>JAHLJT010009436.1:210139611-210280624 GCA_031308135.1 Acheta domesticus | reverse complement strand
TATCCTCAACCACTTACTCAAAAATACTACACTTCATCAGGTGCGGATTCATGGGGAGGGAAATGAGGGAAATTCCCTTTTCAAACTTATTTCTGTAATTATTATTTTAACTTGTCACGATACTTTCAACCAAAATATTTTCGTATGAACAATAAACGAATAAAATTCTGAGCAACATGAGCTGAGTATAGCCTGCGACATTCTTCATGATCTGTAAAATGACACATTCGACCAAAACATTTTGAATAAGAAATGTCCCCTCCCAAAATTCGTCTCTGGATCCGCTCCTGCTTACATGCACCACACAACCACACATACCGGAGACCGGCCGGGAGCTTAGAGCTCGTCCGGCTGGGAGCCTTTTTAGTGGGAGATACCTGCTTGGGGAAACCACGCTAGCTGATGGTAGGTGGCACCGGTCTCGCCATGTACCGGGCAAGACCACCACCACCTTCCGAGAAAGACATCACTACACACACGGACTAATGACCTTGGCAGTTGATGCACCCGGAATCAATAGGAACCAGCCTGGCAATGAATCAATCAATCAACGAATCAGCAGGGGCGATCAGAAGTATGGGCGTCAGCTGGGGCAACTTATCATAGGCCCCGACTTCATTGGGGACCCGAATTTCTCTTCACTCAAAAGAAGTAAAATATGTATTAATCTATAATCCAAAATTAACACTATAAGTTGAATGGACCAAGGAATTCTGTTTTTGAATTGGGAGACTGACGTTTTTGTTTGAAATGAGAGCCCCCACAGACCAACTGCCGCAGGCCCCTTGTTTTCTCTGGGCGCCCCTGCGAACCCCGCCAATTCACGCCACTGTGGTTGATAGGGCTGCAGACATTTACCTGCGTCGCTCTGTTTGATTGGGTGTATTGGTTTCATTTCGAGCTGCTTAAATTAGTACGTCTTTATAGTTTTTGTGTCCTAGGTCAAGCTAAAAGCACCTTTGCCCTAGTTTTCTGTAAACAATTCGATTACTTACTGATTTATTTTTAAAATTTCTATTGTTTCGGGGCCGATATTTCAGTGGATTTTATTTTCATTTTGATCTTCCTCATTATTCGCAGCGGTATCTGAGGTACTCTCCCTGACTTAAGCTTGCCCACATCACCATACCACTACTACCATCATCACCATCACCATCACTATCATCATTACCATCACCACCACATAACAAACACCTCTATCATCATCACAATCACCACTATCATCACCCTATCATCACCACGATCATCATCATCACAATCACCACGATCACCATCATCACCAGCATCATCACCTCATCACTATCACCATCGTCACCACCACCATCATCACTACCTCCACCACCACTACCACCATCACCATCACCACCACCGTCACCATCACTACCATCACCACCACCATTATTGCTCGGTTTGACATTCTTTACTTTTTACCCTTACATGGTGAAGTTTCTAGCATATCCACCGACTGCCGGAAAAAAAGTTTCATTGCCGCAGCAGTCGCAGCAGTCGTCCAAATTGAATATTGTATATTGTAACTCAAGATTTCGAAACCCTTTCGTTAATAAGTCATCCAAATTTTCCATACGTGTGCGTACAGGGGGAAACAGGGGGCCGCGACCCCCCTGAATAATTCTAAATGAGCCCTTTAGCCCTACGTAATAAATCATTTATTTCCGTAAATTGTTACCATTAATTGGCGAAGAGACTCTCCAAAACATCTGGCCGAAAGTGTATGGTTCAACATACAAATTAGTTGAATTAATTCATTGTATCGTAAAGTTATTCTTCCAATTTCGTTGAATGTTTTATTGATTTTCTATTAAAAGTGATATAAGTACAAATAATATGGGATAGGGGGCTCAGAAGGGCTCAGCAATTCAGGTGGCCCCCCCCCCCCTTGCTTTAGGTCGCGCTCTCCTATGGGATCTTAGTATCACTTGAATAAGAATAATTTCTGTTTCACTAGTGTATGATTATTAAAAGAGTATGACCACAGAAAATTTCAGTAACAGCCATTGTACACGTGCTTCGCACACCATGCTGTACATTTATGTACATGTAATTAGGTATACTGAGTTCTTTTTATTTGTCTTTGAATTGGTGAGTCTCCACATACTTTTTTATTACATCGAGTATTTTATTAGATTTCACTTTATCAGTACATACTTACTGTATTATTTTTTCTTTGAATCATGTTCTTTACACGTTTTGGATTATATCTCCTTTTCTGTACTGTTTTTAGCCTGAAGATGGAGAAAAAAATATTCCTCGAAACGTCGCTATGTGGAACTCATATATTTCTACCTGAAAATCTGAATAAACATTTTGTCTGTTGTAAAATCTGTGGCCATATTCTTTTAATAATAAAGATCTCCTTATCAGATGAGACGTCTCTGGTGTCAGGCGACCTCGTTCCCACTGCGAACGTCCTCGCTCGACGTCCGCGCCAAATCTCCTACGCACTGCAACGAATACAAGCACGCGCTTTGAGGACATAACACGTCAGTTCGACCACGAATTCTTCCCTCGGGCCAATTGAAACCAATTCTCTGCCTTCTATACGATTTCATTTCAATATTATGCTTTTCTAAACATTTGCATGTTAACACATCTTTTCTGAGAAATGAGATACGAAAAAACATGCTTCATGAATGTTTCTACCATAAATACCAGTATTGGACACAATGGTGTCTTTTACACACTTATACGATAAATTACTATTACTTTCCAGTGCCGTCACTTTTTTTGTCTTTAAATGACAAATTTTGTCAGTCGGTAAACGAACGTGAGAAAATATAAATGAAAAAAAAACAATACCCAAACGAAGCACTTCTGTTTTAGACAACATTTCTAAACCAAAATATTCGAACTAAATCTCCACGCTAAGCAGTATCCTATCAATAATAATTCTCAGAAGCTCACATTTTGCTCCAGATCAATAAATGCATGAAAATATAAAGCATATCACTAGAGGCACAAGCGAAGTCTGAAAAATGGTGACGTACTTGTAAAACATAATATCAAAAAATTAAAATATTTTGCTGGTTGTTGGTTCCACGGACATGCAAATCTACTGGGCTGAACAGGTTGAATTGATTGATTGACTATCGATTCCGGGCGCATAAAATAATGTCGTTAGTCCCGTAAGTGTAGCGCGTGTTTTTCTTCGGGAACTGGCGATGATTTCCCCCCACTGAATGGTGTGATCCGGCGCCGACCTATCGGCTAGCGAGGTTTTCCCCGACCAAGTATCACCCACCAACGGAGCACCACCCCAATCGGGCCAAGCTCTGAGCTCCCGATCGGTCTCCTAGTATGTGTGGTAGTGTGGTGCATGTAACTGTACGTTTGTTTAACTAAAGGAAGGGGAAGGAAAGATCGCGCGCGGTCCATGGCCTGATTTTTAGGCCACTGCTTCAGTATTCGTCTGGTATTGGTCGGAGAAACCACGACAAACTAGCGATCAGAGCAGCCGGCCGGTAGAATTCTCCTCCAGACAGCGATTCTGAACAGTTTGAAAATAATTATTAAAAAATTCAACTTCGTCATTCAACTGCTTGTATCGAGCCAGGCGTCCCCGTTCTCACGGGGACCACCTCGCGGAGCGTCCGCGCTGCCGCCACCGCCACCGCCGCCGCGCCGGGCGGATAGGCCGCGAATTAAGGTCATTTAATTGTTCTGTGCGGAGGCTGCCGCGAGACGTGCACTTGCGTCGCGCTGTTGCCGCTGCTGCAGCGGTGCCGTCGCCGAAAACCTCCTTGGGGCCTCGCCGGCGCCCGCACCGGTGTAAACTCACCGCTTCAACAATACAGCCGACACTAGAGACTGCGTAGACAGGATCGCTCAGGCGCGCACGTCGTAGAATTAATGATTCGAAGGGTCGCGTGATCGATTGCCGCCTGGAGCAAGGCTACCGGTTTAGGTGGCTCAGGGCATCAATTGATGTCATTGCAGTGCGTCTGACCGGGAGGCCTTAGAGTTCGAGTCCCCACGATTAAGTCGAATTCAATCGCTGTCTGGAGGACAATTCTAGCGACCGGCTGCTCCGATCGGTCGTTTTACATGGTTTCTCCGATCAATATCAGGCGAATGCCAGAGCAGTACCCTAACAAACGGGCCACGGACCGCGCGATCTTTCCTTTCCCCTCCTTGTCCTATCCTCACCATTTAATTTCATAAACTTACACATACATGCATTACACAACCACATTGTCGGGACACCAGTTGGGAGCTTAGTGCTTGTCCCGGCTGGGGCGGTACTCCGCTGGGTAGATCGGGTTGAAGCAAATCCCCGCAAGCCGACGTGTAGGTCGGCGCCGAATCTCGCGTTCTAGCTATGAAAGATTACTGCTACCTCTCGCGATGAAAACGCGCACTACGCTGACGGAACTAATGGCCTTAACCGTGACGCGCCCGGAATCACTAATTAGTCACTCACGCAATCAATGTAGCACGGCTTTTTTTGCTTGTTTATTGTAGCATGATGAGGCCTTCCCAACCACCGTGTGTAACCTTCAATTCCTCTTCCCTCTTTTCTGGCCGGCCTGGGTGGCGTAGGGTCTTGGGGCATTGGCGTCTAAATAGTACGTGTTAGGTCCGGGCTGGAGAGTTCGAACCTAACGCAGGACGTTGATGTTGTGGTATCTGCGTCGGTGTGTATTCTTGGCTCACCTGCCCTCAATATCTTTCCTTTATAAATCTTTAATTCTTTCCTTTAGGAAAGGAGGGAGTTCTCTCCTCTTGGTAAGATGTGTGAGCTGGGTTAAAACCAGATGCATTCGCGTAAGGGCTTTAAAGGCTCATTAAGAGCCGCAGCATCGTTGCCATCTGAAGGAATCCTAGACGACATTCAGGGTAACAATCATTATTATCTATGACGTCGAGTGCACGGATTGCTCCCTGTGCAGTCTACAATAGGGAGTTTTTGCCACCTCCAATGGTAGGCACTATCGATCGTATGCTCATGAGCAGTTCACGTTTCGCATCACTTAGTGCATCTGCGCTTGCGCAGAATTCGATAGTGCTTACCGTTCGAGGTGTCAAAACACCCTAATAACCAAATGAACTCTGGAACGACAGTCCTACGTGTGAAAATGATGAAGCAATAAGCCTCAGCCGGGAGGAGGACATCTGATGACACTTAACTATGAGCAAAGACGCGAAGCAGGAATACATCCATTCACGACATATATATAAACACATACATACATTAAAATAATATCTTACAGTAGTAAAGCACGTAAATATCTATTACAGCAATACAACTACGCACTAGAACTTGGTGGAATTGACAAAAAACTTCTTTAATGGAAGGGTGAGTGCTTCCAGAACTGCAGACGATAACGAACGAGAGGAGTGGATGAAGATGACCATCTGATGTTAACATTCTTAAGAATACTTCTCGTACACAGCACTAGTACGTAAAGATGCAATTCCCGGCCAGCCCTCGCAACACCTCTCGTCCCCCTGCCGCTGCCACACAATCTTTCATGCCGTTGCGCAACCGCTGCCACTGCCACCACCTCTGCCGTCACCGTCTCGAACCCGCCCCCACCGTCTCGCTGCCACCCGCCTTCCTCCCGTCATGACGCCCCGCCGCCCAACACCGCCCACCGCCCCCGCCCCCGCCTCCCGCTTCCCTCGCCTCAGTCCCCGCTCCGGCTTCCCCCCGCTCTCCCCGCCTCCCCCCTGCCTCCCTACCGCCTCCCTGACGCCTTCCCCGCCACCTTCTCGACACCCTCTCCGCGCCCCCGCTCCTCCCGCCACCGCTTCCTCCCCGCCACCGCCCCCCCGCTTCCCGCAGCATCTCTGCAGCCCTTGCTGCACATACCCTCGTCCCCCACCTACCACCTCTCCCGCCCCCATACCATTCCCCGCTCCTGCCCCCGCTGCTGCCGCCTCCGCCAGGACGTTGGTCCCTTGCGCCGTGCGCAGGCGCCCCTGCCGCGCGGGCGCTACTGATGATTGTAATTAGCTTTGTAGGGGCTCGTGACCTCCACGACATATTCTCCTCACTTGTCAGCGCTCGTCATGGCGCCGGCCTGACGCCCCCGCGGCCTCGCCTCGCCCCGCCCCCTCTCCCTCCCCCCGTTACCACCGCCGCCGCCTCCGACGGTCCCGCTTGCGAAAGTCCCCTCGCTCTACGAGCGACGCAGTGCTGTTGCCAGAGCAGGCTTCAAACGCGCGAGCAGTCTCACGTGGGAATGTTCATCGGCATGTTTAAATACAACGGGAAGGAGGAACAAATGTAAATAAGATGAGTGACGCGACAAATACATCTGAAACATCTCAGGTGGAGCTTTGTTTATAACCAAAACTAAGCAAATCGCTTCCAGTGCAGACAAATGAAAACCATTGAAAATGTGCACATTTGCTCATAGAAATGCAATTTATTAGAATCTTCAACATATGCAACGTAAATTTAAAAAAATATATTGTAAGTAAGTAGTGCTAGGTTTTATACGAACTAGAATGTAGCTAAATGTGAATATACACGTGACCTTCAAAACGTGGAGTAATGTGTGGATTATAAATTGAATAAAAGATTAAATCCGGAAATAATGTTTGAATTTTAACATTTATTTGAAATGCAATTGAGTATGACCCGGCAGTTGATTAACAATAATTCTAATGATAATAACAAGATAATAAAAAATTACAATACAATACGATGCAATAATCATACTATCGCTAATATTAAGTGTTATGACAATTATTTCAACTCTACTATGATATACAACAATTATATGTAAGAGATAATAAAAATCAGTATGAGCCACATAGATATTGGCTAAATTAGATTTTGAAAAAGACATTAATCACGTTCACTACACTTCACTGTTTTGCATTGGATTACACTAACCAGCAATTCACCATACTTCACATCACTTAGTTACTCATTTAACATTTATTACTCTCAGCTTGTTCTAACTGTTTTTCTAAAATTACGTGCACTTAGAAGAAAGGCCTTGAAAGTTGCTGCGGGTAAACTGTTCCGGTCTCTAATCGCTCTGTTACAAAATTAGAATTTCCCAAGATCTGAATTTTATTTCCTTGTTCGAATTTTGTGGATGTAATAGCTTTGGCCTAAATAATTTGGTTTTTTCCAATCTAACCAGAATTTCCTTCCATTGCGGGAATTAAATGATCAAATATCTTATTTTTAATATTAGTCAAGATTTAATTATGTGTGTACTGAACCATGCATTTTTGTGTTGCTGAAACTAAGATCATTAATCCTTTTCATTGATTCATTTTTTAACAAGTGAGCATTTACCATTACGTATTGTTTTTAACCAGTTCAAACTCTTGTCAACTCTGAAGTAAAGGGGACCAAATTGAACCATTCAGTATCTTGTAGACTTAAATCTATAGATCCGCTACTAAACTACTTAAAATTTCACTGAATGTTTGATGGCCATGTGAGAGGTGTAAATGATGTCGCTAAATACCCAAGAACTCAAGGGGAGGAGGGAAGAATCCAAAAACAATGAAACTGTTTCCTTTTGACTGAAAATACGAGTACTTGTATTTGATTGTGTTCTTCGCATACTGCGCGTACTGGCTGAAAGGTATGATATATAATGATAATTCTGGTTGGTCATTTTAAAGGTTTCCTCCGATCAATTGAAGGCCTGGATAATGGACCATGTAGAGAACGCGATCATTCCTGTCCAACTCGTTCCTAATCTTGTTTAGGGCTTGATGTTTGGTTTATCCCCTTCTCCCATATCGCCCATGCTTGACTATCACGAAAGACTCACAGAATTGCGAGTAAGTGACTGTCAGGTCACGGTCGAGGCCAAGGCCAAGGCCCGAACTGACCGGCAGCGCCGTCGGAAAGAAAGAAAATAATTCTTTTATTCGTTTTTTGTATCACCTAATATACGAGCAGATTTTCTTCTGCACGCCTCTAGTTACATTTATTAGCCTATTTTAATATGTTGCAGTACCGATATTCTTTACTTACTTATCGAAATACTACTTTTTCACGAAGTTAGCTCTCCAAAAAATATGATAAATCTATTATATAGGATAGAAAGGGATAATTAATTCATTTACAGACGTGTTCAAATTATTAGACTAAAGACATTTTCTGCAAAATATTTACATTTATTGCAAGATAGCATCTGCGTACATGTTACATTGATACGTTTAATACTTGGTGTGCATGCCTTTATTCTTAATCAACAACTTTATCCTGTTTGACATGTTTTTTACCAACTTTCACATGAGTTTTTAATTTCATTGTCGCGGTACCAAATTTCCTCTAGTTTGTTGACGAGTTCTTGTTAGATTCATATTTTTTCATATTTCATATTTCATATTATATATTTATTCCTTATCCTTCGTTGATAGTACCTCATCAATTTTCTAAGAGGGTCATGTCAGGGCTATTTCCTCACCAGGGCAACACTTTCAATTGCTTTCCTTCCAAATATTTTGAGATCCTTTTGGCTTTGTGGCACGGTGCTCCATCATGCCTAAAAATGGCATCTTCTTTGGGGAACCACTCTCTAATTTAGGAAAATAGTTCCCTTTCAAGGATTTTTTTGTATTGATCTTGCCTCATTGTCTCTTTGACAATGTGCAATCTGTCAGCACCTTTCACAGACATCACACTCCATACCATAATGGATGTTGGATGCTTCATAAATTGTTGCACACATTCAGACTTTAAAGCTTCTCCTAGTCTCCTACAAACACTGACTCCTTTTTGCCACCTACTGGTGAATGCAGATTCGTCACTGAAGCATACCTGAAGGATCTCAAAGAATTCTAAATTAAATAAAGCTGTGAATAATTTTTTTTGCGAAAAATTCTGACCTAGCACAGACCTCAACAACTCGAAAATTAAAATGTGCATTTATTGCATACCAATAAAGCATCATAATCTGCATCACAAAATTTTATTTTGCAATACATTTCCCCTAGAATTTTGCCATGGAATTGTATACACATTTCCCAGTCCTCACTTTTCCACTTTAGATGTTGCTTGGCCCATTGTAGTCTCTTGTGTTTCATTGATAGAGTGATTTTCTGTTTTTTCTTTGGTCGGCATGCTTTTAAACGTTATTCACACAATCCTCCTCCTGTCACAGGAGACACGGCAACTCCAAAACCTATCAGCTGATGACTCAAGTCATTAGACGTTAGTTTACGGTTCAATATTGCCATCATCATCAATTTTCTCATTGTTCTAGGACTGATTTTTCTCTTACGACTACATTTTCCTGCTCTCTTTGGCTTGCATTCACTACTTTCCTGCTTTGAGATTTTGATTCTGCAAACAGGTTTCTGCAATATTTTCACTCTGTTAGCTATTTCCTGCTGTGTATCACAGTTTTCAGCAATAAGTGCCACCACAACAGCAGTTTTCCGTGATGAAATGTCCTTTTTCTTTCCCACAACCTTACTTTACACCGCACTTTTCAATATTTCCCCCTATATTAATTATAATCAAGTTCTCAGACTTTATAATATCAGCAGAATGTAGCAAGAGGTATGGAAAACGAAAACCAAACCGAATGTCACTGTAGGAACTTCCAATCACACTGTAGACAGAATTGCAAAGCACGTGTACCGCAAGCTTACACTAACACACTTGGGATGGAAACTGACAAATGTTGCCAACAGTGAAAAATAAATTGAATTGGGAGTTCCATAAAAGAGAAATTTCTTAAAACAATCAAGGAAGAGGTAACCAGTAAAAACAATCTGATATTAAGCATTTATCTTCTATTTTTATATCATTGAAACTAGGAAAATTAAAAACACGTTCTTTAGTCTAATAATTTGAACACGTCTGTAGTGTAACTAAGGAAAATTAGTCTATTGAGTTTATTTTTATATTCGTTTGCCAAGAATACTTTCTGTGAATAGATCATATTTTTCTGAAATTTTTTCCAACAGTATTTCAGTTTCCAACGGTAATTTTCTAAAATATTCTCCGTGTAATTCTGATTTAATACTTTTAGAGCACTGTTTCGAGACTCATTGCTGTATAATTTTACTACGTATTACACATACAACAGACATCGTATTAAAGTTTTTATTTGAGTCATAAATTGGTACAAATTGATAATATTGTATAAGAAACTAAGAGTTATTGAACTTCACTTATAACATTGGTTTATTCATTTACACTCTTTACAGGTTAAGGATTCAAACATTTTCAATAACGTGTTATCATGACAACAATTAATTTCTATTTAGGAATAATTAAGTACATAATCTAACAGGTAGTGTATGCCCGGCATCAAAAACGACTCGTACGAACAGTTACAATCCAATCCAGCCAGTTCTCGGAGTTACTTCGTTAAATATGTTTTAAACTAATGAATATGGTCAGTAGTAATAACAAGAACAACAGAAATAATATTTAATAAAAATAATAATTGGTCATCAATAATACTTACGCAATGGGCATGGAACGTAATGCAATATCTCAATTTGAAACTTCTGATGCAAACGCTAATGACATTCTGAAATAAATATACTCGTTGCCGGTTTCGTGGAAGCATATCTGCCAGCACCCTTGACAAGCGTGGACATCAAATCAACATGCAACCATGATCGTGGTTCAAGGCTAGATGACACAAGAAACGAATAAGTAAGTGTGTTTCGCTATTGTTTGCACTGCGCTTGGGAAACCACACGGCATCATGCTAATAAACCAGTTTCAACTAGACACGAAATTAAATTGACTATTCCCCTGGTGAAATTAAAAACCCATAGGGTTTAATTATATCTATAATATGTACCAATGAGGGCGGTGTATCTAAAAAAAATTCGCTTTTAGCATTCGATTTCTCTTACCGCTCCTTCCTGCTGGCCAATAATAAGCTGCGTCTTATCTTAGGAGGCGGTATGTGTGGATCTGGTCAATATTTAGCGCATTTTGGAACTCTGTTACCGTAATTTCATTCGTGGAATAGTCCTATTAAATACCACTTTGCTTTGGAAATTCGCACATATACACATATGTACATATATACATATGTACGTATATACATATGTACGTATATACATATGTACGTATATACATATGTACGTATATACATATGTACGTATATACATATGTACGTATATACGTATACACGTATATACATATGTACGTATATACGTATACACGTATATACATATGTACGTATATACGTATACACGTATATACATATGTACGTATATACGTATACACGTATATACATATGTACGTATATACGTATACACGTATATACATATGTACGTATATACGTATACACGTATATACATATGTACGTATATACGTATACACGTATATACATATATACATATATATCCCCTCCTCGCTTCGCGGGTCGGGGATTTACCGACACTTTCCAAAGCACTCGTGGTATTACCTATGAAAAAATAATTGGATCCAAATGAATACACGCATGATAGTGGTCCTTTTTTTTCATTCTAAACTTTTGTCAAACCACTTTTGGAGGTGTGTCATGCTTTCGAGATCACCAGAATGCATTATTAAGATTACATACCAGAATACATTATTAAGATTGTATGATGATTTGAATAAATCTAAAATAATCGGAAACGGATAAAATGTAATAACACGTTAAAGCTATGATAGTTTGCACAAAACTTTATCTTGTTCTTCAATTTTTGTTATCAATTACATTTCTGCGCTTGAATATAAGAGAGAAATTTCATCCCTAATATTTTTAATTTAAACATCGTATCATTATTCCTTTTCCCTGCACCCACTGAAAATAAAATTATCATGTACTTTCTGAGATCCTAATTAAAGAATGACAAATCAGAAAGACAAAAAACTTGGGCTCGTCTCTGCCCAATTGTTTCCATATTATTTCTCTGTAGCCAAATTTGGCGCCTCCTTATCCCTCATCAGTCTTGGACTCCAGCACCGCTCGTTGTACGCACCACCTATGCCCGCCACATTTGCCCACCCCCTCTGTCCCTGCCACTCGTGGTCCAGAATTCCAATGCCGCCACTCTTTACATCTCCATGCCTGTCCCTCCGACCCACCTAAAGCATTCAACTGCATCCAACTAATTTCACTTCACCTCACCTTACTTCACCTTACCTCTGCTCACCTTTCCTCACTTGTCCTCTCCTTACCTCACCCCACCTCACCTCACCTCATTCTCACCTTTCCTTACCTTACCTTTCCTTCCTTCCCTTCCTTACCTTACCTTACCCACCTTTCCTACACCAATTACTACCAACGCCGCCGCTCCTTACATCTCCGGGCCTGTCCCCCAACCCACTTAAAGCAACCACTGCATCCAACTCACCTCACCTCACCACACCTCACCTCACCTCACCTCACCTCACCTCACCTTACCTCACCTCACCTTACCTCTGCTTACCTCTGCTTACCTTTGCTCACTTTTCCTCTCCTTACCTCACCTCACCTCTTCTTATCTCACCTTACATCCTTACATCACCTCACATATCTCACCTTACCTCACGTCACATTACCTCCCCTTACCTCTCGTTTCCTCACCTTTCCTCACCTTACCTCAGCTCACAACTCACCTCAGTTCACCTCACCGCACTGCCCCTCACCTCACTTTGCCTCCGTCTCCACCACACCACCTCCTTTCCCTCTGCCTCTGCCTCCTCTCCACCATACCCACCTCCCTAGCCTCTGGCCGAAGCTGCTGCTCTGTCGTCGGAAGGCAGCGTTGCGACAGCTCCGGTGGCTGCCGCCCACGTGTTCCCCCTCCGCCTCCCCCGCCACGCCCCTCTCCCAGCGGAGCACGTGCGCCGCCGCACCCGCGTGCGTGCCCTCGGCGACAGCGCGCGTATGCCCGAGCACGCGTGCCCCGCACGAACGGATGGACGGACGTTGCACAGCCCTCGCCGCGCGTGGCGGGGGGCGGGCGACGAATGTTCCTTCATTCACTGGAACCTGGTGGTCCCGAAAGAAATTACTGATAACGCATTTTTATGAAGAAACTATGGGTAACGAGTCAAACATGACGGAAAGAACTTAAACACCGCATTAATAATTTAGTATAATGAATAGTAGAACAGGATTCAATTTCTTTTGGCAACTGGTGGTCCTAAAAGAAATTGCAGATAACGCATTTTAAGAAGAAACTATAAGTAACCAGTCAAACATGATGGAAAGAACGTAAACGCCGCATTAATAATTTATTATAATGCATAGTAGATTCAGTTTCCTTAAAGGAATAATATATGTGAATCCTAAACTTAATCAACAAATATATATTGTTTCTAACTGAATAACACTAATTATAGTGTATTCATTATTCCTATTTCATTTCATATTGATATTCAATTAAAAATATATTAGATATGACAGACAGGGTCAAATTGACCCATGTCGTGCATTCATGAAAGTAAAAATAGCCATGCTTTCGAGGGTTAATAGGACGTTTAAGTTTTTACATATTTCAAAATTTCCTTTAGGAGCCGTCCGTAAGTTACGTACCGCAAATTCGAGTATTTTCAATACCTCCCTCCCCTTGTAACGCACTTCCCTATCTCTGTGTGACACAGCGTAACGCTGCCTCAGCGTAACGCTACCTCCCCCCTTGACGTAACGTAATTTATGGATGACCCCTTATTATCGGTAATAGGAGCAGCGCGTTTTGCGCAGAGCCAACATTGCCTTGTCAGTACAGCAAACTCTCACCGGGAGGTCTTCTCTAAGGTTCGAATTCCGACCGTCGCGAGTTTTCGTTACTAGGCATACAGTGTGTGTGTGAAGGGAGGGGATAGGACAAAGGAGGGGAACGCGCGCAGTTCGTGGCCCGTTTGGTAAGGAACTGCTACGCCATTCGCTGTTATTGATCGGAGAAACCACGAAAAGTACGGATTGGAGCAGCCAGCCACTAAAATTCTCCTTGTTATTAGCCGAATTCGACGTAGGTCGAACACAGGTGCACACACAAACACAAACACACACACACACACGCGCGCGCACACACATGCACACAGCGCGCGCGCACACTCACATGCATTTCACTACCACACATATCAGGAGCTTAGAGTCTATCTCGGCTGGGGAGGTGCTTCGCAGGGGAGATACCTGGCGTGGAAATCCCTGGCAAACAGAGGTGTAAGTCAGCGCCGGACCGCAGCGTCCAGAGGGGACGGAACTCCGCCACCCCTTGGAACAAAACATTCACTACAAAACCAAATACCATAGTAGTTGACGTGCCAATCAGTCGCTCAGTAATAGGTTCTAGCCGCGACCGTCCAAGAGGCCGCGAAGCAATTTTAGGGGCAACCTGAAGCGGTCAGGTGGAATTTTTTATTTACGATTCTGGCCACATCCCATGCAGGAATCGAATTTAATTGCTCTTTTATTTGTTTTAATCGTTTAGATTTAGGGTTTGGTGTTCTCGGAATCCGACAGCTTGTGTATTGGGTTAGTCCACTGGGTTCTCAGAAATTGCACGTATGGGCATACAGCCCGCCTCATAAGCAGGGCACTCGGTCTTATCTATTCCAGTAGTATTTTTTATTATTTCCTTTCCAATTTATTTGTTTTTACAAAATAATTTTGTACTACGACATGCTATTCATAATTAATAAGTATTTTGTTGATATTGGATTTAGTTGAAACTATTAGTGCCTTTACAATTGAGCGTGTGTACTTTTCTCTAATCACCGAAGTTTTACATCCTTAGCCCGTTAGATCGCCATTTCTAGATGTAGAGAATAGCGCATTCCATTGTCCCGCCGATCTCGCCGTTTACTATCCAGCTGCCAGGAGAATTGGAACTGTGTGGTATTCTGTGTTGAGAACCACAAATCAATCTCAAATCAATACTGATAATCTTAAAAATCTTCCTAACGTCACCAATTGTTATAATTTTCCTTCAATCAATATTGATAATCTTAAAAATCTTCACAACGCCACCAATTGTTATAATTTTCCTTAGCTTCTGAATGCTGCCTGGCGGGACTATTGGGTGAGAGAATATTATATGGTGGCGGTTGCGCTACTCTGTATCTAGGGACTCCAGTCATTTCCTTCTGGTCCTGCTGATCTCGAGTTCCGAAAGTGAGCGATAGTGCGCGCATGTCTGTGGCGCCAGCTTCCTGTGCAAACGAGCACAAGCGATTGCTGCCCGTCCTGTTATTCAAATTGCGAAAACGAATTGCTCGCCGTGAAAACTAACGAATTCTACCGCCAGACGCCGTCCATTAGCATAACATTTTATAACGAACCGGTGGGATTTTTTAGTTCTATTCGAAAAATACTTTTTTTCAGCATATCCTTGACAATAAGTAATAATATGCAAAAAATAAAATAAAATAAAAAAAATCTATCTTGATTCGAGAGCTTAAAGTTTACGATACAATCTCGGGTGCGCATGCAATTGTTATAGACATCGTGGTTACGAAATATCAGTCTGCTTTCGATTAATTTTTTCCGGTGCTCATTGCTTGAATTGAAGTATTGTAACTATTTTATGGGGAATTACTGAACAATATAAGATTTATTTGCATTTAGGTAGAAAGTTCTTTATTCTAAAATTAAATGTCAACGTATCTCCAATTTTTTTTTATTTCATCATTTGGCATTTGGTATTTCGGCTAATTTTACTGTATTCTCTAGGCCATGGCTTTCCATCTGGCAATCCGCGGGTCGCATGCGGCTCGCCAGATTTTTTTGTACGGCCCGCGACTGCTTTTAAAAATTTTATTATACCAATCAATTCCTATACAGTTGCACAATTCATCTTATTTTTATTTAATGATATATTAATTTTCTCGTTGTATGTACATTAATCATATAAGTATGTTGAATAAAAGTCGTATCTAATATATATTTGTTTCAGTAAAATCTCAGTAGTTAGGGTAAAAACCATCTTAAATTCCGGTGTGGCCCGCGGCTTTACTAAATTTGATATGTGGTCTATTTGATGTGTGGCCCATAAGGCCTTCTAAGTTGGACAACCCTGCTCTAGGGTGGTACAGACTACTATTACTCTCTTCAAGGACGTGACTAATGGTCTTCTTTAAGCTCCGTCAAGCTGGAACAGCCATGTCAGCTCACCGGAATGAAACATGTCTAATAATTTATTGCTAATTAATTGCCAATTAATTGCCACATTTTCGATTTAATTGCCACGTATCTTCAGGGCGAAAAAGGGTGTGAGCTGGCTTGACGCGACGCCAGCACACACATCAGTGAAATTCGGGTCGCAGGTCCACGGAAACACTCAGATAATTTATTGCTAATTAATTGCCAATTAATTGCCACATTTTCGAATTAATTGCCACGTATCTTCAGGGAGAAAAAAGGGTGTGAGCTGGCTTGACGCGACGCCAGCACACACATCAGTGAAACTCGGGTCGCAGGTCCACGGAAACGCTCAGATAATTTATTGCTAATTAATTGCCAATTAATTGCCACATTTTCGAATTAATTGCCCCGTATCTTCAGGGCGAAAAAAGGGTGTGAGCTGGCTTGACGCGACGCCAGCACACACATCAGTGAAATTCGGGTCGCAGGTCCACGGAAACACTCAGATAATTTATTGCTAATTAATTGCCAATTAATTGCCACATTTTCGAATTAATTGCCACGTATCTTCAGGGCGAAAAAGGGTGTAAGCTGGCTTGACGCGACTCCAGCACACACATCAGTGAAATTCGGGTCGCAGGTCCACGGAATCACTCCGATAATTTATTGCTAATTAATTGCCAATTAATTGCCACATTTTCGAATTAATTGCCACGTATCTTCAGGGCGAAAAAGGGTGTGAGCTGGCTTGACGCGACGCCAGCACACACATCAGTGAAATTCGGGTCGCAGGTCCACGGAAACACTCAGATAATTTATTGCTAATTAATTGCCAATTAATTGCCACATTTTCGATTTAATTGCCACGTATCTTCAGGGCGAAAACGGGTGTGAGCTGGCTTGACGAGAATGTTTCAGTTTTTAACAATTTTTTCTCATAAACAGCAACGGCAATTAATTTGTGGTTGTTATAAAAAATTAGTATAAAATGTGTATTAATCATGTTCTTAGTTTGGTTCGAGTGTGCTCGTTGGTTCTCTCTACAAACGTATTTGAATATCTGGCATGGTTAAATATGTTTCAGTTTTTAACAATTATTTCTCCATAAACAACATGACAATTAATTCGTGTTTGTGGTAAACAATTAGTATATAATGTGTATTAATTATGTTCTTCGTTTGGTTCGAGTGTGCTCGTTGGTTCTCTCTACAAACGTATTTGAATATCTGGCATGGTTAAATATGTTTCAGTTTTAACAATTATTTTTCCATAAACAACAATGGCAATTAATTCGTGTTTGTGGTAACCAATTAGTATATATTGTGTATTAATTATGTTCTTCGTTTGGTTTCGAGTGTGCTCGTTGGTTCTCTCTACAAAGGTATTTGAATATCTGGCATGGTTGAATATGTTCCAGTTGTTAACAATTAGCGACAAATTATTAATTAAAGATTAATTTCAATTTTTTTTTTCATAACTTTGCGATTCTAACTTTACGGAGGTCTTCCTGAGAACAGCTCTGCGCCCTGTGTGGGTGGAGTCGCTTCCTCTTGGGAGGTTTTCGCCCTCTCAAGGAGCCATCGGAAGGGGCGGTGGCCGCAAAGCAGGTCGCAAGAGAGGCGGCGACGGCGTGGCTATGATGTTTCTTCATATTTTCGCACGCGGCGTTTAGGCAGGGCTGGTGGCGGTCGAGAGCCGGCCTGTCCGTTAAGCCTCTACATCCGGTATGTCTCACTGCCGTGAAAGGCCGCACCCAGGCGAGTGCCAACAAAAGACAGCAAGGGATACATCTGCACTGTGGGGTGGGTCGGTGGGTGGCCATTAGGCGCGCGATCTCTAGCCTCTTGCGTGAGAGAAGAAGGGTCGTCAGAGACAAGTAAAAACATTATTATTTTGCACTTTTGAAAAAATAAAAAATATGTAGCAATACGGCGTTTATGTCGTCTCATTAAGTACATTTAGCACAACCCCTATTAAAAGTTTAAAGAAAAACCTTTTAACCTTTTTCGAGAAAATATGTTTTGCAATTTTTTAAACCGCATATATTGCACAAAATATTGCGCGTAAACAAATAAACATTTCAAAAAACTTACACGATCTTAAAAAAAGAATCCACTATGGAGGATAAATTTTGTTGGAAAGTAAACTTTTGACTGAAAAGTATTCAACCATGCCAGGTATTCAAATACGTTTGTAGAGAGAACCAACGAGCACACTCGAACCAAACCAAGAACATAATAAATACACATTATATATTAATTGTTTACCACAAACACGAATTAATTGCCATTGTTGTTTATGGAAAAATAATTGTTAAAAACTGAAACATATTCAACCATGCCAGATATTCAAATACGTTTGTAGAGAGAACCAACGAGCACACTCGAACCAAACGAAGAACATAATTAATACACATTATATACTAATTGTTTACCACAAACACGAATTAATTGCCATTGTTGTTTATGGAAAAAAAATTGTTAAAAACTGAAACATATTCAACCATGCCAGATATTGAAATACGTTTGTAGAGAGAACCAACGAGCACACTCGAACCAAACGAAGAACATAATTAATATACAATATATACTAATTGTTTACCACAAACACGAATTAATTGCCATTGTTGTTTATGGAAAAATAATTGTTAAAAACTGAAACATATTCAACCATGCCAGATATTGAAATACGTTTGTAGAGAGAACCAACGAGCACACTCGAACCAAACGAAGAACATAATTAATACACATAATATACTAATTGTTTACCACAAACACGAATTAATTGCCATTGTTGTTTATGGAAAAATAATTGTTAAAAACTGAAACATATTTAACCATGCCAGATATTCAAATACGTTTGTAGAGAGAACCAACGAGCACACTCGAACTAAACCAAGAACATAATTAATACACATTATATACTAATTTTTTATAACAAACACAAATTAATTGCCGTTGCTGTTTATGAGAAAAAATTGTTAAAAACTGAAACATTCTCGTCAAGCCAGCTCACACCCGTTTTCGCCCTGAAGATACGTGGCAATTAATTCGAAAATGTGGCAATTAATTGGCAATTAATTAGCAATAAATTATCTGAGTGTTTCCGTGGACCTGCGACCCGAATTTCACTGATGTGTGTGCTGGCGTCGCGTCAAGCCAGCTCACACCCTTTTTCGCCCTGAAGATACGTGGCAATTAATTCGAAAATGTGGCAATTAATTGGCAATTAATTAGCAATAAATTATCTCAGTGTTTCCGTGGACCTGCGACCCGAATTTCACTGATGTGTGTGCTGGCGTCGCGTCAAGCCTGCTCACACCCTTTTTTCGCCCTGAAGATACGTGGCAATTAATTCGAAAATGTGGCAATTAATTGGCAATTAATTAGCAATAAATTATCTGAGTTTTTCCGTGGACCTGCGACCCGAATTTCACTGATGTGTGTGCTGGCGTCGCGTCAAGCCAGTTCACACCCTTTTTTCGCCCTGACGATACGTGGCAATTAATTCGAAAATGTGGCAATTAATTGGCAATTAATTAGCAATAAATTATCTGAGTGTTTCCGTGGACCTGCGACCCGAATTTCAGTGATGTGTGTGCTGGCGTCGCGTCAAGCCAGTTCACACCCTTTTTTCGCCCTGAAGATACGTGGCAATTAATTCGAAAATGTGGCAATTAATTGGCAATTAATTAGCAATAAATTATTAGACATGTTTCATTCCGGTGAGCTGACATGGCTGTTCCAGCTTGACGCAGCTTCTACTTTACAGAATTTAGACGAAACATCTAAAATTATAGTACAAATGAACCACAGAGTGACAACTTAGAAAATACGTTACATAACGAAAAGGAACGCTATACGTACAAACGACAGACGCGCAAGGAGAAAGACCCGCAAAGAACAGAAAAGGCCAAACTAGTAATTTTGAAGTTACCTTAGAAACAAAAACTACAAGACTTGGAAATATCAAGTTTGCAAGACAGAAAAGCGAAACGAAATCTATTGATTGAATCTATTTGATTGCTAATGAAAGAGGCGCCTATATTTATTTTACTGCAACTACATTCGATATGTTATCCGTAATCTTTATGCGAATCATTTCTATAAAATGTACACGTCGCTTAATGAAAATATTTTATACTGATTTCACTGAGATTCTAATTGGAATCTATTCAGGAATGTCCTCTAAAAAGACTCTTTCCACGACACCCGCCTGTACTGGAAGTCGGCCGGCAAATGGCGTCGGTCGTGCACTTTCTCACACTCACTCCGAAGTGGAAGCGGTTCACGGGCGATAGCGCGGTGTTGGCGAGCAACTTGATAGGCTATCTGCAGCGCGCACACGCGAAGCGCTGACACGGCGTCGCGTCGTCTCACACACAGCGCGAGCCCGGCTTCACAAAGTTTCCTCCTATATTCCTTACACACGAGTAATCGAGGACTTAGGGAGTTGAAGCAGGACTTTGCGTACAGCTATAGACAGCAACATCGATCTACTGCGCATGAGCAAATGCTCAAAAGAAATGTGAAACTCGAATTGCGCATGCGCATAAGATCGATACTGCTGTCGATTGCTGTAAGGCTACGTCGTGATTGAACTCCATCTAACGTACCTATATTAAACGGGTAGCCTGCTTCTGTCCGTCACTCACGGTTAGACCCTTTCCGTTCTCCACTCGAAACATTGCGGTACCTGCAGAGGTGAAATTACTGCAAAAGGGAGTATTTTGCACGGCGTAGCATACAGCCATAGACAGCAACTTCGATCTACTGCGCATGAGCACATACTTAAAAGTGATGCGAAACTCGAACTGTGTATGCGCAGAAAATCGATATTGCTGTCGATTGTTCTATCTGAGGTACCTAGCAATAGAACCAAGCTTAAACTCTATTTTAGGTATTTAGCAATTGAGTTACCTGCGCCTGCCTGTCTCTCACGGCTTGACCGCTTTCCGTTCTCCACTCGGGACTTGCGGCTCCTTAGAGGTGAAATTACTGCAATAGGGAGTTTTTGCACGGCGTAGCACGTAGCAATAGGTAGCAACAAGCTTCTGCACATGAGCAGATGTTCAAAAGTGAGGCGAAATTTGAATTTGCTCGAAGATCGCTATTGTTTCTTTCCCCTCCACAGTACCCCTGAGGAGGCGGGAGTTTATTTTTCTTTAAATCATTTACAGTAGGCTGCTGCCTAGCGGCTTAAGCAGCTGAGAGGGAGAGATCTTTGTTTAACTACTAAAATTAAGTAAAACTAACTTAATTTTAGCTTAAATCTAATTTTCTAATTACTAATGTAGCACTTTGCATACCTAATTTAACATAAAATTTTATTATTTAATTTATCTTAATCCTAAGTAAAACTTTTAACTGAAATGTTCTTTTTGTTTGTTTATTCCATTCACGCATCATTCATTCTGTTTCATTATATACATAACCATTCATTCTACTCATTCACACCCACTGCACAACACAACACTGCACCACACTATTCTTCTGTTCGCCACGGCACTGACTTGGCTCAAAGTGTCCGTGGCGCTCAGGCCCAATTGGAGGCGTGGCAGGTGCGGCGCGGCGCCGCGTTCCCCGCGTGTCCCACGGCCGAAGGCGATTCTTCCCCCCCGCGTTCGGCTGCCTCTGCTTGCTCACACAGGGTAGCAAGCGTGTCATGAGGCAGCGCGCGGAAGGTGAAGGCGACGTGCTTCGGCCCTTTCCGTAGATAGGACCGATGTGTGTCGCTGTTCGCCTCTCGGCCGGTTTCGCGCAGGATGCGCGGCGCCTTCGGACCCAGCGCCCTGGTAAGCGCCGTGGTTGCGCGCCTTTGGAGCTCCGGCAAGAATTGGTTTTTTACACCCAGAACTCCAAACACGTCGGCGTTTCTAGGGTATCTGTTGGGTGGAGGGGGAGGGAGGTGCGGGAGCGCCGCGAGGCGCGCCGCACGGTTTTCCGCCGAGCGAATCGGACGGAGGGTGGAGAGTGGTGCCGCCCGCGAACACCTCGCAGGCGTACGACCACATGGAGCGCACGCAAGCAGTGAATAGGCGGCGCTTGAGGACAGGGTGGAGTTCCGGAGCTCTTAAGAGCGGGCGTAGGAGAGTTGTTCGGGCAGTTATTTTTTGGCTAACGTACTTGGCGTGGGTGTGCCAGCGGAGGCCGCTATCGAGCATCACGCCAAGATACTTCGCCGACTTTTGCCAGGGTAGATTTGCGCCGGCCAAGCTCACGACTTCATCGGGGTCTGCCCTCTGTCGGGTGAAGTTGACGGCTGCGCACTTGTCAAGGTTGAGGGTGAGCTTTTTACGGCTCAGCCATTCGGGAAGCTCAGCGAGGCAATCGTTCAGATATCTCACCGATTTCCTTCTGTCCGCCGACTTCGCATAATAGGCGAAATCATCCGCAAACATTAGGAGCCCGCAATGTTGAATGCCGGTGTGTTGTTCAACTGAGAGCGGCGCGTCGTTGACGTACAGGCCGAATAGGGTCGCTATTGCTGTCAATTGCATCGCTATTGCTGTCAATTGCTGTAATGCTACGCAGTGCTTACACTCCTTAAGTACTTAGTAATCGAGTAACCTGCGTCTGTCCTTCACTCACAGTGAGATCCCTCCCATTTGATCGAGACAAATGTGGGGAACGAATCACTTTCTTATTGACTTGACCATCCAGAAGATTTAAGAACTTTCTCTTATAAAACGTGTTTTTTAAAGAAACTTTAAAGCGTTTTGGGTGATTTACGGCCCTTATAGATGTAATACAGTAGAGTCGCGGTAATCCCAGAGATTTCTTGCAATCCGAGATGGGAGAAACAAAGGCGCTGCGTCGAAGGTCACGTGTGTGTGAGCGTGTGTGTTTGTGTGTGTCTGCTACATTGTTGTGACCAGATCGCGCTCATTTGTGTTGTTCATTGTACAGTGCGTTACTACAGTAAGAATACTGTAACTTGAAACTTCAATTTCCTTCTTTCATGAGTTATCTTTCGCAAAAATGAGTGGAAAGGCCTAAAGAAGAGTTTCTATTACAGAGAAACTGGAAGCATTGAAGAGAAATCGACTTCGATGAATATCGCTACTCTACTGTACTACATACTACAATAGCAAATTTCGATTTTTCTCGACAAGACACATCGATATGCCACTTCTTACCTGGTCCCATCTAGAATATTTTGAAAGATTTCTAAAAAAACACGTAACTTTATATTTTAATGCACTTACGAATACTGTGGCGAAACGCTGTTAACCGCTATATTCTCTTTCCGGCATTTTCATGAATCTCTACGGCTTGATTCATGAGATTGACGAAAATTAAACCTAAGTTTCTAACACTTTTAAAGCAAGTATTTATTCGATACTGTCTGTTGTAACTTTCTGTGCGTGAAAATGAACGACCGGAGGCAACTGAAATATACAAAATTTAGTTATAATATTAACTTTTACTAAACTTTTACTAACTACTAACTAAAGTTTTATTTGTACTTTCCATGAAAATACCTACCGAAGGCGCCAGGCTAAATTAGTACAATTTAATAAGTTTTCGTGTTTACATTGATTAATAGAGACCGGATTTTTATGTAATTACATAATTTTTGTCTTTCTACTTACCGTTCTCAAAATTGTTATCTTGGCGAATCATAGCCCTCCTAACACAATATCGAAAATGTTCGTTACATATTTTTACATATTTAGTACTATATTACATATTTTACATATTTTGCTATTTTCAAAATATATTTTCTTATTTTATCAATTTCTTCAATTTAATTCCATATTTTTTGTGAAAAGATGTATTTGTTTAAATCAGCATTTTCCCTACATTATTGGGAATCTAGCTATCCAAAATATCATTGAAACCGCGTTTTGTGATCTGTAACCTTAATTTCCGAGAAAATTTGCAATCGCCGACGTGTAACACTTCGATGAAGATGCTACAGTTTATGTTTACTGGTCGTAGATCTTATCAGTTTGTGCAATGGCTTCTATTGCGATTAGTTCGGCTGCTAAACTACGGTCCAGGATTACAATAGATGAAGCTTTTTCTACGGACGAGAAAGTTGTATGATATAAAGTGAGTATTTTTTTCTAAATGTAATTTCTTGCTAAGTAAATAGTTTTTAATTAGAGAATTTTAATATTACATATTACATCGGATTTTACATATTTATTACATAGTCTTCCTGTTTTCATTACATATTTATGTACATATTTTGACGTTTCATACTATGTATTTTTCCGGTCTGTATTGATTAATATAAGAACTGAACGGCCTTGTACCAACGTTTACTATCTATTTACGTAACTTAATCTACATTTTATCCTATTTAACCATACATTTTTTCAGTTCGTTGTTACCATTTCTTCAGTTCACTTAAAGGTGTTAAGTGTTTGAGGCGCTTCTACTCTCTCGAGGATTTATGTGACATCGTTTCCATTATTTCTTAACTATTTACACTTATCTAAGTTGATAGGTCTCTCTTATTAACGGTCTTTTGACTCGTTTGTGCTCTCTTATGTCTCATAAGATATCACGTCACTAACATTTACTCTACACACCCTTCAATTCTGGTCAAGGACGAAGAGGAGCGGGCTTTTAGATAATAAGTAGGAACCGGATTTCAATAGGAATGTTGGTTTTTTTTCAGTCAATACTTATGCTTAGTAGGGTGAATTGAACATACAATTTTCAATCATTAAAACATGATTTTACGGTTTATGTAATGCTTTTATGCCTGATTTCATATTAAGCATCATATTTCTCTTTCTCTTGCATCTTTACCTTGAAAACGTGTTTTCCTTACATATGCGGCATATATAGTTTTATAAATAATAAATGCCATTTATTGTAATCAGTAACTTTTGTTTTCTATTTTTTAATGAGTGTTTGTATTTAGGTTCATTGTACCTAATCTCATTTTCGTATCTGAATTATTAAAGATACTTCACCGGCAAATCTCTGGTAAATTTGTCTTTTATTCTTCCTTCATTGTACTTTGATACGTTATTTTGAATATCTTGAGTGATAGATTATTTTGTGATGTCTGGATGAAGACTTACCGAACATCTAATGAAACGTAATTAGTTTAAAAAACAAATAATTTTAAAAGTAAGTGAAATACCGAACTTAATATTGAAACATCAAATATTGAAACGTTTATCAAATGCAATATATATATATATATATATATATATATATATATATATATATATATTATAGAAACTTTGGGCTTTTTATCGTGGGATCGAATATGCAAGGGGCACAATTCGGCTTACTTCATCGTTCGACCACAATCTGCCCCCTGTAGACTCGCTTCCATACGGAAAACGACAAAACCTGAAAGTGATTTTAATGATGTGCCGGATTGCACAATAATAATCAAGTTTGTTTTTGTACTTTCTTTCGCACTAGACAGTATGAATTTATTGTTATTAAAGATTTCATTTAAATCAAAACAACATTGTTTGAAAATTATTAGCTTTGGTCATGACCCTGAGAAATAAAATAATTGTTCGTACGAACTTTAACCTGAGCTCTCTTCCGTTGTATCGTTGGATGCTTCGCTCGGACGCCGCGTATCTCCACACCATCACCTTCGACCAGACTTGATGCCTTCTATCTTGTATCTTCCGGCACGCCACGAGTCACTCCCATTCACATAATGTGCCGGCCTCCCATATCACCATCTGCCACTTGTTCGGCAAAACCACTTGTTCGGCAAAATAACTGCAAGTTCATTTAGTTCGGTGCTTCACCTTCGTCACTGGTGAAAACTAATTAAGTTGGCAATTCTTAAAAATTCCTCCCTATCAGTAAGAAAATATTCCAAGTCAATGCACGGCTTCACCAGAATGTTTCAATGTTCCACTTCCACTCGCGGAAGAAACAAGTTAAAGTCCCGAACTGTATCTCTGGAATTTTTTATAAGTGTCTACTTTCGATCACAAAAATAAACCAAGTCTGAACTCGGACTCGCACCCCCTAATTCACAAATAACCCTCTCGCTATGAGATCTGAGCTGCAACTAACTAATTTTTACGTCCTTCAATCCAGGAAAACTCGTGTTCATTGTTATATAAAATTATGTTTTACATTCCCTACCAACGGATTCTTATTAAGTATTCACTCCTCTAACCAAGGTGCACTCTTGGGCGAAATTTCCATTCTTGCACACGCATCTTTCGACTGATTCTACATTACATCCACGGGCTCATGAAGTTGTTTACCTCTGTTACTACGGTGCCCGTTTACCAAATATCGTGACATGTTAAATATTGGTGTCCACCCTAGCAACCTGTTACTATGGTGTCTAATTCTAATTTAAATTAGCATTAAATACTTAAATTATTCAATTACGAATGCCCTCCCGCATTTGGTATATCACAATATGTATATCTAAATATGCGATACGCACTATTTTTTTCTACCGCCGCTGGCTTATATTGCACCTTCTTTCGCGCGTTCTCAGGAATCTTGATTCTCCAATAAGATTGCGCCAGTATCACAATCTCTGGAGCTAAGCAAGTGACCAACAGTCTGCAGGGGGAGGAGTGTCTTATGCACGGGCGGATGCCGAGGGGGGGCCATGGGCCCCCTAAAAGGCTTAGAGTTTTCGTTTACCTTCTATTAGGCAGAATTTATTTAAATATTTAATTATGTTCTAATTGTATAATTATTTGAATAATAATATTGTACATGAATAATATACAAAATAATAACAAGTATGTTTATTATTTAACAAAAAAGGTCTAACCCCCCCCCCCACCAAATTATTGGCTGGATCCGCCCCTGGTCTTATGTCTGTGACATTGATTTAAAATGTTGATTCTGATATTCGAACTCTGAACACAGGTTAATTTCTCACGTTGGGGATTGCATTAAAAAAATGTTCTTTTGACACTACCCTATGGTACCCGCGTTAAAAAACCTTATCGCCAGGGATCTGCAAATAAACGGCCCTAGTCATATTCATCCATTACTTTTGACCGCCTGGTGGAGCGAGGTTGGGATGATATTAGAGTGGACGTACATTTCCTAAGGGTTCGTTTATGGGACACAAGCACAGCAAAGCCTCCTGCGGATTTTCCATTCATCGACCAATCAATGCATCTCGCCTGGGACTGAATTAGCTCTAGTTTTAAGAGCCATTAGTAGTTTTAGCACCCATGATATGCATCTACTCTAACTATTAAACTGTAAAAAAAGGACTGTAACTACTAAACCAAACTGTAGAAACTACTCTTACATCCATAAAGTTTTATTTCATCGTCTACCACAAAATGAAATAATGTATAATGTACTTGTGGCTCTTCTAGGAACTTCTCCAGAAAGGCTTCAGGTGAATTTATCCCTTGTTAAATCGTTCCCTGGCAGAGCAATTATGAGATGAATAAGAATTGTAAGATTTAATTTTGTTTGGGCTTTGGACTGAATTCCAATACGCTAAAATTGGTATGTTCCAATTTAACAGTTCATAAATCTATACATCTCGGCTTGAAACGAACCATCGACCTACGAGTTCAAAGATACTCGTAATTATTTACAGTCTTTCATGGAAGAAGTGAACGTTGGGAATTTTATTTCATATTCACTAAACGGCTTAAAATTTATTTAAAGACTCTGTAATTTTGTTTAAATTCGAGATTTAAATCTCGACGAAACAAAATCGTCGTCTCTGCTTAGTACAGAACTCTCACAATTTTGTTTCACTGTTGCCATTGCCTTAATATATCATTTGTATTCAGAGAAATGCAGAATAGAAGGACCATCGTGGGAATAAATATGTTTAGCAACTTAGGTTAAGAGCGTTTTCCGGAAGTAAACCAAAGGATTCTAAAGCAAAGAGACACAACCACAAATGAAAGACCGAAGCGAACACCCACCCATCTCACAGGCCAAGGGAGCGAGTACGAGCGCTGTATCTCGTTTGCCAGATTTCTCCACCACTCCCGTGCTCCCGAGAGGAAAATAACAAGATGCACAAACTCACGTTAAAGAATCTTAATTATTTCAAACTTTGCGTTCCTAATAGGGCCATACGTTTCGCGGCAAATCCCCCGCATGGTAAGGTGAACGTTACATCCATCCCCCCCCCTTTCTCGGGGAAAACTGTTGCTCTTAACTTTCCTTATCGTTTACAATTAAGGGTGCCGTGTTTCTTTCCGCGCAGCCACCCTCTTACACAGTTCTTATTATTTTAGTCAGATAATCTGGTTCCCTGCGTGAGGGTGCGTCGCGCCCCCTGTGGTTAACACCGTCCTCAGTCCCCCTCCCTCACGCCGTCCTCGGCGCCCTTTGGTGGGTCGCCCCCCACCAGCAACATCGCCCTCTCATTAGCACTCAGTTACCATGTAAATAGCTGCCACGAGCCCCTGCTCCGCGCTTTCATAAAGAATAGAATTTTGTAAAGTAACGTTAACACCGGAGATCGCCGGGCCAAGTGTTTTATGCGTATGGGGTCGACAGGTTTATAGAAGTTGTGAATGAACTCTTGAAGGCTCTGTTGTGAGTGGATGTTTGATGTTATGTTACGGCGATGTTACGATGAAAGCTTGACGTTGAGGGTATGATTTTTAAATGAATTTGAAGTCATACCTTATGCAGCAGTTTGTTTATAATATTTTCTAAGAATTTGAGGTCATATTTCTTATAATAAATCTCATAAAATTACGTCGTTCACAAACTCAAAACAATACAAAACAGTGTGATTTTCAAGAAAAAGTGGCGCAACTCAAATATTTGAAACAAAATGTTGGGTACTTCCAGATAGAGCCCATCCAGTCAAAGGTAAATGGTAATTTTGAAGTGGAACAAACTATGTAATAATTCAGGGAAAACACAGATACCTTTAAGTTAAAGACCTGTTAGAACCTTTAAATCAAATTAATTAATACATTAATTAAAATTAAACGCATCACAGAATGTGCACTGCAGTCCGTCCACAGAATCTACGCCACTACACACCTACACAACTGTCTCTTTTCTGTTTTGTAAAAATGTATTGCCGAGAAAATATTCTTGAGGAACATCTACAATGTAACATGTCCTCAACAACTTTTGCTATTTCACAATAACATCGTGCAAAAGGAAAGTGGAACTTCAAAATGTCAAACAACTAGGTTGTTGAAACGTACATTTAGGGCAAAATATGTAAATGGATTTTTCACTTTAATTTATGTATTACGTTATTGATATAAATATTCATTCCGTCTTTAATACAAAGGGATCTGAGTTTTTACCCAAGTCATCATTTAGACGGTTGTATTTAATTTGTGTGTGTAATACTTTTCATTTTAGGTTATAACCCTAAGACGAATACGCGCTTCTAAAGAAAGAGGCAAGAACTTACAGTAGTGGAATTAGTAGTTCAGTTACTTCGAAATCGTACTTGGTAAATGTTCTGCAAGTTGTTCCCAGAGTAATTGCAGAATACAAAAAGTATTTTATTAATAAAAAATTACCATCCTATTCCTCTGTACATCAAACTTGAATCAATATCTACGTATGTAGAAGTTTCCAGATCAATTACAGTCAACAAAGAAGGAAAAATTCTCAGTTCATGAGAAATAACCTCAAACAACTATCACCAACGCTACTGCCGCCGCCGTCTCCACTACAGCCACTACCGCCACTACCGCCACTACCGCCACTACCGCCACTACTGCCACTACCGCCACTATAGCCACTACAGCTACTACAGACACTACCGCCACTATCACCACTGTCGCCATTGTCGCTACTGCCGCTACTTTTTAACATTTATTTGTTCTCGATGGAATACATCGTTTAGTGTAATAACTTTACAAATGTTTTTTGACTTACACTATTTAAAATATCTAAAGTAACTTACTCTAAGCATTGAAGACGATACTCTGGGGAAAACCTCAAGGTTAAGTATCATCGTTGGCTAAGATTTTTAAAAAGGCTTCAAACGGGAATCTATTTTTATTCGGATGTGGGTTGGATTTGTTGCTAATTTGAAGTGGGATACTGCTGGTATGTCTGTTAGGTTTTGGTAGAATTTGTGTGATATATGGGCAATTTGGTTTATTATTGTATTGATGTTTAATTCGGAATGAATTTGCTTATACTTATCAACCAGGGGGCATTTGTGATTAATCTGATCACTTTGTTTTGAATTATTTGGATTTTATTGACATTTGTGGCGGCTGCGTTGTCCATATTGGGCATACGTAGAGCACAGTTTTATATATTGTTGTAGATTTTGTGTATGACAAGGATTTGTGTGTGTTGATTAGAGGCCAGAGTTGGAATAATTTATTACTTGCTTGTTTAATTTTGATATCAATATGGGTTTTCCAGGTTAATTTTTTGTCAAGGAGAATTCCTAAATATTTTATGGGTTGTGAAGGTGGTGTCCAGGTGATGGGGGAGTTGTTTATTACTAACGGGGGGGGAGGTAAACTTTCTGAGTGATAAGATTTTTGCTGTTGTTTTGTCAGGATTAAGTTGAATTTTCCAGATACTTGCGCAGATTTCAATTTTAAGTGGCTTTGAATTTGTGATCGAAGGTTATTTAGTGAGTATCCGGAACTGCCGTCTCTGCCGCAACTGCCATTTCCGACGCCACCGCCTGTATCTCCGCCCACGCTGTCGCCGCCCTCCCTACCTCTGCTGTCAATACCAACACCAACACGACCGCCTCCGCTGCGGTTTTCCGCGGTCTTTCCTGAAGGAGGGCTTTGCGGCTCTCAAGAAGATTCCGGGGCGGCAACGAGTGCGCCCCTCGAGCGCCATCGACGTAGCTGAGGTGGAGGGGGAGGGGGTCTGTGCGAGTGAAGCCGAGAACTGCCGCTCGAGGTGCTACTACACCGGGAGAGATGGCTCAGTGCATCAACGCATGTTACTGCAGTCCCTCTCACCAGGAGGTCCTAGGTTCGAGTCCCGACGGCGGCAGGATTTTCGACACTAGCTTGTTAGCTAGGTCGAATACAATCGCTGTCGAGGAGAAATCTAGCGGCCGGCTGCTCTGATTTTCCGTGATTTTTCCGGTCAACACCAGGTGAATGGTGGAGCAGTACCCTAACAAAGGGGCCGCGGACCGCACGCGATCTTTTCTTCCTCGTCCTTGTCCTATCCTCTCCCCTTACACACACACTCTAACATGCAATACACTGCTACACATGCCGCGAGACCAGTCGGGAGCTTAGAGCTTGTCCCTGCTAAGGCGGTACCCCGCTGGTGAGAGATATATGGTTGAGGGGAAAATCCCGCTAGTCGACGGTAGGTCGACTGCCGGATCTCACCTCGGGGAAAAGATCACCGCCACCTCCCGAGAAAACATACACTATACTTACGGGAATAATGACCTAATTAGTTGACGCGCCCGGAATCACGAACAATCAATCAGGTGCTACGAAGACGTGACAATGCTCTGCGCAGTAAAGAAGCTACTTTGAAATTAATTTTAGTCCCTAAATAATATTAGCTGTTGATATTTCTTTTCAAAATTTGAAATCATTTCTTAAAACCTTTCTTAGTACATTTTCCTAAACTACAACAAATGGTTAATTTGCCTGTTTTCAGAATACATTTAATTAAATTTAAATCTGTCCTTACTCCTCGTAATTCTGACAGTCGTAAATTTTACCTTGTGTGATCTGTCCGCCCCAGGGTCATTCTGTTTCTTGCACCTCTGCTTTGCGATCCACCTTGAATGAAAAGAGGCAAAAAGGAAAACCGCAAATGCGTCGTCATTTCATTGCCAAATGGAACTTGCGAGGCGCCGTTGTGTGGCGCAGGCAGCCTCCGCGCCTTTGTTCGGTGGCGCCGGTGCTGCTCTCCGCACCACCTGCCTCGGCGCGTATTTCTTTTTTTTGGCCCACATCAGCTGTTGCTCGGGGAAGCCGTGTGTCTCGCATCGCCCTTTCTTTTGCTGGGGAAGTACAGACGCAATATTCGCAAAGTGTGAGGCGTCGTCGAAGACAACGATGCCGATCTCTGTGAGAGGATCAGGATAATGATGACGATGGCAATGTGAGCGATGTGTGGAGAAGAGTGCGTCATCGATGATAACAATGACCATGTCTACAGTAGATCGATATCTATAGTGGATAGATGTCTGTAGTAGCTCGATGTCTATGGCAGCTCGATGTCTATGGCAGCTCGATGTCTATGGTAGCTCGATGTCTATGGTAGCTCGATGTCTATGGTAGCTCGATGTCTATGGTGGCTCGATGTCTATAGTAGATAAATGTCTATAGTAGATAAATGTCTATAGTAGATAAATGTCTATAGTAGATAAATGTCTATAGTAGATAAATGTCTATAGTAGATAAATGGCTATAGTAGATAAATGCTTATAGTAGATAAATGTCTATAGTAGATAAATGTCTATAGTAAATCGATGTATGTGGTTGGAGGATGTATATGGTAGGACGATATCTACGGTAGAACGAGGACTATGGTAGGACAATACCTGTGGTAGAGCAATGTTTATGGCAGGAGAATGTTCGTATATGGTATGACAACGCATAATAACCTTAATAAATATGGAAATGATATTCGAGATGGGTTGGCCTCTTAAGAATTGTGGTTATGTTATCAGTACCAGCTGTGAGTTCGAATCCCGCCTCGGTAAATAATTTTTACTTTTGTGATGTGGTTTGGAGGGACCTATCTCAACTATCATGTAGCATCTTCATTACTCAGTTCCATCCCAGTCCTCATACTGTCCGAAAATGTGAGATAATTGTGATGTTAATGATGATACCGTCATGATCTACAACTATATTGCATTGATAGTTAATTTTTATCCAGGTCATTCTTTTTGACCGTACCCTTCAATGCGTGTGACTAGATGCGGATTGTGATATCCTAAAACATCGCTAAAAATTATCAATAAAATGCTCTAAAAAGGTTTCTAAACAGCAAAAATATACATCAATTTTTTTATCAAAACCAGTTCAGATGAACAACTCAAGCTGTTGGATATATTACTGTTTTCAAGGCTTCTTCCTTTTGTTCGAGTTAACTCAGCTGGCAGACGTTTGGTTTGGACTGTTCCTTAACAGGAAATCTCCGTCTTTGGTTTTCTCGAAATCGACCGAAGTGACAATGGCGCGGATAGGCGTCATAGGAACCTTAGATTGCATACAGACAACGGTGACGTTACACTTTCTGCGCGAAGAAATCGAATAGGAATTTTTCGGAGAACATTTGCTGCATCTCCTAAATATTATTTGAAGCAAGTACCATTAAAACTATTTTAAAATTTATGAAATCAGTGAAAAATGATTTAAAAGTTACGAAGAAGGTAAACAATGACTTATTGGTCGAAATCGACGAAAAATGCAAAAGAAAAATTTAAAATTGGGTCATTTTCTTTTGGCATAACATATAATTAATTTCTATTCTAAAAATCATCGTTCTAATGCGAAAGGAAATAAAAAAATGTCATTTCTTTAAAATCCGCCCCCTTCTTATGGTAATGGCTCGGATGGCGGCAGGCGGATGCAGCGGTGACCGGCACGGTCAGTGCAGCCGCATCGTATGTACATACGCCTCTGCCCCCTCCCCCACCCCCCTCCCCGCCCCGCCCCCGACTCCGCCCGGCCCCTTCCCCTCCAGCGCCGTCGTCAACAGGTGGCGAGACCTTGGCCGCGTGACAGTTACATAAGCCGCGCGATCCGACGTCCGGACGGCAGGCGGCGGTCGAAGTGGAAGCTGCGTTGCTGACGTCTCCCCCGCTGAGTGCACGCTCCGTCGCCAGGCACGTTCCTCTCGTTTCGAATACAATCACGAAGAATTGAAAGCAATCGTGGAGGCACACCGCTAGCTCCCTGGATAAACTTACTACAAATTACTTATCCACCCACTCATCCATCCACCCACCCACCCACCCACTCACCCATCCACTCACTCCTCCACCCACTCATTCATCCATTCACCCATTCACTCATTCACCCATACACTCATTCACCCATTCACTCATTCACTCATTCACCCATTTATTCATTCACTCATTCACCCATTCACTCATTCACCCATTCACTCATTCATCCATTCACTCACTCATCCATTCACTCATTCACCCGTTCACTCACTCATCCATTCACTCATTCACCCATTCACTCATTCACCCATTCACTCACTCACCCATTCACTCACTCACTCATTCACTCACTCACCCATTCACTCACTCACCCATTCACTCACTCACCCATTCACTCACTCACCCATTCACTCACTCACCCATTCACTCACTCACCCATTCACTCACTCGCCCATTCACTCACTCACCCATTCACTCACTCACCCATTCACTCACTCACCCATTCACTCACTCACCCATTCACTCACTCACGCATTCACTCACTCCACCCACCCACCCTTTCACTCACGCATTCACTCACTCACCCACCCACCCTTTCACTCAGCGCATTCACTCACTCACCCACCCACCCTTTCACTCACGCATTCACTCACACATTCACTCACTCACACCTACCACCTACCTGTGAACCTACCTAACCACCCACCCACCAAACCACCCATTGGCGAGCCTAAATGGTTTTATTCCAGGGCTTTAATAGAAAGATGAAATTCAGGGAATTTATCTCCGAAAATTTATCTCAAAAACTCCTTATTGTCTTGTGTCTGAAACTCTCGTTTGATGCAACATTTTCTTCGCCACTTACATTTTATAAACGATTCTACAAATGAATGAGAGGGTATTTCCAGTTCATGACTTTTTTTTAAATTTCAACATAGTTTTCTATCTGTTAGATATTAAATTGAAATTTTCTACAAGAACAAAATCTGACGGCAATTGCTGTTCTTTAATTTACATTTTTTGGTTTTATATTATTTCACGAATTGTTGAGTATCAATCTTCGAATCCAAATTTCATTTACATATTTGAACGAACTGGTGAATGAAATCAAATTACTGTAACTTCTTCTAATCAAATAACTTCTTCTATTATCAGCATTACGACTATGGGCATTACGACTATTATCAGCATTTAGAAATGGAAATTAAAATATTCAATCAAAAAATCACTTTAGTTGTGTTACTTGCATGTTACTTACAAACAATTTTCTTTATAAACAATTTTATGTATAAAGGATAATTATTTGTGATATCTAAATGTCATGTGCGTTGGAAATATTTTTTGAAAAGCTAGAGCCAGATGCGAAGATGATGCCAGAAAATACTCGATTCTCTAAACCAAAAGCAATCAAAATTGCCAACCGGAATACAAAATTTGACTAGACAGTGTCTCACCAACTGAGCCTCTGATATTCGAGATGCAAATTTTCGTTTCAAAATACCAATTCTTTAAATGTAAATTTGCCTAGTGTAAGCATATCATTAGGATACATGCTTCGCATAAAAAAGGAATCGGTTTGACGTCATCAGAACTTGATGGGCGACTGGTTGCAAATCTCTAATTTCAAGCTGGTTTGTACAACAAAGACAGCTTTAGCGTATAGTTTTATGATTTTGGGCTGCGATATTCAAATACAATTGTCGATATCAGCTTGTTCATTATATCAGAAAATACATTAAGTGAAAATTTTCGCATTTTCAATGTAGATATATAGATGTATTTAATTTGATGAAAAATGCACTTCAAGTGCACCTTTATTAATTTAAATAAATCAATAGTTTCTTTCTATCTCAACCCACTCTCAATGTCACGTTATTACGTACGACATAGCCTAATAAGCTCATTTCTTGTGAAATTCCTACCTGAAAGTTATAGTGCGACTTTTTTAAATTTTGCCCCTCAAGGCCCGTCGTCACGATGGAATATATCACGGTATTTTGCGTCTTTCCCAGTCGCATGATCGCGAGAGTATCAAGCAGTGTTTGCGATCATGCGACATCTAGCGGTCCGAGCTAGGAAGACGCGAAATGTAGTGTGATATTCCATCGTGGCTATAGGGGCTTGAGGGGCAAAGTTATAAAAATTGCACTATACTCTTCTTAGAAATGTATCCATTTCTTTTCTGCTTGCCCCAGCGACGAGTTGCCTCCGAATTCGCAGGTGGGTGAGGAGGATGATGACCCTGAGGGAGCGCTCTTCGCCGCTCCCCGGACCGCTAAGTTGGCCTTCCGCATCGCATTTGCTTCCGGTTGAGGCCACAAAAGCGTCGCGGCGGCGGCGGCGGCGGCGGCGGCGGCGGCGGCGGCGGCGGCGGCGGCGGTGGCGGCGGCGGCGGAGGCGGCGCGAGCGGCAGCAGGAGCGCAGCCGCTATGCGGAAGCGCGCACCGCATGGGCCGCTCCGCCCCGCCCCGCCCCACCCCCCTCTCCTCTGCACTCTACTTCTGTCCTCCTCTACGCTGCTGCTCCACATGGCACAGGGCCTCTTCGATTTCGCTCCTCTTTCCTTGTTCGTTACGGCTTACGTGGCTCAGGGCAGCAATTGATGACACTGCAGTGCAGTCACTGCAACGCCATCCCTATTGTAAAACGGCGGGTTTACTAATAGTTACATCTCCCGACGCTAGTGGCGCAGAGAAGCTCGTTGCATGGCACGGTGCCGTGACGCGTGCCACTGTCACCAGTAGAAGACCTTGACACCATTGCTGTAGGGCCTCTGGAGGTCGAAAGGTTCCAGTCCCAAAGGTGGTAGGATTTTTGACACTGGCTTAGTAGGAAGGTCGAATTCATTCGCTCTCTTGGGGAGAATTGTAGCGGCCGGCTGCTCTGATCTGTAGTTTTCCGTGGTTTCTCCGATCATCGCCAGGTGAATGCCGGAGCAATACCCTAACAAACGGACCACGGATCGTGCCTGATCTTTCCTACCTGTTCCATGCCCTATCCTCACCCCCTTACACTCACACATTTACATTTACATGCACTAGCCTACTACACATGCAGGGAGGCTAGTCAACATTGTAGAGCTTGTCTCGGCTGTGGCCGTGCCCCGCTGGTGTGTGTGACCGGATGAGGAAAACTTCGCAAGTCCACCCTGAGCTTCGCCATCCAGCGCGAGAAGAACACCTCTCGTGTTAAAATACACGACACTTACGGGACTAATGACCTTAGCAGTTGACGTGCCAGGAATCGTCAATCAATCTTGTTCGTGGCTGGTGTCTTCTTCCGGTTTTGTCCCGATGCCGCGCGTTTCTCGTTTTTTCAGGTTCCTGTGTTAATTTGTTCAGTTTATTTGGTTTATTCCATTTATTTTGTTTTGTCATGAGACTTGGTCAGTGACAGTCAATACCCACAATTTTAAGTTTTTCACCATATGATGTTTTTTGAGTTATCATTTCTCATCTGAATGATGAGAATACATCATACAGACAAATCTTCCGCGAACATTAAAAGAAAGAATCTCGTGCTTTCGTGAAGTGCATTAGTGTGGCATCATTCCCAGACGCCTTAATATAACATTAATTCCTGTTCTTTCTCGTAATTTCAGTTTCTAACCTCTCTGTGTAAACTTATTTTTCACCTCATTTCTTTTTCTCTTTCCAACCTGTCGTTGTTTCGAATCTCTTTCGTACCAATTCCACCGTTCATATCTATTCTCGTCTTGATTTGATTTCTGTCACACATTTAAGGTAGAATTATGTGGTGTACCACATAATTCTACCTTAAATTCCGTTCCATCCAGTCACTTCTCTCTGTAGTCGCTACGAGCTTCTCTCTTTCATCGCATCCCGGACCATCCAGACATGTCTCCTTTTCACGAATTGTCGTCCGTTTCTTCTTTTCTCTCACTTTCTTCATTTCATTCTCTCGCCTCCCATTTCGAATTTTATCTCAATCTTTAGGCTTGTCTCCCTAAATCATGCTCGATATGCCGTTCATGTTCCATCTCATCTCGTCCACTTCTGTCTTGCCTCGTGTCTATTTCCAAACTTATTATAACCTAAATAAAATTATCTCTTCTCTCTTTCTTTTCCCACGCTTCCTAAAGACGCTCTCCAATCAGTTAATGTCAACTTACTCTCTCATATTCTTTCATCCTTAACTCGCACCATCTCTAACCAGAACGTACTCCCTCCTTCCCACCCTGCTTTCCGCCAATTTCTTTCTTCTTTTCATCCTTTCCGACTCTGATTATCACTTACACCTTATTATATCAATTCTTTCTTCTTTCCATATTTCGGTGTCTTGTATCCGTTTACGTTTATAACTTAAATTTATTTTCGCGTATAATGTTTGTTTAAATTGTGAGCAGACAAATCAAAACGCCAAGGTACTTAATGAAAACTAAACGCATGATACGAGCACGAACTTAAGCCAAGTAAATTTATTTTGTAAATTTATTTTCCACCCATTCTCGACTTACGAACTCTAAAGGAAGCAACACTCGAAATTTCACTTGAAATTTCTTCTCGCCTCCGACGCGAGTGAACTCATGTCCGCGGTGTTAGCAAGTAGCCAGCTGCTGCCGCCGCCGGCGGTGATGTGTGCGCTGGCCGCGCTTTGAGGCTGTTTACCAACATTTCTTGGCCGCGGTTCGTGACTTACACGGGCTGCTAGAGAACCCGTTGGCTTCGCATTCCGCGAGGGGCCGTTGAGCCTTCCATGGGGCTCCGCTCAGCTCCGTCCCGCTCCTCTCTGCCACACCCCGCCCCGCTCCTCCCTTCCCTCTACTCCCTGCCTCACCCCTCCTCTTCCTCGCTCCTCCCCGCCCCGCTCCATCCTGCCCCTCTCTGCCGCGCCCCGCTCCGATCTGCCCTGCCCCGCTCCGACCTCCCCGCTCCGCCCACCAATGCCCCGCTCCGCCCACCACCATCCCGCTCCGCCCCGCTCCGCCCCGCTCCGCCCCGCTCCGTCCCGCTTCGTCCCGCTCCGTCCCGCTCCGTCCCGCTCCGTCCCGCTCCGTCCCGCTCCGTCCCGCTCCGTCCCGCTCCGTCCCGCTCCGTCCCGCTCCGTCCCGCTCCGTCCCGCTCCGTCCCGCTCCGTCCCGCTCCGTCCCGCTCCGTCCCGCTCCGTCCCGCTCCGTCCCGCTCCGTCCCGCTCCGTCCCGCTCCGTCCCGCTCCGTCCCGCTCCGTCCCGCTCCGTCCCGCTCCGTCCCGCTCCGTCCCGCTCCGTCCCGCTCCGTCCCGCTCCGTCCCGCTCCGTCCCGCTCCGTCCCGCTCCGTCCCGCTCCGCTCTTCCCCGCTCCGCCACGCAACGCTCCTCACCGCCCCCCACTACCCCTCGCCCACCTCACACCACCTCACCCACCTCACCCACCTCACCCACCTCACCCACCTCACCCACCTCACCCAACTCACCCAACTCACCCAACTCACCCAACTCACCCAACTCACCCAACTCACCCAACTCACCCAACTCACCCAACTCACCCAACTCACCCAACTCACCCAACTCACCCAACTCACCCAACTCACCCAACTCACCCAACTCGCCCAACTCGCCCAACTCACCCAACTCACCCAACTCACCCAACTCACCGCCCCTTACTGCCCCTCACCACCCTCACCGCCCCTCACCACCAACTTTCCAAGCGGGAAATTTGACTTAAAACAAAATGTATTTGTTTTTCAGTTAGTGACCCTGTGAAATGTTTGATTAGTTTTGTTTGTTTGTTAGCATTGCAATTAATACTTTACGTAAAAACATTTTCGTAACAATGTTATATCTTAATATTTAAAATGAAGCTTGCATATGCGTGCTTATTCCCCATGGCTTAATGGGAAATGCTGGCAGTAACACCGTACTTTCAAAAGATTCTTTATTTTTAAATAGAATGTTCTGAAATGAACTACAAGTCCTCCCAATGTGACATATTTATATTCTCATGTACAGGACAAAGACGCTATGAATTTTAGAACACAGCCTGTACTAGAGGTCTAAAAACTAACAGCACACTTCCCATAGTAAATTTGACGGAATTAACGAATTATTAATGGAAAATGATGTAAAAAGAAAAAAATAGACTAACTTTCAACGTCGTGTTTTTTTTTAAATTCATTTCGCTATTTGAAAACCCGCACATGTTTTGTTGTAGTTCCGTCCATTGGGCAGTATTCCGCGAAGTCAATTTTTGTTCCGCGAGAGAGTCGTTTTCTAGCCCAAAATGCGGAATTCAGCCCAATCCGGCAAACCTGAGGGTGGGAGGTGAGCATTAGAGATGCTTAGATTCATGGGCGGATCCAGCCGATCGTTTTGGAGGGAGCCATCACAGATTTTTGTTAAATAATCAACCTTTGTTTTTATATTGTACATTATTTTTGCAGTGTATAAATACTATAGAATATAATTTATCAAGTAGTTAAATAATTATAATATAAATAAATATTTAAATCAATGTTACTAAATAAAAGAAGGTAGCAAACGAAAACAGTTGGCCTTGGGGGGGGGGGCATGGCCCCCATGCCTCCCACGCCTAGACCCGCCACTGCTTAGAGGAACACTACGAACTTGCAAATGACTGGCGGCGGGCGCTGGAGAGGTTGACGGGCGGGCGGCACGGCGAGAGCTGCTGTCTGCCGCCGCGCTTTGCGGCGTCTCCCGGGCGACGTGTGATGCTGTGATAATTCGCGTGTACAGGAGCCCTCGCGCCCCGCTGCTCCGCTGCGGAGCACTGGAAAGGGGCGTGGCGCCAAGTGGAGGGGGGGAGGGGAGGGGAATCGAATGGGACCGGGCAGGGATCAAGGATAGGGAGAGCATCGGATCGGAATGGGGAGGAGTGAGGTGTGGGTGGAGAATCGAAGAAGAGTGGGGCGAGGAAGGGATCGGAACAGGGCAGTGGCGGGAAAAGGACAGGAAGGAGACGGGATTGAGACCGGGTGGAAGCAGGGAGGTGTGTGTCGGTGGCGAGGGATTAAGGAAGGGTTGGTGGTGATGGGAACGAGGCAAGAAGATGGAGCAGGAATTGGACGGCGAAGGGACAGAGTGGTGGCGATGACGGGTGCAGTGGGGGTTGCGAATAGGGGATAGGAGGCGGAAAGTGGATGAGGGACGTGAAGGGGTAGAAGTGGGAAAGGTACGGGGACGGGGAGAGGAGACGGAATGGGTACCGGATTGAGACGGGGAAGGGTCTTAAGCGAGGGAGCGGGGGTATGGGGATGATGGGAACGAGGGACGGACGGACAGGGACGGGGCAGAGACAGGATGGGGACCGGACGGTGAAGGGACGGGGTGGTCAGGGCGGGGAATAGAGGATGAGTGGCACAGAAAGTGGATGAGAACGTGAAGGTGTAAAGGCGGGGAAAGGTCTGGGACACGGCGGGGTCGGTGTTAAGGTGTGTGAGCAGACGGGATAGTAACCGTGTCGAGGTGGAGGGGGGTGGTATGGTAAGAACGGGACGAGATGGGAATGGGGCAGGGACGGGAGCGGTGCCAGATGGCGAAGGGACGGGGGAGAGAAAGGTGGGGTTGAGGAAGGGGATAGGGGAGGCGTGAGACAGGAAGTGGATGAGGTCTCGAAGCGGTAGAGGCGGGGACGCGACGGGACCGTGTGGAGGCGGGGAGGAGTGATTCGTTGGCGATGGATGGGTGAAAGGTTCAGTTGGAAGGGGAACGAGGGTGGGACGGGAATAGGGCAGGGATGGGTCAGGGTCCGGACGTCGTAGAGGCGGGGCGGAGGCGATAAAGGGCGGGGTGGAGAAGCGGAATAGGAGAGGAGCGAGGCATTAAGTGGATGAGCACGTGAACGTGTGGAGGGCGGGGCCGAGGGGTCGGGTCGGGGCGGGTCGAGCGGGGCGTGGCAGGCGCACCGTGCCGCGAGGTGCGGCGTGGCGCGTAATGCGGCTCCTGAGGTGCGCGCACGCCGCGTTGGAGCTAAATGACGGATCGGTTGTGCGTGCGGGCGCCGCTCCTGTGGGAGAGCGCGCTCCCTCGGGACGCCGCGCCGCGCCGCGCCGCTCGCGTGGAAGGCGGACAGCGGACGCCGCTTAGGGATGCGCCGAGACCCTATTCGGGGCAGATACTAGGAACCCACAAAGGAGTTGACGCGGCAGTATTGCGCGTGATGAGTGACATGCGCATTTTTAAGCGTCGGTCAGGTAAGAGGATTGCGTCGTTATAGAATAGAATGGAATATTTATTTTGCTACTCAGGAATATATACAAATATTTCCGGTGGTAGCGTTTTCTAAATAGTTACTACAAATACACAAAAGAAACAATATTTACGTATTACTTAATTCAATTTTACAACATTAGTGTATTAACCCTGTCATTCTAAAACTACCCTACAATAATAATACAAATAATATAACAATAATAATACAAAAATTGTTGATGTTAATATATCCTCAAAAGTACAATTTATTTTACCTAATTTAAAAAATGTTGACATTTTGAGGCCAAGTCTCTAGTACTGCTGCAGGTAATTCGTTCCAATTTTGTATTGTTCAAATTTTGAATTGTACAAATGAGAATTTACCTCCATCTGTTCTGTTTTCTTTCCCGAATTTTCGAGCCATGATCCTTCCATGAGACGTATGTTGGTTTTGATACTTTTACCAGCACTTCCCCCATGGACGATGACCTCTTATTTATTTGAATAACGCACAAAGACGCGATTTCTCTCTGCGTTTTGTGGCTCTCCCTTTTGTGGGGAGTTGATTTCAGTGGAGGTTTGGTTTACTTTCCACTGTAAGAAGCGGAATGTAGGGTAATCATAGAGAAGTGAATGTTGGTGATAGATTAATGTTAATGGGTCTTAGAGAATACGTGGTGGTATGAAAAGCCTCCCACACCACAACCCCATTGTGAAAGCACACATGATTTAAACGGGATACCAACTCATCGTTTGGATCTTCGTATTTGAATGCTCGAAGCCCACAAGTCGTAGATTTAAGGATAGAACAATTCTTTACGGAAATATATAAAATATGGCAACAACTGAGTCACATTTAATTTTTTCAATGTACTAATATGTTTTTTTTCTTACTCCTTTTGTTTTTTAGCATTCTTCCGATAATAATTGATCTCACATCCATTTCCAAAAACGAATATGAAAAGTAGATATCGTCAGAGTTCCATTTTCATTTTGTGCACCCCTCAGCTTGTGAGACTCACTTTACCCCCTCGAATTCTTTTCAAGTCACTTTTCAGCCTCTATTGCATTCTTTTGACGCCATTTCTATGCATTTTCTCCGCGCTGCGTGATATCGCCTGGACCTTACGTCATTATTCAGCGTCGTTCTCCGTATGCCGCCAGTGTCGCACTCCTGCTCCTCTGGCTTCCATAACCTCAACCTCCCACGCCATTCTTCCCGCGGTGTCCTTTTCCTCTCCCTTCCTGCTGTGCATCAGTCCCCTCTCTCTCCGATATCCACGGCTTCTCTGCATAAACACACAGCCGCAGTCAAATTCCTTGCCTTCCGCATGCTTTACTCGAATATCCACAAATGCAGTCCCCTAGGCTTCGTCAGAATATATTCTCTCCCCCTCCAACACAGTTACAGCTGCCGCCACCGCCACCACTGATGTGAGGAAAAGAGATACTCTCATGTCTTTTCATCTGCTTTTAATGTTGCTCCCATTGCAGCCTCCCCGCCAGGAGCAGAGTCAGAACTCTCGTTGTGTTCATGGAACATGATTAGAAAGAAAGATACCACGTCGCAGAAGAAAGCTCAATGTTGAAAGAACTGTACTGAGGGAAAAGTCTAATTTTGCCCGCACCCTTCCCAATATCAGGTCATGTATGATATTTGCATAAATTGGAGAAACGTATTTGTTTTTACACACGTTTTCGTTGTCGTAATCCATTTATGTTTCAATCTTTGTTAACAGATGTTGAAAGTAGCACTTCAATTTCATCTTACGCTTTCCGCAAGGTTCTGGTGAATGGACTTGAGGCGACTAGGTTGCATTTACCTTCATTAGAGCCTGGAAATGTTTAAAATGATCTTAAGTATATGAAAGTCACCAGGAAATAATAACCGGAAAAGACGTGATGTAATTATATTGATTGAGCGTAATGTGGTCCATCGAGTATAATCGTATTGAATAATTAATTATAGGACGTCTTTTAGTAAAGTTCATTAGACAAATCGAGATAACAGGAATTACATAAGGAATATACAATTTCAATTACCTTTTTTTAAATAATTAAGAACCACTTTTTCCAGATTTTTATATTTATAAGTTTGTGTGCAACGATTGGCTTTTGCTGCCGCTGAGGAAGTTTGTGAAGCTTAGGAACTGACCTGTGACCTAGGGAATTCTACAGTGTGAAATGGAAATAATCAGTTAAGTTTAATTTGTATTGCATTTGTCAAATACTTATATAATATGATGCATTTTTGTAAAACTTGTATCATGTGTCAAATACACGTACTGGGACCTTATTTTTAATAAAAAGTGCTTGTGCCGATTTAAACTCAGTAGGAGGGAAGACTCAGTTGGTGAGGGAGGGCTTCAAGCGCGTGGATTTGGCGTGGATGGACTTGGCGTGGGAGGGCTTGGCGTGGGAGGGCTTGGCGTGGGAGGGCTTGGCGTGGGAGGGCTTGGCGCGGGATGGCTTGGCGTGGGAGGGGTTGGCGTGGGAGGGCTTGGCGTGGGAGGGCTTGGCGTGTGAGGGCTTGGCGTGGGAGGGCTTGGCGTGGGAGGGCTACGCGTGGGAAGGCTACGCGTGGGAGGGCTACGCGTGGGAGGGCTTGGCGTGGGAGGGCTTGGCGTGGGAGGGCTTGGCGTGGGAGGGCTACGCGTGGGAGGTCTTGGCGTGGGAAGAGACCGCCAGGAACAGTGTCTCCGCTGAGGACGCTCGGCGGGCGAGGCGCGGCGCAACGCTTAGCACCGAAGCGCTCGCTTGCGCTGGCAAGAAATTAATGTCACGAGTCCTCTGCCTGGAAAGCGCCCCGCCTGCCCGGAAACAAACGGACTGGCGCATTCCGCTCGCAACTGCAAGAAACGCTGCGCAGCGAGGCGAGGCGAGGCGAGGCGCGACCCCACGCATCGGGCGTTGGCCGCGCGTTACGCACACTCATCCACTAGGCTGCATTTAACAATAACAATAATAATAATAGTAATAACAATAATAATAACAATAATAACAAAGCCGATCTCGGTAGTCGAGATCGCTAAGCCAGTTTGCTGTCTCGGACCGAAGGATCGCGGGTTCGAGTCCCGCGTCAGGCATATTGAATTTGTGTGTCTCTTTATGTTTGTGATTGTCCATTCCATCCTTCATCATCATCATCATTTCATCTCATTTCCCAGGGTAACAATCCTGGGTGTAAACACGGATTCAGCATGAAAATGGTGAACCCCACCCCCCATAAAAGTCATGTGCACCTACCTTCGATAAATGACTGAGTCCCAGTGGGTGGTCACATTCGCATGGTCCCAAGATGGCCAATTCGCGGTCCAAGACCCCAGTGTTTGAGGAAGTATAATGGTTAATTAACTACATCCATTCCGCATATAACGTGCGCAGGCTTCCAAGCCAATAGCCGCTTGAACCCTGTGGTAGTGCTGGCGACCGGAGGGTCATGCGTGTGGCGAGGGCGGCGTCGCGTCGTGCAGCTACCGGCGGCGGCGACAGCTGCGTCGTTATCGGCGTCGCCACGGATAAGATAGGCGGCGCGGCGGGAGAAAGCGCGTGGCGGCAGGGGCTGCCGGCGGGGGCGGGGTGGAGGGAGGGATGGCACGACGCCGCGCCGGTGGCGACGGTGGTGACCGAGGAGCGAGACGAGGAGGACGTGGTGGGGAAGGCGGTTGGTGGTCGTGTTGGCGGAAGCGATGAAGGAGGGCCAGCGGCAATGGCTTATGGGAGTGAAAGGTGGCCACGGTAGTGACCGAGTCGAGGGGAATGGGCTGGTGAAGGAGGTGGGCGTTGGACGGAAGTAGTGAAGAGGGCCTTGTGGCTATGGCTGGTGGGCGGAGAACGGTGGCGACGGTAGTGACCGTGGAGCGAGTCGAGGGAATGGAGAGGTGAAGGGGCCGATGGTAGCGTTGGGCGGAAGGAGTGAAGAGGGGCGTGTGGCTATGGCTGGTGGGCGGAGGGCCGCGGCGACGGTAGTGACCGTGGAGCGAGTCGAGGGAATGGAGAGGTGAAGGGGCCGATGGTAGCGTTGGGCGGAAGGAGTGAAGAGGGGCGTGTGGCTATGGCTGGTGGGCGGAGGGCCGCGGCGACGGTAGTGACCGTGGAGCGAGTCGAGGGAATGGAGAGGTGAAGGGGCCGATGGTAGCGTTGGGCGGAAGGAGTGAAGAGGGGCGTGTGGCTATGGCTGGTGGGCGGAGGGCCGCGGCAACGGTAGTGACCGTGGAGCGAGTCGAGGGAATGGAGAGGTGAAAGGCCGATGGTAGCGTTGGGCGGAAGGAATGAAGAGGGGCGTGTGGCTATGGCTGGTGGACGGAGGGCGGCGGTGACGGTCATGCGCGGGGAGAGGGCGCGGCGGAGAGGAGATGGGGGAGAGTTGGCGGAAGCAGTAAATGGGGGGCGTCAATGGCTGATGGGCGTGAGCGGTGACGGTGGCGGTACAAGGCGGGTGCGACCGCGCTCGAAAGCGGGCGCGAGAGCGTCGATATCAGAGCAGCGTTGATCGCGTCGCTGGTGGTTTGCGCGCGGGGTTCGCCGGCCGACAAGTTCGAACAGAGGGGTCACGCAATGGGGGACTGAGACAACTGGGAGTAATATGAGTACCTACAGGGGTAATGACTCATGTGGTTTGTGATTTTAAGTTCATTGAATATTCTTGTTGATATTTATTATTATTATTATATTACTATTATTATAATATATTATTATTATTATTATTATTATTATTGTGATTACACGTTGCTTCTTCACAGATAGTCCTGGTTCAAATAATAATGGGCTTTTCGCCAAGCGTGTTATTTTCTATTTATTTAAGAATCCGAATTTAGAAAGTTGCGGAAAATGCGGCATGTATGTAAGATAACAGACTTCTGCATTAATTTTAAAAGCCTTGAAATGATATCCACTTTTTGAAGGTTTTCTCTGAGATGTTTTTCTACAAGGCCATTACTGGAGATAATTATTGGAGGAAAGAATACTTTGTCCTGTTTCTATTGATCTTTCATTTGATATGCCAGATCGCTGTACCTACTATTTTTTTCCGAGAACGCTTTTTCCATGTTCCTGTAGGAAGGGACTACAACATCAATGAGAAAAGTAGTTTTTGGCACCTTCAGAGTAATCCCAATATCTGACCTGTTATGTTCTAGTCTTGTGTGTCAAAATTGTGCGTCCGAAACAAATTGTGACCTTTCCATTTTCCAACCCAGGTTCAGGTTTGTATGTGTAATAAGGGGGCATGATGATCACTAGGGGGCGGATGTTAATAAAATGTTATTTTTTTCTTTTGATTTTAGAACAATGCGGTTTAGTACAGAAATTCATTTTATGTGGTGATTAGGGAGCGAACTTCTATGATTTTGCAAATTTGCTTAAATTATATTTACGAGATGCAACAAAAGTTCTCCACAGAATTCCTGAGTAGCCTTTTCGATTTCTTCGCTCAGAAATTGTAATGACAGACATTGTGAGTATATAATCTAAGAATCCTATTAACCTATCAGCGCCATTGTCTATTCGGCATATTTCGATATAACCAAAGACACACATTTCCTGGTAAAGAACAGTTTAAACCAAAAGTTTGCATGCTGAGTTAACTTGAACGAATGGAAGAAGCCTCAATCAAGACATCAGTAAGGCATCAGTAGCTGGTTTTGATCAAATTTTGTACATTCTTCTTTGGTTTTAGGGCGTTGTAAAAAATATTTAGAGTATTTTATTGATTTTTGCTGATATTGGCAATTTGAGATCAGGACGATGGCGATTTGTAGTCATCAAAATCCTCCCCCTAATGATCACTAAATTTATGGTAAGTTGCAATTTGTTGGTGTATAATGAAAGCGATCTGGTAATGGCACATTGTGTAATCTGTCTGTGCGAGGATTGCACATCCTGAAATGATGTGATCTATATTTTCTGTCCATACGTTACATCTGCGGCATTTATCAAATTGGACCTTGTTGTTGTTGTTATTATTATTGTTATTGTTATTGTTGTAGTTGTTATGATTGTTATTTTTGTACCATATTTAATGCATCTTCGTCATGAAAAAATAATTTTACATCAGCTGCGATTAATTTTCAAAAATTTTGATTCTGAGGACGTACATAAGCATAAAAGCTTTTGAATCTTTGTTATTTTGATGCAATGCCACATTTTCAATTTTTTTCATGGTAATGATTGTATCATGTATCATTCTGCAAATATAGTATTGGCAAACTACTCTGTTTTCGTTGCAAGATGCAGCACATTCCTTCAAGAAGTATAAAATCTTGTGGTAGAGTACGAAATCGATCGCCATAGCAACTCGTGAATGATCGATTTGTGCATCAGTTATTCGCTGAGTGACCAATTCCTTTTAAAACCTCCTAGTATTTAATATGTAAACCTCAATTAGTTGGACATTATACCATTGGAATACGTGTCAAAATCGTTTGTGGAGGCGCGCAGACACAAAAACCTACTAGTCGGTTTTTGAGGTATTTGAGCCATACCTAATCGAAATTCTAAAAAGTTGTGGGTTGTTGCGTCTTGTATTTAATTGAATGATGAAGGCGGCTGAAGACGTCCAATACCTCCTTCCCTCCTAATCGGCTCCCAATAAACTGTTTTAAACAAGTGAAGTATAAAAAAAAGGGAGAGAGAGAAAGAGAGAGAGAGAGTGAGAGTGAGAGTGAAATTAGGAGTGGAGGTCACTATTATATTGAATAGATTGCAGCTTTACTTTATTAATAAAAAGCTTCGATATTTGTATAGTTTGAAATACGCGGCTAGAATGGAACGGGTAGATGGCGTCATGCGCAGCTTGGCAAGTTTTCGGGAAATGAAGTGAATCGTGTTGTGTTAAATCGATTGTTTGTGACTATCAATTTTAAGTATTCGATGTATTTCCTTACGTATCATTTTTGAGATATCCACGGAAAACTCAAAAAAGTTAAGGAGTTCTGATTATTATTTGGATATTGTATTTCATACATTGTGTTGTTTTTTTACAGAACTATCAAGTTATTAAAAAATTCAATAATATTAAAAAAATTAATTTGGTGTTAAGCGCCTAAATAAAATCCATGTGTAGGTTATATGGTTGAGATCTTGATAAATATAAAACATTTGTAGATTCATGGATGTGCAATATTTTCTGTTGTAACTTTTCTAAAGCTCTTCATTCTGTGTGATGTAAACGCATGGGTTTATCTATCTCTTGTTAACTACATAAATTAACCCTTGACATCTTAAAAATTCAATACATTGATTTTGCTGAATGTGTGTAAGTCTCATTAATGAAAATAAGGAATTTCGGTAGTATCACACGAAATAATAACTTGTAGCAATACTCAAGTGAAATTTCAATAATTGCTTCAGGATATACCGGTCATTTTGAATAGTCGTAAAATCTCCTTCATATACTATAATCGAAATGCAATACATATTTCGAACAGTACACCATGGCTTACAAAATCGAACTCGGCACAGGTTTAGGCGTACAGATATAGAGGATATGATCAATAATGAAACCGTACCTCAAGAAAATCTGCAGCCAGGTAATTCCTTCGGGACAGTTTGGATCTTGAAGTTGTAGCTACATGCGCTCGTGTTTATCCTGCTGGAAAAACTATCAAGTACGCCCAACTCTTTCGTTACGTGCTTCCTTTTTAACCGCCAGTTACACGGCAATTGCCTCTTCTCGTTATGATTCCTTATTAAAATGTTTGCAATCACTGTTTGATAATTTCGTTCTCTTCTCAGTATTTCCGTTTTTGTAACAATTTTTCCTTTCCATTTTTATTTTCCTGTTTTATTTTCCGGATTCCATTTCCTCACGCATTATTAGTTTTACATTGTCCATCTTTTTGTCGCCCTCGGAAAAATATCATTATTCCCAAGCACAAGCTCTCACAATTATTCCCGTATACATGCACTCGTGTTTATCCTGCTCGTAAAACTATTAAGTATCGCGAACTCTTTCGTTAAGCGTCTCCCTTTTTAATCGCCACACGCGGCAATCGCCTCTTGTCGTTATGATTGCAATCGCTGTATAATAATTTTGTTTTATTCTCCAACATTTCCGTTTTCGTAACAATTTTTCCTTTCTATTTTTATTTTCCGGATTCCCTTTCCTCATGCATATATTAGTTTCACATTGTCCATCTTTCTGTCGCCCTCGGAAAAAACTATCATTATTCCCAAGCCCAAGCGGTCACAATTCTTCCCGCGGCCGCTCGTAGTGCTCTCACGCGGTCGCTTCTCGCAGGCAAATGGCCTGCGCGTGGGAGGTGCAAGGTCGCACGTGGCTTGGGCGCGGGGGCGGCGGCCGCAGCAAGTGACGTACTTCCTGGAGCGGCGGCTCGTTGCACTCGGCAACAGGGCTTGACGCAGGCATTTTCAACTGGGACATGGGCGGGAAATTTAACCCTTTCACTACCAATTGTACTTTGTATTGGAATTTATATATATATATATATATATATATATATATATATATATATATATATCCCATATAAATCACATATACTGCGATTTTTTTTATCTTTGCTTCTCAAGGCCTGTCTTCACGATGGAATATGTCACGGTATTTCGCGTCTTTCTCAGTTGTGTCGCGAATGTATTAGACAGTGCCTGCGATCATGAAACTTCTAGTGGCACGAGAGAGAAAGACGCGAAATGCCGTGTGAAATTCCATCGTGGCCGTAGAGTCTTGAGAGGCAGAGTTAGAAAAATCGCACTATAACTCAAAAGAGAAAATTAGTTAATTCTTTAAACTTCTGGGTGCAAACGAGCGTGAAATGCAGCAAAACGTGGATAATTTTGGGCATCAGCAACAATGGGACATCGGTACATTTTTAAACGGTTGTTTGCCCTATCAGTAGCTATTTAACCCAGTGGGACATATTTGTCCCATTGGTAGTGAAAGGGTTAAACTGAAGATTTCCGCTGCAGTAAATTTTTACGGCAGACCTGGCTGGCCAAGGTAGCTAAGAGCGTATAGTGATTCAACGTTTCGGACCGAAGGGGCAGGTTGTTTGTTCCTTGTTTTTCCTGGATGGGTTGTCGCGAAGGGCCTCACTTTCTGCTCACGCCTTATCAACGGAGCTCGCAAGTATGTTGGTGTCTAGAGTGTGGTATGAAAATGCGTCCCATCAGGCCGTACAGGGTAACCGGCTGTCGACTGGAAAAATCCCTAGGAAAAATAATAGTTTAGGACTTAGTGTAATTCAATTAGAACACATAAAACAAGGAGAACATATATAATACCAGGTAGTCTTTTTTTATGATGCACCAAATAATGAGGCGTTTCTAAAATGTTTGACGTGTATTAAGCCCTTCTTTACTGTAGCACCAGTCACAGTATATTTTTGTTTCCTTATTTAGAACAACTTTTAATTTTCCGTTGGTCTGGCTTACATCAACATTGCATAAAATATTTTATTTTGACATATATATCCCCCGGAGGCTTACAATGTGCCTGTGAATGGATGGTTCATACAAATTTTCAGACATATACTTTGCAAGGACTAGAAGTTCCTAGCTCTTGAATACGCCACTGGAGACCAGCTGCATTATGTTTGCTTTAGAGTTTAGACCAGAGATTTGCAAATTACTATGTAACGTCCCGCAATGACTGGCAGTTTGTGACGCTATTTCTCGGACGTCGATGAGTGTGGTTGACCTCGCACGACATGGGGTGTGTTAGGAGAAAGACAAGGACTAGACAACACTATCAATTTCCCTACTAAAAAATGGCCACATTATCTAAGTCACCACAGACTAACACTATCGAACTTTGAACTTCCTTCTTGCAAATTCAATAAGGAGTCTTTCTCTGTAAATAGGTTCACAAATTTCAAAATTCTTATATGGATCCTTGCCGACTCAATAGTAGTACCTGGTAGAATGTGGAGCTATAATGTCTTAACTTTCTATTATCGCGATACTTTTTTGTAAAATAGAAATAATATCTAAAACAACAACAAGTTTTGTACAGAATTTGTAATATATTTAAAAGCTCACGAAAATATGACAAATAAAAAAATATTCTTCTGGTAAATAACGGATAAAATAAAATTAACTCGTGAGAAAATGTTAAATTCTGACATGACCATTTAAAAACGCATTGTATGTTATGTTAAAGTAAAAATGTTGTGCACTTTGGTCTTCACTTAATGGCGACGACGACAAGTTTGTGAAGGCGACAACGGAGCGACCGGCAGAGCAATATCAATGAGAGAATATAATGGGTGCCTGCAATGCAACGGATTATTTCGGCTTTTTGAACACAAATCATAATTATCATTTAAAATTAAATTATTAATTTACAAAAACATTGAAGTTCCTGTATGGATATGCGGAATCCAGATCTAGGGCATTGCCAGCAAAACTAATTTATTGATTTTATAAAGATTTCGCTCAAAACTTTTAAGAATAACTTCATCTGCAGCCTGGTTCATAATAAATGTTGCACTACACCAAGACCTTAATATTCCAGCAGTTCAAGAAAAGATTTAAGAAATAAGTTCAAAATATCATCAACGCCAATGCGTCCCAATCATCTAATTCTAAACCTACTTGACAATAGCCAAGATATTTCTCGGCTGAATACAATTTCCTCTCTTCATCACACCCTCCGTTTTAATAATGAACATTTATCGAAACATGTTGTCTTATTTGGTTTTAACATGTTCATATATTCTTGATTCTCATAATCTTCAAACACAATGTTGTAATTATGTTGTAAGCGTTTTGTTATACATTTGTGAATGATCAAAAAAAAAAAGAAACAATTCATTTCATTTATATTGTAAATAACCTTTTATAGTATTTACTTATTATTTCAGATTTGAAATACAGTAGTGCTAAAAAAACGCATCACCCCGCTCACAGTTGTAATCTGCAGTATAATCCTGAAAATACACCACCTGATTTGCAAACATCGAGTGAGTTACGAAGGTAATGGAATCTACTAATTTTTGCTTAAAATTTGAAAGATCTGTAAAACACAGAAAACTGCAGTTTCATTGAGCACTACTGTAGGTTGTAAATATTCGTTGAATAAAAAGAAGAATGCAGCGGTGAGCGTGGGCGGTGGAAGCGATGGAGGCGGAAGTTCCCGCCTCCACCCACGCGGCGCTGCGCTCGGAGGCCACTCGTGTGTGATCGCGCAACACGCCGGCCACCCGACACTTTCCTCATCTGCCCTGCGACTGGATTGTATAGTGCAGGGGTTTTCAAACTTTTTTCGCCCAAGGCTCCCTTGACCTAGAGGAAACTTCTCCCCTGACTCCCCTGGCAAAAGTTTCAAATAAAGGGGGTTATTATAAGGCTACCAAAGATTTAACACAAATGAAAAAATATGTTAGAAATAACGTATAGTATCATAGTAAAAAAATATTTTGTAGGCATAAATTACACAAGGATTGAAGTAAATCTAATCTAAAGATCATTTCAAATAAATCGCCGCGACGCCCCTACCAAATGGCCGCGACGCACCTGGGACGCACAGTTTGAAAACCCCTGTTATAGTGCGATTTTTTAGCCGCGCCTCTGGCAGGTATCAGCTGTTGATGGTTTCATCCAATCGGGAGCTTCAACGTCACCATAGTGACGTCACCGTAGCGACATAAAAGCTCCCGATTGGATGAAACCGTCAACAGCTGATACCTGCCAGAGGCATTGTTAGAAAAATCGCACTTTATGCGTCAGACGTTCGGAGCTCTCGCTGCGCCAGAGTGCGGGAACTAGGAATGCGACATCGATGATGTTTCCCAAATATCGATATTTGTAAAACAAAATTGTTAAAAACTGTTTAATGTCTATTTATTAAAGCCGATTTTTAAACAATGTTTTTACCCCATTTTTTATGTTCCTACGTGTTATTTCAAATGAAACGAACGAAAATAACAAAAAACAAACTGTCATAATTTTACAGTGTATGTTAATTGAACATCCTATCAGTGCAATGTGTTCGAAGGTGAAGGGACTCAGTAGGTAAAAATTCTACAGTTTGTTACACTTTCGGATGAAAGGGATAACGTTAACTCTAGCGAGACAAATGACTACCAATACGACATCGATGTTTCTATAAAAAAACGATAAATGTAGTATCTTGTTTTCGTATTATTCAGTCTGATTATTATTTTATATCTTTGAATTTTTTGTGGATAGTTTGCCAGTTAAATCTTGAATGTAAATTAATAAACACATATTCTCAGATTAATTAGGCAGCCCCACGGAAACCGTAACGATAGAGGTTCCCTATTTTTGTTTCAAATCGAAGGTTTAGGGACGATAGATTATAAACATTGACATTTTAATTTTGAATATTATGTTTAAGCGAGATCTCAACCTTCCATCACAAAGGACAGTTGCGTCACTCCAAGCACTCGCCTAGCGGCTGAACAAAACCTTCCGCTTGCCAAGCTTTCAAGAACATTTATTCTTTTTGCAGGCGGTCGAAATGGTTTTCAAAAACTAGTTTTATGCAACTTTTAATAAACGTTCTATGTAATAACATGTTTAATACACGATTAAATTTCTCGTAAAATTGTTTGGCCCACCTACCTGGGGGCACTATTCAGATGTATTTCCGGAATAAACATTTGTAATTACTCCTGTCGATGGTCATTTCTATTTTATGCTTCTGATGTTATCGAACTTCTCTTAGTGCTTCCTTCGACCATCCAAAACGTGTTAAAATTTTGGTGTCATTTTGAACGAGGCTCGTTTGTCCGAAATTCACACATTACTACGGGTATTTAAGAAATGGTGCAAAATTGTGTCGTTCGATAAATGATCACGCCTTTGTAACTTCCAACAGTTATTCTCCTATCAGTTGCATTACTCTCATCGCTTTTGATGTATGGTGATGGATAAAATTGAAGACCTGGAGGCAATAACATGCTATGCCACATTTCTGATGAAATTGAGATATTAGTGTTTTTCGATGCCCCATAAATGTATGTAGATGCTGGGTTTTTAAGTTAAAGATTCATCGCAAGATGGCAGTGTAATTCATAAATTAATGTTCTTTATTCCAATGCGTAGAATGCAATGTCTAAACCACTCTACTTTTTCTTAAAACTTACGTATTGAGGCATAGCAAGTTATTGCCCCGAGGTCTTCAATGGCACTACGTAACAAATTTTAACTCTTTTTGTCCTTGTTTTATGTTTTCCTGTTTGCCAGTCTTGAAAGTCCAGAAAATTGTCACTTTGATGTGAAACATTTGCTTTTGTGGCCAGGATATTATGTGTAATTGGCTTACTGTCGTATTACAGTTACGTGATTGATATTCATTTGCATGTTGTGCTACGTATTTCCTTTCCATATGAATATAGAATGGCGCTAAGAACATGCAAACATCTAGCAGATTTTTTTTCTATGTCTGAGGTAAATTTCTCCAGACAAGAGCGGAAAATACATTGTACAAGCATCTGCAGGAATGTGAGCGGCCAGGCGTATTTTGGATTGCCAAGTGGATATCAAGTTAAGACATGACAGTTTCATTTCCCTTTCGATATTATCAGTGTATCACTATACACGTGATATGATTTCTTTTCGTCAAAGAACACTAAAAACTATATATGACGTATGGGGAAGAAGTATTATCTGCTCACGTTCCTTTCAGATCCAGATTCTCAGAAAAATTCACTGAAAGGTAAAGGGATCAGTACAGACAGCCCCGTTTGTATTTCCTCCTCTGTCTTTTCTTTTTGTTTTGGTGCTATTTTTATATTTTTCTTGTTGGTCTTTTCTTCTTCTTCTTCTTCTTCTTCTCGTTCTCCTCATCCTTCTCTTGCCCTAAAGAAAGAATTTGGATCACAATAGGGAAGGAAAGATCGCCAGTGGCCCGGTGTTAAGCTATGGCATGAGCGTCTGCGTGGAACTGTCCAAGGACCCTACAGACACGACCGATCAGTTCAGCCAACCTCTGAAATTATCTGAATCACAACAGTTATGCCTGTACGACGTGATGGACGTCGGTCAAACTGTGTAGTTAGCTGGTGTGGAAAATCCGCCACCGTGGGGACTCGAACACATGCCTCCCAATTTACAATTCTTCAGTTGCATTCTCGCAATATTGCATTTCCGGACCACTAAAATTGTACTTTCGAATTAATGAAAATTGTTCATAGAATGTGGAAGTTCGTTATTCAACTTTTGTAAAATTTACTGTCCGTCGACAGAAGAACAGACGTTGACAAAAATGACAGAAGCTGTGTACATTTAGCGTGTTTTTTCTAGTGCCATTGTCAACGGAAGATCGAAAATGAAAGTTTGTTTCCGAGAAACTACATAAATAATTCACGTAAAGGATGCTTCCACGCAATACAGTTGAAATAACGCAGTTCGTTTTGTATTAGTACTTTCACACTTCCTTCGACGATTATCAGCAACATTCAGGAAAAATGTTCGTCCAATGTACGCAAAGGTCAAATATGGCTGTTCCGTAACATCGCAGATAACGCTGGCTGTTGATACGATTTTCCTTGACGTTTTCGTTTCTAGTCATAACCTTGAATTCGATCGTGTGGTAATGGGACAATATATCAACGAGTGAAAGGTGATTATGGGCCGTCTCACAAGCAAATAGAAGCGGTGTTCAGAGCACATACATGCTACAACAACGCGTCTACGTATTCCTTATGATTAATATGTTTTTCTTAGTTCTCTCAAAGGTTTCGTGTGGGAAGGTCATTGATGTTATTTCTCAAGTAAATATGTGAAAGGAATGAGCAAATGAACGATAAACTACCGGATCCGCATTGAACGTTCTTTAAAAGTCAGCTTCTCCAGTCAATACTGGATCATACCCCGGCGAATGCCGGAGCAGTACCCTAACGATAGGCGACGGACCGTACGCGATCTGTTATTCCCCTCCCTTGTCATATCCTCACCCTTTACTTACACTCTAGCATGCACTACACTATCACACATGTCGAAAGACCGGTCGGGAGCTTAGAGCGTGTCCTGCCTGGGTGGTGCCCTGCTGGTGGGAGACACCTGGTTGGAGAGACCCCCGCTAGCCGACGATAGGTTGACGCCGATCTCACCGTCCAGCTGGGGAAGATCACCTCCACCTCCTGTACGGAGAAAGAGAAGAATACTTAGAAGAGAGTGGTGGTGCTTCAGCGGACTGAGAGGTGCCTTATCTGTACCAAGAACAGCTGACGCCGCGCCGGGCTGTGAGCTGCCCGGGGGGAGGAGAGGGATGGCGCTGGTTAAGGGAGGAAGCGGAGGTTGATGACCTGGAAAAGAGTTGTATTGTTCTTTTTATTACGACTAAATTTCTATTGTAGATTGAATGATGGAAGAAATATGATAGACACAAAAAATGACAGACCTAAATTATATAGATATGAATTACAAATGACTGTTCTGTTTACATCTTGAAGAGAGCTTATTCCCCTGACAGTTAATTGGTCGTGCGGTGCACCACTAAATGGACATACGGCATTGCCAAATATCTGATACTTGGTGGCTGCGTGGACCTCAGGAGTGCTTCTCTCCCGGGCGAAGCGGAAATGCAGGCGTCCCACACAGCTCGCAGAATACGGGAAGCGTTTGTCGCCCCTCAGATTGGCCACGGAACTGGCCCCATACGCTGGAGCTTGGACCATGGCAAAAGAAGTGTGCCGACGGCACACAGGTTCTCCTCAGGTGTAAATAAGTCCTGCCCGTATTGCAATGCGGTTCCTGCCGACGGGAGGTTCACTAAGACTGCATACGGCAACTGCAACGGCTGCTAGTCGAAGACAAGGCAGCGCACTTAACTCCACGATCGACCTGCCGAGGGCAGCGTTGTCACGTGCGTGTTGAAAGTCGGCGATGAGGATAGCCGGCCTCTGCAGGACAAACAACAAAATTCCAGCGAGGCTTTTCGGGAATGTACGAAACACCTCCCGAACACGCGCTCGGGATCTCTAGCAATCCATCAATCAATGAATCCGAAGCGAAAATTACTGTTCTAATGGGTAAGACAGCATAAGTATGTAAGACGATCACCCAGGGAATCAAAAGTAAGCCCCTTTCCTCCAAAAAAGAAATTGTTAGAGGGAAACATTCAACTTTAGATTATATTTAGCATAAAATTTAAAATGGTCATGGCTTGTTCATGGAGAAAAGGATAGGGGAAAATAGAATTCCAAAACTTATTTTTACATGTTTTTGCGGTTGCTAGAAAGAAAAATGGTGAGGTCAAAACACAATTGGTTAGAGAAAACATCAAATAAAAATTGAGAAGTATTTAACATAAGATGCGCTCGTAGAACATATTTCTTAACAGAATAATTAATATGTTTCAGTATTTTGGGAACAAAAGGTTGTTTACGAGTCACCTATAAAATAAATGAATAATATGGCAAAGACATATTAGGTTGGAGTCTTGATGATGGAAGATTAACCACGTCAGCTGAGTTGCGGGGCCGAACGACGCTGCTGGCTGAACGAGAATTCCGATCGAACTGCTCTGTTTATGAAAAGGCTAACGGCGCGTTGGAGAAATGATCCCGCGAGGGGATGAAACTCGCCCAACTAGTGTGGCAGAAGCACTCCAAAAAACATTAACCCTTCGACTACCGGACGACCACAGTTACCCCAACGCACATTTTGTATCTTTTTAATATTTTGTTTACTATTTGTTTCTTTTATTGGTTTACGATTTCGATATATTGTATAGTTGTTTCTTAGTACACTTCTCTAAATATCTTATTTGGGATATATGGCATATATTGGGAAAACCCGGAGAAGTCATTTTGGCCTGCAGTCTTAAAACGGGTTGCATTTATGCTTCCTTAATCATCATGGCATCCTGTTTTCGTAATCTGTTTTGAGGTCTATATTTACAGCAGGAGTTCACAAGCTTGTTGTTGTGGATTCGTCTTCCAAGTTATATTATAGATGTTATAGATAGTTAACGTCACTATAGATACTTATTTTATAAATAGATATTATATATTTATTGTTAAAATCGCCAAATATGTATCAATATCTCAATTACATAGTATAATTAACCGAAACAAGATTACTGCTTATGGTAAAAGGATTAACCCTATATTGAAGTTCTGTGTGATAATATCGTTGCCTTCCTTTCCCCCTTCCCCGCGGGCACTTGCGCCCTCCAGCACGCAACGCAGCCTCCGCGCCGCCGCCGCCGCTGCGGTCCGCTTTCCAAGTGGAGCCCCGCGCGGCGCGGCATCGAAGCAGGGACCAAGGCCGTGCGAACCGCTGCCCGTGGCGACCCTGCGCGCCGGCCACCTGAGCAGCTCGCAATTCGACACCGCCAGGACTCCGGAGGGAGCGGACTGCAAGCACGGAATGACCACGCCCGCTTAAACCACCCACCCACCCACCCACCCACTCGCCGACCCACCCACCCACCGACCGATCCACTCACCGATCGACCGACCCACCCACCCAGCAACCCACCCATCCACTAACCCTCCCATCCACCAACCCTCCATCCACCCACCCACCCATACATCCACACAGTCACCCACCTCAACCAAGCATCCACTCAGACTCACCGCTCCCACCAGAACCACCCTTCCACTCACCTGAACCAACCATCCACCTATCCACCCATTCACCCATCTTTCCTCCTGCCCGCCGTGAACTCCGGTCCGAAAGCTGGCTGCTCATCTACTGATCGTAATCGTTCGCACTGATCATAACGATCAGTGGCATATACGAGCCTAGGCCCTCCGCGCGATAGCCCGATTCCAACAGCTCTAAGCATACAGCTCCTCGTACAGTCGTACGCTACGTCAATCGCCGAACACTTATAATTAAACGAGTATTACTGTTGGTAACATTATGTTCGTTGACTTTATTGCAAGAATACTTACCACGTTCAACTGACGCCGTGTCAGAAGAACAATTTATTTCCTACTATCAAAAATGTATGACAACTGTTCATTTTCCACAATCTATGTGATCTACTCACCGACCCAAAAGCCCATCGTTTGACCCTCCTGCTGCAACCTTCACCCGACACCCTCCCCCTAGGCTAATTACTACGCGGAGGGCGCAGATCTGCGAGCGGAGAGCGCATTCTCGGATTTATGCACCCGTAATGGGCTCGCTGGCGCGGTGCAGCGTTTCATTTTCCTCAGGAGGGACGCGAGTGTGCGTATCTCGCTCCGGAGTTCCGGTTCCGGCCGGCGCGGCCGCCAGGGTCGCCCTGCGCTCCTCGACCCGGACGCGGGCGCCGTCATTTGTGCCTTCGCTTCCTTATGGCCGAGGGGGACGGCGGAGAAGCCATCCCGTACCGGCCGCGGCGAGCATCTCATGGGCTAGCAGCACTCAAATGGGTGTGACGGACCGCCGCCTTTCTCTACGTTCCGGAAGATTGGAGGGGGCTCTGAATAAAATTCGATGAAGATGCTGGCTCTGTGTTTCAAATCTTCTTTACCTCGTCTTCTCCTCCTTCTCATTCTCTTGGTATATTTCCATTCCCTCATCTCTTCCACCACTAATTTCTTCTGCTCTTTCTTCTTCTTCTCTATCTCCTCTCCCTCATTCTCCCCTTCCTCCTTTTTCTACTCTTTTTTCTTTCCTTTCTCCTCCTCTTCCTTCTTCTATCTCTCCTCCTCTCCCTTGTTCTCTTCCTCCTTCTCCTCCTTCTTCACTTTCTCCTCCTCTTCCTCCTCCTCACCCTCCTTGTCCTCCTCCTCTCTCTCATGGTTTTTCACCTTTTTTTCCTCCTTATCCTGCTCCTCGTCATCCTGCTCCTCATCATCCTGCTCCTCATCATCCTGCTCCTCATCATCCTGCTCCTCCTCATCCTGCTCCTCCTCATCCTGGTCCTTCTCATCTTGCTCCTCCTCATCTTGCCCTCCTCCTTATTCTCCTCCTCCTCCTTATTCTCCTCCTCCTCCTCCTTGTTCTCCTCCTCCTCCGTGTTCTTCTCCTCCTCCTTGTTCTCTTCCTCCTCCTCCTTATTCTCCTCCTCCTCCTCCTTATTCTCCTCCTCCTTCTTTTCCACATCTTCTTAATATTGGCAAATTTCTAACTAGATACAACGAACTATAGTGAAGTGAACTCTCCGAGAAAATTACGAAATAATGTTTGATTATTTAAATGATTACATGAGATACATGGTAGTTTGCCTTTGCCTATGTTTATACGTGATTTAGGTAGACAATTTTGTTATTACGAAAATAAATTGTAGGCTACTATGTCTCGTCGTTAAGAAAGGTAAAGTAGCAAATCCTCATATCCACCAATATTTCAAAAACAGTTTCGCACATTGTGATTTGACTTGTCACCTTTTCTATATGTTTAATCCTGGGATTGGATACAGACATTCCAAAGAGTCAGTTTTGAACCGTCAGTGTTTTTCTTTTCTACCATTGGAATACGAACGTAACGATTGTCAGTTTGGAAATATGTGAAACGTAGGGTCTTCTACGGATACGAATATTAAGTAGTAAATATACGAAAGGGAACATTAATGTTGATCAAATGGCTTCACTAGCAATTTATAAGAAGTGATAAACAATTAGATTTATCATTTCAATATTTAGTGCATACATTAGGAAGTTTACTTACTTCTATAGTTCACAATCGATTTCAATCTCATTCTATATACTAAATTCTGGAATCTTTTGGTGGTAAATATTACCGGCGAATTATTTCCCAAATAAGACGTAACTAAGTACATTTGAGACCACTACTATGGAACGGCTAAAATGTTTCGTTTTACAGTGTATTTGCGCAGTGTATTCGGGGGAAGACGTGTTAACACGCAAATAAAAATGGAGCAATCGCAGAGTTACATATTACCTGACAACTGGAGCCAGTCAGGGTTGCATTTTTCATCAACGATGTTCATCTGCTCGCACTATCAGCTGCCTCTGTCACCGTTACGGCGTTGCTGCTATTTTCGTCCCTCCCGTTACTTGCGAGGCTGGAACGCGTTGTCCGGGTGGCGCCCGCGCGAGAACCACATCTGCAACTGCAGCTGCAGCCGCCTGCGGCTGGCCCCGCTCGCGGCGTCACCCCGCAGCTGCCGACCGGCGAGATGGCCTCTGGCGCTGGAGTAAGAGCGAGCGGCCGTGCCACACTGCATGATTTGTTCAATCATAATGTCAAATCACCATTCAATCGTAACGTCAAATTACGATCCGTATCTGTTTAATCATACGTTCGATCATGCTGTATTTGTAAAATGATTTGAAAATGATTCTTTTTGGTCGAGAATCGGCAATCTTAGGACCACGCGGAGGACCACCGAAGGTATCACTCCGGCGATTGAAACAGGCGATGTAAATTTAGCACAGAGGTTTCTTTTAGGCTTGACGATCTTTTACATGCAGCAAATCTACAACAAGTGATTTACATCTGGCTTCCCTTCCCTCCGAAGGATTTTTTTTACCTCTTTTTCAGCTCGAACTTTGCAGAAATGTATGAGTTGGGAACCACCTATCCACCCAAAATCAACATCAATATACTCGGAACTCTTCATAATGCCGACGATCATTATTACTTCCTCTTCAACTCTTGAATGCTGGCTGGCGCGGCTATCGGATGAGAGGTTATTAAATGGCCACGGTTGCGCTACTCTGTGTATCTAGGGGACTCCGCGGCTGGCGACAGCGCAGCGACACCCGGCGGAAGGTCAGCGGGCGCGGTCCAACCGGACACGCGCGCCGCCCGCCGCCGCCGCCGCCGCCGCCGCGGGCGGGAACGGATGGGCTCCGGGCGGGAATGTGACGCGCGGCGGCCGCATTGGGACCTTCGCCGGTGCCCAACGCGTGTTTACGTAACCGCGTGTCTCTGGACAAAGCTGCTGCTGCGGCTCCCGCCAAAGTGCTGCCAATGGAGCAGAGGATGTGTGTAGGCAGCGGGCATCCAGGGCCGGTGATTTTTGACAGAAGGAATCACTTCGGTTAAAGAGTAGGTGAGAACCGTCCATGGACGAGGTTATGTTGGGTAGATAGGATTTAGGTAGATCCTCTAAGTAGGTGAGGTTCTCTTGGTAGGAAAATCCTCCTTGGCAGGATGTCATCGATTTGGTAGAGAGGCTCTAGGGGGGAGTCTAGGGAGAGGACTCTAGGCAGAGGGACGTTAGGCAGAAGGGGCTCTAGGGAAGGACGTGCAAGGCAGAGGGGTCTCTAGGCAGAGGGGTCTCTAGGCAGAGGGGCCTCTAGGCGGAGGGGCCTCTAGGCGGAGGGGCCTCTAGGCGGAGGGGCCTCTAGGCGGAGGGGCCTCTAGGCGGAGGGGGCCTCTAGGCGGAGGGGCCTCTAGGCGGAGGGGCCTCTAGGCGGAGGGGCCTCTAGGCGGAGGGGCCTCTAGGCGGAGGGGCCTCTAGGCGGAGGGGCCTCTAGGCGGAGGGGCCTCTAGGCGGAGGGGCCTCTAGGCGGAGGGGCCTCTAGGCGGAGGGGCCTCTAGGCGGAGGGGCCTCTAGGCGGAGGGGCCTCTAGGCATGTGGAGCTCCCTTGGTAGGCCGAATGCCTTTACTAGTGAAAACGCTTCGGAGTGTTCCTTAATAAAATGGGTCTTGGTGGGTGGGTGGGTGAATGGGTGGGTTTATAATGCCAGGGGAAGGGAGGGCTCCTTGGAAGATAGGACCCCCCCCCTTCGGAAGATAGAGATTTCACTGGAGGTTCTTTTTACGCTGCCCCTAGTTAAAAGTAGTGTGCTAGGTCTGTGCTTTTGAAAGAAATGATAGTAAGAACACTGTTTTTGGAAGGTATGCAATCGGCGTATGTCACATTGCGGAATTCAATATCAAAGCGCATGAATACATCACTTCCAAAGATAAGATTGCTATTCACTGGGGATTGCCATTTTAGTATTTCTTGTATTCGTGACCAATGTGCCCAGTATTCGTGTTTTTCTTGTTACAAAGGCCTTCAATTTGGCATCATGCACTCTCGAGCGAGGCTTCCAAGCTTGGCTCGTGTTGGTTATAAATCTGACGAGATTGCACTTTCTTACAGTAGAACAACCTGTAGGAACAATGCCGCGGCGACATATTTACAACCATCACAAGCCAGACTCTGTAGCCTCACTTGACTGTGCATAATGCTGTCAAGGGATTGGTAGAACTAGAGGACGCGGGCCCCCTAAACCTCTGGCGCAAGGATTACGTGGACATATGTTACATTAGTTTAGGTTAGGTTACATAGATTAGTTTCATTTTTATTCTCTCAAAGACAGTTGTGTCATTTTAATTTTATTTTATTTTGCTCCTTCTTGTTAATATTTCTCAGTTTTCTTACCTACTTGACACATTCTCCTACTTACCTTTCTCACCTACTTGACACATTCTCCTACTTACCTTTCTCACCTACTTGACACATTCTCCTACTTACCTTTCTCACCTACTTGACACATTCTCAGCTAAAAGGTCCCATCAGCCTATAAAATGTCACCTATGTCTCCTCGTCACTCCAGCAACCGGCAGCCGGCGACACGTCGTGAAGTATTGTCGGAGGTGGTAACCGCTGTGTGGCCTCCGGGGAGGTTTGCTACGAGAATTCCCAGTCACGCGCGCGTTGTTATGACATTTCCAGGCGATGTAACTGCGGTCGTCTTTAGGCTCCTCCGGACATCCCCGTGTGCTAGCGGAGATTACTACCGACAGCTTTAGTGGCCAGAAGACGGACGCCGCGATGGGTGCATAGGTGTACTTCTGCACTTCAGGCAGCGTCTGAGGAAGGGTTTGCTGGCCCATGTCCCGAATGAAGGACTAGGTCTTCAATTTTTCTAGTATTGCTGATATTACTTAGTTACAATGTTAAAATAATAATAATAGTGGTGGTGGTGGTGGTGGTGGTGGTGGTGGTGGTGGTAACGGTGGTGGTGGTGGTGGTCGTAACGGTGGTGGTAACGGTGGTAGTGGTGGTGGTAACGGTGGTGGTGGTGGTGGTGGTAACGGTGGTGGTGGTGGTGGTAACGGTGGTGGTGGTGGTGGTAACGGTGGTGGTGGTGGTGGTAACGGTGGTGGTGGTGGTGGTGGTGGTGGTGGTAACTGTAAATGTAAAGATATGAACCATGTGACCCGTGATTACATTCCGTGCTTTGTAAAGGATATTGGGTTGATTGGCGTTTTATAAATCATTCAAAAATACACATACCCTTAGCGTATTGTGTGAAGATATGGTCCCCATGGGTTTCCTAGCACTACAGATAGGACCAAAGTTAAGAGTTGTTAAAGTTGCACTCAGCCTAAGTTTATTAACGTTTTGAAACAAACTATTTCATTCTGCCGCCGGGCAACAACTGCCCAATTGTAGACAGAAGCTTATATATCTGTACTGCTTACGTTGTTAGTGGAAATAAATGTTTTTAAAAATCAGTATTAACTTCCAGTTGTTTTTTTGAAATAACTTTAAGTTCACTCTTTATTTTTTCGTAAATTATTAATTTTGACCACACATCTACTAACGAGAAAAAAACGTTTTCATTTCCAAGATCTTATAACAACATTCAAAAATATTACTCTTTTACTAGGACAATGTAGACTAATCAAACTCAGAAATGAGTAAATTTCTTCTTATAAAATTTATAATTCAAAATAAATTACAAGGGTATTATTTTCATTTTTGATATATGTAGCCCTATGTACTTTCAACGCCTTTTCGTATCATACTGTGGGTTCTTTGCAAGATTTATTGTCGTTAATTCTATTTATAAACGAAACATAATTTTTTTGCCTAGGATAATTTGAAAAATAGAAGAGAAATATGGAGAGTTAGGTTAAATGTGGCGGGGCCGAGCGAGGTGTATTTTTTTAAATTATTTCTTGTTTTCTGGCGCGTTCTCTTACGTTATTGTCATTGCACACGTAAGTGTAGTCCCCTTTTGTTATCATCCGAGGTGGTGATGTTCTTCCTCGAATAGTGAGTTCCGGCCCCGACGGCTTGTGGAGTTTTCCTCAACCAGGTATCTCCCACCAGCGGGGCACCGCCACAGCCTGGACAAGATCTAAGCTCCCGATTGGTCTCCCGTCATGTGTGGTAGTGTAGTGCCTGGAAGTGTGTGTGTAAGGAGTAGGACAGGACAAGGAAAGAAACATCGCGCGCAGTCCGTAGCCCTTTTGTTAGGGAACCGGCATTCGCCTGCAGTTGATCGGAGAAACCACGGAAACGAACAGAGCAGCCGGCCGTTAGAATTGTCCTCCAGACGGCAGCTGAACTCGACCTGACTTTGTAGCTGCTGTCGGATGTCTTGCCACCGTCGGGACTCGAACTTTGTCGTCCCGGTCAGAGGCACTGTAGTGACATCACTTGATGCCCCGCGCCATTTCAGGGCATCAAAGGAAGCCACTGAGTATCTCAGCAGGTGGGAGTGAGCGGGACGGGGCGTGACAGTGAGAGAAACAGAGGAAGAGGGCGGGGAGGAGCGGTGCGCGAGGGAGTGAGGCTAAATGGGAGAGGGCGGGGCCGGCGCGGGCGAGACGAAGTGGAGGGCCGGCACTGGTGGGAGGTCGACGATCGATGCCCGCTCTCCAGCTCCCATCCCTCTGAGAACGCGACCCGCCTCAACGCCACTCACCCAGAGGCCCGCAGCCGCGGGGCGCAGGAACGTACTGCAGAACGGAACACCTGAGCCTTTGCACCACTTCGGGACGGAACGTGGCGGGACGGAAGTGGCGGGACGGAAGTGGCGGGACGGAAGTGGCGGGACGGAAGTGGCGGGACGGAAGTGGCGGGACGGAAGTGGCGGGACGGAAGTGGCGGGAACGGAAGTGGCGGGACGGAAGTGGCGGGACGGAAGTGGACGGGACGGAAGTGGCGGGACGGAACGTGGCGGGACGGGAACGTGGCGGGACGGAACGTGGCGGGACGGAACGTGGCGGGGACGGAACGTGGCGGGACGGAAACGTGGCGGGACGGAACGTGGCGGGACGGAGCGCGATGTAACGCAAGGGTATGGTACGTTATGGAACGGAAGGAACGGAACTGACCGATTCGGAACGGAATGGAACGGAGCGATACGGAATGGTACCGGTCGGCATGAAATGGAGCGACAGTGTATGTATTGGAAAGAGCGATGCGATGCGGAAACGAATTGGAGTGGTACGAAACAGAGTGTAGAAGAGTGGGTTTGATCTGCAAGAGAAGTGCGGAAGTAGCCTGGCGGTATTTAGCACCGGAGAACCGGACGGGAAGCAGGGGAAATGGGGAGCAGTGGGGGAGCCTTGAGAAGTGCGTGGACGTACGCAAGGGGAAACGGATGAGAGTGCGGAGGGACGGGATTTCTGACAATCTGGGGTAAGGCAGAATGGTATTGGGGTGGTGTGTTTGGGTTGAGCCGAAACCCACTTATCTGAGGAGGATTCGGCGCATCAACGAGAGGATTTGCCCCTCTATGGCTATGATGAATGAATTGGTGACACGTCCTTGAATTTCATTCTGATTATTACCTTTCAATATTAAGTAAAAGTCTGCTTACAAACCACACCGGTTACAAGCAAACGCTCTACGACTCGAGACGGAGCCTTGTAGTGGGAGATGGGGTGGTCATCTACCCTGCCTACTGATCTAGGAAACCTACAAGCGTCGGAAGCGGTCATGACGGAAACGTGCTGTAGAACCAGAAAAGAATAAATGTTTAAAGGGTTATGGAAAATGATAGGAAACTTTGGGACATTTGTCCAAAACTTGACATGTTCCAAATACAAACTCAACGTACTCGAACATCATAAGTGTGGAACATTGAACAGACAGAAAATTATTCGTGCTTTATTTACATTGTGTTTGTTATATGCGTGCAGGACAATATTTTATAGAATGATTCATTTCATGATATGGAAGTCACGTTGCGCTAACTCCATCACCAGTGCCCACGATATGGACGGATTCGCCCTGTGTCATCAGTTAACGTTTGTTTTCCGAGTTGTTTAGTCGAGGTTTTGTCCCAGAGTAATTATTGCCGTGGACGCCGCATTGAAATGTTTGTATTAATTATTTTCTCCATCTGCTAATACTAGTCTATGTTTCTACTGATAATTAAGCGTGTAATTAATTCGGCACATATTTCCAAATGGTAGTTATATGTGGAGATTTATTATATTGTCCTGTGGCCATATTGTGATCGGAAAACATGGCGTTCGGTGGTAGATGGAACGGAATTTCATACTCTGGTGATTTTCCCTAATTATAATTCACGGGTTATTTTATTGGCCGTTTACACGGTTCACATAAATCAGAGACATTGCAGATAGATGAGTGAATAAAAATATGGAGTGTTCAATGTGCCACTTCTATAAGCTTCCACTCAAAATATGTTCCGCTTCAAGTATCATGAAAATCAAAGGTAGCCCTTTCACAACAGTCTAATTTTCATTTAAACATATTCCGTAATGTTTGTGATGTATGCGAGACATAATCGTTCATGCTTTACACAATCACAAATATGACTTCACATATTGAAAACCAAGAATATTTATCATCGCATTACTGGAAAAAAAATTTAACTCCAGTATTGTAATCACAAAACGCAATTAGTGAATGCACTACTCGTAAATTGCATAAGTCACAATTTCCTTAAAGCCATTTCAGCATATTTCCTAACTTAGTTCTCTTTCTTTGTGTGTACGTTCAGTTGCACACTACACCTAGTATAACAAATATTGCTCACGAAGAGGCATTATAACCTTCTGGGTGAATAATCCAAAGATACGTTTATTCTTCCAAGATTTAAGTTCTGAAACTCCACAGACTCCACTAAGACAAATGTTATGTTCTGAGTCTCCACTGGTCCCTTCAATTCCTATTGATATTCTCATGGTCCTCTATTGTTTTAAAGACAAAACTATAAAACGATTCAAAACAACCGTGTTGTACTTCATCCATTATTGAAGCAATGTTCAATTAAGTGAAAAAATGAGCAAAAAATCAAAGAATTAAGAAAGTACACTGTTTATTTTGTACCATAGTGAAGCTCTTTCCTTTGTCCCCAGCCGGTTCAATTTCTAAGCTCCCGAAATGTGTGGTAGTGTAGGGCTTGTAAATATTTAAGTAAGGGAAGATGATAGGATAGGAAGAGGAAGGAAAGAACGCGCGCTGTCCGTGGCTCATTTTTCAGGGTACTGCTCCAACATTCTCTTAGTGCTAATACGAGAAACCACGGAAAAATACCCTTCCAGGCAACCAGTCACTAGAATTCTCCTCCATACAGTGGCTAAATCCGACTTACAGTACCGGCAGCGTACAAACGACTCTGACATTTCAATGCTCTGTTGACACACACTACTACGCACATGGAAAACCTGCATCACAAATAAATGAAATCTCAAAACATCAAACATCATCTTTCGCCACAGCCGAACCTTATGGCTGTAAGAAAGTAAACAAATCCTTGCAAGCCGATTGCTTCAAAGCACGTCACGTGACGTTTCACTGCATGGAGCGAGATAGCTGTCAGAGTCACTAATACGATGCCGGTACTGTAGTTATCTGGCTAATCGTAGTATCGAAAATTTGCCATTTTCTAGACTCGAAGCTTAGGACATCCCGGTGGAAGCCACTTTAAAATGATACTGTGCTTAGATAATCTACCGTATTGTAAGAAACAATTTTTTTCCCAAGAAAATTGATTCTGTGCGCTTTTACCTTTCCTTACTGAATTAAGAGGGATGTAGTTGCTAGGAAAATGTTGTCTCGTGTAATTTGAGGATAAAGTAACAAATGTGTACCAACATAACGTTTTCGGCCTCTCATATTTTTTAAATTTACTTTTAAAGACTTACTGTATCAACATTTGTACAATCATTCGGTGCTGTCAGTGCTATTATGACATCCGATTCTACCGTCACAACCCCTGACCCCATAAACACCACCACTTTCACTACTATCTCCATGCTCGCTGTCTCACTGTCCCCATCACCTCCATCTCCATCACCATCACCGCTTTTTTCACCTCCGCTACCGCCACTAGGATATCTCTACCTCGTCGCCGCTTTTGCCACAGCCATCGAATGCGGCCCCCGCCGCCCCCGCCGCCCCCGCCGCCCCCGCCGCCCCCGCCGCCCCCGCCGCCCCCCGCCGCCCCCGCCGCCCCGCCGCCCCGCCGCCCCCGCCGCCCCCGCCGCCCCCGCCGCCCCCGCCGCCCCCGCCGCCCCCGCCGCCCCCGCCGGCATCAGTACTCCCAGCGTCGCGCCGATTCTGCCCTCGCCGCCCCGGTAGCGATAACGACCTCCACTTTCGCGCGCGGAGTCGCCGGTGGGCCGATACGCGCCTCTGCGCGCGCGCAAGGCTGCCAACAGCCACTCTTCACCCGGCCACTGGGCTCCCTCGTCACAGCTGCCTTTATTCACTGGTTAGCGTTAAACTGACACATTTACTATTCAGCCTTTTCAACATTCTCAGAACCAGAAATTCGGGAGAATATTCCCGTTATTTAGTAGGGAGCGAGGAGATTTGATAAATAATAAAAAGGATAATTGCGTTGGGGAAAATTAGGTAGAATAGTGGAATGTACTTCATCGTCGGCAGTTTCCAGAAATATGTATTTATCCAGAATTGTGAGATAGTATTGATTACATTCAGACTTTTCTGATGCAGCATTCACGCTTGCTTGTTACTCATTCAAGACATCTCATTCTTTTCCAAAACTTCTTTTACAACAAACTTAAAAATTATTTGAACAATCACCATTATTAACCCTCAAGGATACTGCTGATACTTTTTCAAGTGAGTCAGAGGAGAAGAGGAAAAAAGATTAAGAGTTTGACTTTTTAAAATAGTAGTTTTTATCTTTACTTGTGTGCTGCACAAAAAATCAACGGAGAATACTCTTGTACACCATTATGTGGGAAATAATTTGCATCTGTCAGTTTGTTGACACCAAGACCGTGAAAACCAACCTTGCGACAGCAACCTCCGTCCTGTTGCTCGTCGTTTCACAGCAGTCATCCCCGTTGAGAAGTGCGACGTCGGAAGCTCAAACATGAGCAATCATACGACGAAAGTCGCTTGCAAAGAGTTACCGCGGGAAGGTGTCCACAAATCATGTATGCAGTTGAATGACGTTACTCAATGGAGAACAATGCAGACGTATGATGTCCTTATAGGACTGTGATATCAAGTTTTAAAGAACCGATGAACAGTGGTTAACGTTGCAGGGGAATTGTGGATAAGTGATAATAATTGTATCCAAAAATCATTACAATGATCTTTGTTAGGAGGGTAACATTGCAAAGAATAAATTTATATGATTTTTTAAACACACGGCCACAGAAAATCCGAATGTTCTTTGAGCTAGAGTGTTAAATGAAATGATTCCCGGTTCACAGCTTCACTTCAAATGGAATAGTAAAACAATGCGGCATACCTTCCGAGAATAACGGATTAAATGAAGTACATCCTGTTACCTACAGCAGCAAAAATGCTGATGAACAAAATCACAGAATATAATTTTCAAGAAACTAGAACTGCTCAATAACTAATAAAATTCTCTCTGGACCAACTCTACACTAACGCTGTTGGATTCCGAGAACGCAGTGTGTCTAAACTACTAAAAACAGAGGAACTAAATTGGATTCTTCCATGGCACGTGGCAACGTTTGTCAACAATCGCTAGTAGCCTAGAACTTCACCTGGTGACCCCTTTACTATCTCCCTAAAATCACCTCGTGGTCCTGTAGAGGAACACGAACCCCAGTTTGAAAACGTATTACAGACAATACGAAAATTCGGAAAATAGAAGAATTTCAATTTATTATTAAAGATATTAAATTGTGTTTTATTCGTTCTAAACAATAATAAATATGAAAGTAAGTTTGATTTCAATATTTCTGACGGGTTACCTCAAGTCATTTAATGAAATATGACAAAACTAAAACAGAAAAATCATTAATGCATATTCTTGCCACTTGGAAAAAATGTTTGTACACAAGACAATGTAAAATGGAAATAAACATGAAATAAAGTTATAAGTAGTATATCATGTATGAGTTCGAGTTATGATTATATATATATATATATATATATATATATATAATATATTAACATAATTCAAACTTCGGTTGTTTGATATGAGCATGTGGGAAACATGATTTCAAATTAAACAACCATTCTACGAGACATTACGTACAGGTTTTGCGCTTACCGTCCGCGCTAGGATGGTCTTCGCCAGAGGTGTCAAGGTCTTCTACTGGTGGCTGTGGCATGCGTCGTAGCACCATAGCATGCCACGAGCTTCTTTGCGCAACTAGCATCGGGAAAGGAAACTATTTGAAACCCCGCCGTTTTACAATAAGGAAGGCGTTGTCTCTGGTGACGGGTCTGATGAACTGCGAGGAGGGGCGATTTCGTCGTGGCACTCGTGCCACGGACTCCCTCTCGTGGCATCGACCTTGACAATACTGATCTACGCGTGTACGCCCTTTTCTGGATGGGGAAGGGAAATGAGAGCGGGTTTAGGGGAAGTTGACGATGCCCGCTACAGCAAGCGTCTGGCTTCCCCGGCGGGCGTGTAGCTCGTGCAGGCATATTATGACATGTGATTTAAATGTACAAACTTCTACAAATTGTCTTGGTAATGCATCGTCATTCTTGTTCTGTACTCTCCAGTGACTTTTTGTATGGTTGTAAAATATTTCTGAGATTGTTGTACGTGATTTGTTTTACAAACAATATCTTTATTGCACACAAAGACGTGAAAGTTATCATAATTATGGCGTAACAACGAAACCAAATCATTCTTAATTATATTTTGAACTCACTTTGTGCTTATTTTTCTCGCTGCAGTCCGCTCGTATGCACCCCTTTCTGGATTTGGAGGGGAAATCAGTGAGAGCGAAATCCGGGGAAGTGTCCTGTGCCCACAGGAAGGCCGGGCTACCCCGGCGGGCAAGTAGCAATTGTGTATACGCATGCCTGATCTAAAAACGCAAAAGCATTCGCACGGGGTAGATTCGAGGACATGAATGCGTAGTAAATATTATCACTTGTTCCTTGAATTCAAGACCTTGGGCCAATAACATGCTATGCCACATTTCTGATGAAATTGAGACATTAGTGTATTTCGACGTCCCATAGATGTATCTACATGTTGGATTTTTATTTTAAAGATTCGCCACAAGATGGCAGAGTGATTCATAAATTAATGTCCTTTATCCCAATATATAGAATGCAAAGTCTAAACCTTTTCTTGCCTTTTTCTCTAAACTTACCTATAGTGGCATAGCATGTTATTGCACCGAGCTCTTCAATTTTATTCGGCTTCCAATTTCTTTTATGATAGCCCTGGTAAAAGCAAGTGAAAGAGAAAACTAAGACTTGTTTGGAACCGTCAATATGCCAATAATTTCAAAATATGAAATAAGCGCGTTCTACATAAAACATTTAAAGTGAAAATTTGAAATGTATTATTTTTAGAACTTTTTCTCAATTTTCGAAATAATATTTTGTCTACCGCACTCGGATCCTTATACATTTGTAAAGAATTTAGAATTTGGGAGGCTATTTTACATATGAAAAAGAATCCGAATTCCTTTCCATCATGTACTAGTATGAAAAATGAAACTTTCAAAATACATCATACTAACATTCAATAAAAAGGAAGATTTTCAGCTCCATTCTTTAAAGTGATAATTAATTGTTTTATCAAACATAAATATATTTTGGCATTCGCTCTAATTCAATGCTTTTAGTATTCGTACCCGTTCGCTGAGACCTAAAAACACTGCGCATCTGTTTCTATCCTGCTCGCGTACAGCTGCGGCCAACAGTCGATCCTGCGACGGGTCCGGTACGTGGCGCCTCTAGCGGTCACCCGCGGACTACCCCGTAGCGCGCGCATTTCGAATCCTTACCGCCACCAACGCCTGTGCCTGTGAAATCACTGATCATATGATCCGATTCATCAAAATTCCTGATTAAAATTTCCTTGGCATCCGTTTGTAATTTATATTTGATTAATAAATCAGAGTTTTCAATCAAAGTCTGTAACTGTTACGCTGTATTTTTTTAATAGAAGCAGAATTCGGAAGATTATTGAATTTATGCCTACACGTTTCAAAGTCAAATAATATTTCACATTTCCCTAATTTTGTCAACAGTTACATTGTTTTCTAATGAATCTTAGACTTTTCCTGTCCATAAAATACACCGTTCTTAGAATGCATTATTTCTTCATTCATTTTATGCATTACTTCTTAACGTAATAATCATAGTAATAATATTATTAACTATAATAATGTAATACTAATAATTATATTTAATAATAATAATAATAATAATAATAATCATCATCATCATCATCATCTTCACCTTCTGCAAAATTTTCCCCTATTAGCCCTCCGTTTTTAAATTATCTTGCAGCACGTCCCGCACACTTATTATGAGATTCTGTCCGATTCAACTAGTATATTGGCTTGTTCATCATTACCACTAATAGCGAGTGGCATGAAAGAGCCCTGAGGGCTAGTCGTCCGCCTGTCATGCAATGCATGCTAATTCTACTATTGGGCGCATCGCCGGTTCGACGTAACGGCAACGAATGCCGCGACTAGCGTGCTGATTATCTGCCCACGTCGAAATTCGCGCATGTGATCGTAATGGGTGGACGAGAGATGTTAAGCAGGGGAATCTCCACTTCGTCTCTGCCCGAATATGCGTCACTATCGTTCCTGTCGTCCCTGTCCCTCCCCATCCATTGCCTCCACCACAATCCCTGCGCCAGTACCTGCCCCTGACAGCCTCCGACACTCTCCTGACCCCGCCCTGTCTTCGCCCTGTCCCGGTCCTCGACCCGACCCGGTCTCCGACCCGACCCGACCCGGTCCCTGACCGGACCCGGTCCCCGACCCGACTCGGTCCTTCACCCGACCCGGTCCCCGACCCGATCCGGTTCCCGACCCGATCCGGTCCCCGACCCGACCCGGACCCAACCCGACCCGCTCCCCGACCCCCACTTTCATCCTCGCCCCCGCCCCTTTCTCCCATCGTCGCGTCTCGTCGCCCAGCACCCGTGAGCCCGTCGGCGCGTCAGCGGAAGGAGCGCTAATCGCTCGATCGTGTTACCGCAGATGAGGCGCCCGCGGCGCAGATCATTGACGAGATACGCGCCCAACTCGCGGGCGTGATCGCGAACGCTGGCGCGAAAGCGAAGGCGAGGGCAGAGGCGAGGGCGAAGGCGAGGGCGAAGGCGAAGGCGAGGGCGAAGGCGAGGGCGAAGGCGAGGGCGAAGGCGAGGGCGAAGGCGAGGGCGAAGGCGAGGGCGAAGGCGAGGGCGAAGGCGAGGGCGAAGGCGAGGGCGAAGGCGAGGGCGAAGGCGAGGGCGAAGGCGAGGGCGAAGGCGAGGGCGAAGGCGAGGGCGAAGGCGAGGGCGAAGGCGAGGGCGAAGGCGAGGGCGAAGGCGAGGGCGAAGGCGAGGGCGAAGGCGAGGGCGAAGGCGAGGGCGAAGGCGAGGGCGAAGGCGAGGGCGAAGGCGAGGGCGAAGGCGAGGGCGAAGGCGAGCGAGGGGCCCGCGCTGAAACACACGTCTCGGGTCAAGAACCGCGGCCGCACTCCTTGGTCGCACCGCTGGGCCCCGCCCCCTGCCCGGCGCGCGCGGATGCCTCAGCGCGGCCGGTTCTGGAGTGAGGACGGAGAGTGGGAGCATTCTCCCGATGACCTCCCAGCTTGCGGAGAACATACCGGCTGCTATTAAACGTTCTGTGAGTTGTAAACCCGATGGTGGTTGATTTTGAGAACCATTTTATTAATTAAACGAGATCTGTCACTGAGTGTAGAATTCTAGAGACTGAAAGCTTTGATCTTTAATTTCAATGATATTCTCGCTATCATCCCCTTCAGGATTCAGAGTAATATCTGAAAACAACAGTCCACGCATGATCCAATTGCCAGTTCTCTTTCATATCGTTGTAAACTTAAACTCCCTAAACGCGCACAAAAGAAATGCAAATTTACAAAAACATTCAGGTAGCTTAGATTGAAATGTACGTGGGGTAGATATTTCGCTTCAAAAGGATCGAGAATTGACCTCATTATAATGGCTCGGGTTCCTAATCCCCGACAACTACGAACAATCAGTGAAGATGTGTTGGAAAATTTTAAGTATTAACCTGAATAGAAATCGCCGTCCATTTCAGTTTCTGAGGCCTCTAAACCACGATTATTTTACAAATTTTTGTATTTTGAAATTTCGTGAATTAGGAAGTCCTTTCAGTTTTCTTTTATGAGACCCTTTCCAAATCAACCATAAAGAGGATCTACTTCAAATCACTCTATCGATATTTAACGGGATGGGATATCAACTTCCAGGTCTCGACTCCATAGGTAATCCCTCTGCAATATTACTATAACAGTACAGATTATTTCTATAATGAGATTATAAAAATATTTCTATAATGAGATTATAAAAATATTTCTATAATGAGATTATAGAAATATTAATGCAATATATTGCATTATTCTACATTCAATCTTGACGGGACGTCTAGCTCTATGTTTTGGTGTAAAAGATTTTGTCGTGGCTTATCTAAAATTACTTGATACTGTTACGTTTAATGGTAATAGTTTCTGACAATTACAATGCGTTTTGTGCATAATTCTAACAGCAACGCGAAACATCTGATCGCACTTCGCCTTATGCCGAACGCCTTTTTCCCAACGTGCACTGGAACACTGGTGCGCGTACGGCGCACGAAGCGAGAGTGAGAGTGTGGCATCAGCGGGTGACAGGTTATTCCTGTTCCGTCACACTAGAGCAGGGGGACTTGTGCAGGCGTTTACATCGTTACCAAGCAGTTCACGCTCACAAGACTAGAGGGACGAGTGGATTTACAAAAATGATCGTAAAGTGTTTCTTGACGAAACCACCCGCGTTTCATTACAACAAATCCACATGCTCATTTCATTGAGTATTAAGTTGCATTAAAAGCAGCAGCGCACCAGCAAGGAGTTTCATTGTAAATTACTACAAATCAAGGAACAAAGACAGATTTTAATTTGAGCATAAATGAAAAAAATGCTTCATGAGAAAACATCAAGGCGGCTGGACACTACATTTATAGCTCCTCCCAAAAAGGTCCTGGTTGCGCCATTGATTAAAATAAAATCTTATTTGGTTGATTCTGAGCATAACGCGTAAGAATTGCTTTTCGAATACTGAAAATTAAAAAGAAAAATAGAACCCAATCATTTACATACTTCCTTTAAAAATGGGGACTGTAAAACCTAGCCCCTCCCTTCACTTATTTATTTAACGTCAAAAACAATTAAAAGCTGTGTGGCACTATGGGGGAGATGTGCAGTATGCGAATGGTTTCTGGAGCTGTGTGATTGATGTCTGTTCTAACTCGTAAACATAGTAAGTGGAATTACGAATACTAGTAGCATTGAGCGTTCTTGACAAAAATTGATTTGGGAACAATTCGCCCCCAGTAATAAAACGCATTTGCAAAGGCACAACGGCTACAGGTTCGGGCTATTATCCTAAGTGCTTTACGTGAAAGAATCGACTTACTACTGCACAGTGCCGGAGCTAGACAATTATGGGCCCTGGGACAGCGCTAGTAACATAGCCGCCCCCATCGCAAAAATTTAAAAATATGAAAGTTATATTAAGAAAGTATATAAGCTACTTTATTTCAACATATAACAAAAATTTCAACGTTTTAGCTAGAAAAGGATTTTGGAAATATATTTTAAATAATAGTTTTAAGTAATGTTAACGTCATTTGATTCATTCCGTAAAGTCCTATAATGACTCTAATTAACTCTTGAAGATAAAAATTATTTCGAAATTTTATGAAATATAGACACAAGTACCGCGACTTATAAAATTACGATAACGATTTTCTCGAGTTCTAATTTATTTTTCAACTTTTTACTATTTTTTTCCCCCGTGGGTCCCATCTTCTGGACCCTGGACTTGCCGGCCCTGGGTGAACATCCGTTCTACCCACGCCTATAATGCGATTTATTCAACTCTGCCCCTGCCAGGTATCAGCTGTTGATGGTTTCATCCAATCGGGAGCTTATATGTCGCTACAGTGACGTCACTACGGTGACGTTCAAGCTCCCGATTGGATAAAACCGTCAGCAGCTGCTATCTGTCGGGGAGCAGAGTTGAATAAATCGCAGTACAGTAATCTCTCGACATCCGCGAATTCGCTATTCGCGAGTTCCGAACATTCGCAATTAGTGACGTGCTACCGGTTTTAAGATTCGCGACTTCAATATTCGCGAGTGCGTCTTTGCTTGTACTTTTTAGAAAGCTAGCATATTTCATTTCCTTTATCTGGGAAACAAACTCGGCAAACACCGGAGCTCAAAGTATCACGTTCTGCAAAAATATCAAAGTTGGAATATTAATTAATATTTGTAGAATAATACAATTGTAAAATAATTCAGTTGCGTTGAATTGGAGATATTAATTAGGATATTAATTGTGAACTGTTATTAGTAGCATTTACTCACATTTTCTGCAATTGTTTGTTAGAATTTTTTTTCTTTATTTTTTAAACAGCTTTTCGATATCCAGGAACCTAACCCAACTTTCTTCATTCAAATATAGTCTCAACATTCGCGGATTTGACATTCTCGAGGTTTTTGGGAATCTAACTCACTCGAATGTTGAGGGATTACTGTATAGCGCCGGCACTGCTACCGCAATAATACGGACTTGCAGAGCGAAGTGGCGCGGGGCGGTCGAGGGCGTTGCGGAACCGAACCGCTCGGCGCCACGACGCGCCGCACCGCGCCGCGACGCGGCAATGAACTCGCGCGGGCGGAAGCTTCGAGAAGCGCGCGCGCGGGGGGAAGGGGGAGGGGGGGCTTTCGGGCGCTGCGGGCGGTGGCAAACGGCGGAGGCGGGGACGCCGACGCCGACGCGGCTTTCCCGGGTCTGCGGGGACGGTGCCAGGAGCAGAGCTGCGCTTTCACCGGTACGGGCGCGGGACGCTCGAGCGGGGCGGGGACGCGTGCGGGGCGGGGCGGGACAGGGCGGGGGACTTTCTTATGGCGTGGCCCGGGCGCGGCGGTGGAGACGCGGGCGGCGGAGGCGGCGGCGAGTGAGCGGCAGGTAAGACGCGGCGCGAGCAGAACGGTGCGGCGGCGGCGGCGGCGTCTCGGTTGCTCAACCGAGCGAGGCGAGCTCGGGGCAATGTTCTCGACCCGGCGCGAGCGAGAGGGGCGGGCGGGCGGGCGAACTGAGTATGCCGTCGCCACTGCTGCTTTTGCCGCCGCCACCGCCCCCCGGAGGACTTCCGGTGCCCCACCCGCCCACCGCTCACACGCCCAACCGACGCCCCCGACGCCTCTTAGACAGGTCGTCCTCTAGAATGTTGCCTGCCCTGATCGGTCGGAGTGCGATGCGTGTCATTTTTAGCTTGGCACGCCGAAATTCTCGCTCGCCGTTCGGCCGCTTGTTCGGCCACTCGCCTAACAGTTCGTTCCGACCACTTATTCAATCTATCAGTCAACCTTCTGCTTGAGCTGTCGCTCATCCTGTAACTCATTCTGTTGCTCATCCTGTCGTCCGCCCTGTCGCTCACCGTGCTGATCATCCAGTAACTCAACCTAACGCTTATTCTGTCGCTCTGCCTATATCTCAACTCTTTGGTCAACGTGCCGCTCAACTCATCACTCAACTTATTGCTCAAGCCGCCGCTCAACTCATCGTTCAACTCATTGCTGAACTCATTTCTTATCCCGTCGCTCAACCCGTCGCTCAACCCATCGCTCAACCCATCGCTCAACCCGTCGCTCAACCCGTCGCTCAACCCGTCTCTCAACCCGTCGCTCAACCTGTGGCTCGACCTGTGGCTCGATTATCAACTTCCGTCGATTCGATGTCGCTTCTATTCGATGATAAGAACTTTCTCTTAATGTTGTTGCAACTTCCATCTCTCATTCACCGTTGACTCAACACTTCTCTACTGATATCTCCTTTATGTTTGTATTACTTAAAATCCGCTCCACAGATCGCCTGATAAAATGACTCAATTCAATCGTTTTCGGAAAGCACATATTTGGTCATCTGTGTTCTATAAGCCCCATCGGACAACACTGCCACTGGAGTGCTTCTTAGCCTCCGTTGCCTTAGTCGATTCTCACCTGTGAACCTAAGAGATAAAAATTGCCGCGTGAGTGTGATGATTCTCATAACTGCAATTGTAGGATTTCGTATCATAAACGTGTCGTCGGATTGTCACGGACGGTAAGCGTTTCATCGCGATATCCTACCTCGCATTCTGCACCTGGAACGAACGCTCCTACCGACAAAGGTGGCTCAGAGCATCAACTAATGTCATTGCAGTGCCTTTAATTAGGAGGTCCTAGGGTTCGATTCCCGACGGTGGTAGGATTTTCGATACCAGCTAGATAACAAGGTAGGGATCAGCATGTTCACTGGAGAATTCTAGTGGCCGGCTGCTCTGATTGATTCTTTTCCGAGGTTTCTCCGATCAACACCAGGCGAATGCCGGAGCAGTACCCTAACAAACATGCCACGGACTGCGCGCGATCTTTCCTTCCTTTGCCTTGTCCTCTCCTCACCTCTTACACACACTTTCACTTACTTGCACTACACTACCGCACTAGTCGGGAGCTGAGAGTTTGTCCCGGCTGGTGCGGAGGCCCCACAGGTTGGAGATACTTGGTGAGGGAAAACCTCTCAAGCCGACAGTAGGTCTGGCCGGATCTCTCCATTCAGCGGGAAAAAATTGCCATCTCTCGCGATGGAAACATGTACTTCACTTACGGGACTAATGACCTTAACAATCGACGCGCCCGGAATCACTAAATCATCCATCAATCGTAGCCCGCACCCAGGACGAAGGCTCCTCGGAGCTCCGTGGATCAGGTGGTGTGCCTCGGAGGCAGGTGACTGCATGCCCCGAGGCCCTGTCCTGTCACCGCTTGCGAGACGGTATTTCGGATGATGAGTGCGCCCGCGCCGGGGTGATGTCACGGGCGCTGGTGGTTCTCTTGTGTAGAGATCTCTCGGAGGGGCTGGTGAATGTAGATTCATTGCCTAGCTCGCTATTAAAACAGTATTTATTGTAGGATTTCAGTTGCAGTCTTGGCGTAACAGTGAAAGGCAAAGAGGCGAATGTCGCCTTGAAGTTTACGAAACTCAGCTCTATTGTGAAGTAAACGCCCGCGGGTTTTGGGCGCATTCCATTGGATAAATGAGGTTCGTGTTCTATTCCAGGATATTGCTAAACACTTTAATATTTTGAGTATTTTTCGGACGAGAGGGACTCGGAATAGAAAGAATACTGTACATGCTTATTCTTTAAGAGCCAGTCCGCAAGATTTATATGTGATTGCAAAAACATGATTTTTTCATTATGTATTTAAACATAATCATTCGTTTAATATTATACTCGTTTTTCATTTCAAGACAGTGGAGAGGGCGACAATTATTTTTGTAAGCACACATTTTTCACAAAATATGAAGTCATGCTTAATTATATTATTTTGTAAAACCAAAATGATGTAAAATAATTTTAAAAATTGAATGTTTATCACCAAATCAGAACACGTTTATTTAGTTTAAAATGAATGTCGAATTCCTCTACATTTGGTATTCAAAGATTCTCTGTAAGCCGGTATTTCTTTGCTTTATTACTGTGTGCTATTCTCTTCACTTACCTTCGAAATGTAAGTATATTTTCACATGTATTAGTATTCTTACGAAACGATTTGAAAAGCACCTTTCTGTGAAACGAATGAAGCCATCCATCAAGTGCTTCCCTCTAGTGACGGATTTCTGTACTACACTGCGTTAGAATGAATGGGTATATGGAAATGAAAATAATTCCTCTGCCAGTTTATTGTTCAACAAATAAAACATAATATACACGAATTTCACTATCCATGCAAGTAACTGTTTTAAATTACTTACTTTTTACAGATTTATAATCGCGGTACGTTTTTGCCAAGGCTACATTAAGTAGCCACAGACTGCCAGAAATTCTATTCTTAATGCAATTGAGAATAATGATATTTAGATGGCTTATGTAAAAATTAAATTCATACAGATTTTGATAGATTGGTTCAGAATCAATCAAATCAAAACAAAACTACAATTTTTATTGACAGTTAAAAAGCTGAATAAAGTTCTCCGAAATTTTCCTTTCTAATCAGATCCTGTAATCACTCGGTCACACCACACAAGTTTAAGCCGACAAAATTAACCGATAAAACATGAGAGGGCGTTGTGTCTGTCCCTAGTAGAAAGTATAGGAATCAAAAAACATTCGATATCTTTGTGCGCGTATATGGAGTCAAATAAAAAAATGGCAACAAAACGTTTACAGTTCAACGTCGAACTCAACGTCCGGATAAAGTAATAGGCAAGTTTTCAGAGCCAGCACCTTGGACAGCAACAACAACAACAACAACAACAACAACAACCGAATTCTTTCTTGGGGCAATAACATGCTATGCCACTCTACTTAACTTTGAGAAAAAGGAAAGTAAAAGTTTAGACATTGCATTCTACACATTAGGATAAAGGACTTTAATTTATGAATTACACTGCCATTTTGCGGCGAATCTTTAAAATAAAAACCCAACATCTGGATAGATCTATGGGGCATCGAAGTACACTAATACCTCAATTTCCTCAGAAATATGGCATAGCATGTTATTGCCCCAAGGTCTTCAATTTGAATCTGTGAATGGCAATCGGTGGAACATCTGCAAACAACGGAAGCGCATCGGCGCGACGCATCGAAGCGTCTTCATCTCGTTGCGGCCGCAGCGATCAGATTCGTCACGGATCGTCACGCGCGTTTAGAGCGGAGATCAGGCGTGCGTGCAGGCGGCGATGCGGAGGCGGGGCGGAAGCGGAAGCGGGGACGAAGCAGCAGGCGCAAATGGAAGGGCGAGCTTCTTGAAAGTGCTGGAAATTGGGCAAATTTGCATCGCGGTTTGATGTATTAGATGGTGTATTGGTGTATCGTGGGGGTCTTCCAGAATTTCATGGTTTTGGACCTCGGTCGGTCTTAAGGAAAGTTGTTGAGGGAAATACAATTCTTGGGAAGATATTTCCTGCAACTAGACGAAAATCAACTCCTCGATTGTGTATTTACTGGTACAAATTATATAATTTATAAAATGCGCTGCTTCTCTGGTGCATAGGCAAAACAGGATCATTTTCGAAAAGGTACAACCAATTGCAAATTACATTTCGTACTCTTTTCGTGTTTTAGTATGTTTATAAACTATTCTATTTGTATTTTATTGTTCATTGTATTTGTACAATACCTTTTGAGAAGTAATTATGTAATTTATTTGTAATTAACATATTAATATTATTATTTTAGCTAAAGCTGTTTGTCCTATGTTTATTTCAATAAGTCGAAGAACTTCAAATTTACCTTGTGTTTTAAATGCCGCTTTTGCCCTAAAATCTACAACCATCCAACTCCGTAATATTATTTATCCTTTCGCTGTTAGGATTGGGACGATAAGTTTGTTTGCTCCTTAATCACTATCAGTAATTTTGCAAAACGAGCCAAACCGAAGCTTAAATGGAAATGACTAGCTATTGTTTTCATCTGTGAGATATGTACACTAAATCCTTACATCCTCCTTAATAAAAAAAAGCTTTTTTAAAATAACCACTGCATGTTTTGTCAGAATTTTAAAACGAATGTGCTCAATTGTTTTTTCATAGCCCTATTTATTGTTGTTTTGATTTACTATCAAGTCATTATTATTGTTGAATGGAAGAATAGTAATGAATAAAAATGTTCGTGTGCCACTAGGAACAGATTTTCAGTTAAAATTTAAACAAAAATTTGGAATGAAAACTTTTCGCACTCAATTTTGGAAAATCCTTTTTTTCATCGCAGCGTTTCTCTATAAAATGTCCTGAGGAAATCACCTAGTGTTCACAACTATTTGTTGCCCAACATTTTTTCTCAATGTATATGAACACATTTAGTATCTCTTGTACGAAATGGAAGTATCGACGTTGTTGGTTCCATGGGCCCCAAGGTCGCCACATGTTCGTATTCCTTTTCGCCGCCAGGTGCTGTACAGTGTGAATTATGTGTTCTGGCGCGAACCACGTGCTTCCTGTCCGTGACGGGCTAGGTGGCGTGAGTTACTGGCAGAAGTCCGTAGGACTGAACGAGGCGAAAGTATGCATCTGCTTGAAAGTTGTGGTGCGATGTGGATCTCACAATGGAATAACCTGAACTATATCACGTGAAACTATACTACATGTGAATAACGATCAAAAGCGTATGTCCAGAGGAGAGATGTAGAATATCAGTTTGACCCAACGAACGATCGGATTGCATCTTGTGAATTACTAATTGTACGGCAAATTTTTAATTGTGTTCATTTTCATCCTGAACAAAAATGAGCTTGCACATCGTATATTTCATGTACATTTCCAAGATCTCATAAAAGTGTTCTAAAGAGAAACAAAAAGTAAAATGAGTCATGAATTTCGTAATTTCGATCGAACGTATTAATTCTCCTAAACGTATACATTGATAAGCACCCTTTGTCTTTCAATTTTCTTGCAGGAGTCCTCTTCTGTTAATAGAAGTAATTTAGAGTCATAATAATGAATTCCCCGAGTCAAAATAACGAATCGTAGGTATTGTCATTACGGTTTTTTTTCTGACATTTGACAGAACAATTTCTTCCTGCATTTTCGTTTCGCTTTTCCATTCGATACTACGAAATCAATTCGTCCTGTGCGAACACCACTATTCACACTTCATCCATTTCTATTGGTATCTACAGTATCTTGCTCAGCAAATGGAGAATATCGTGCTCTCTCACGACGAGAAAATGATAGCGGGGAAAGGAATATGGTGTAGCGGCCGTTTGCACAGAGACTGGCGTCGCGTTGCGCGGATCGGCGCCGCCAGCCCCAGACCACAGCGCGTGCCGCGTGCGTTCGTAGGTCGGTGCGGGAGGACACTTCACGGGGCGGCGGCGCACAGTGGGCCTTGAATTCCGGCTACAAACTCAATGAAACAAACTAACCCGTTGAAAGACAAACGTCTTGAAATGAAAACTACAGAGAAAGAACTGTTCGAGTTAATGTGGGTACTTGAATTACAGTTGGCAACAGTCTCGTTGGTACAGACCATAATTTGCTTAAAAATCGTTAATTTTAAGTGGAAAATTAATACTACTGAAAAATATAATACAAGATAATTGAATAATTCCAGTTAAATAAAATGAAACTTTGTACATCTTAGACGAAACGGCCTTGAATTTGAAGTTCACCAGCACATTTAGTTGCATGGAAACCTTCCTAGCGGCTAGTTCTCAACAGTATAAAAAAATTAACTACCAAGATCTACAAACGCGGTGAAGATATTTATTTTTGTTGTTTTTAATCCGTAAGTACATGACAAATGATTAAAATAAAGTAAGTTATATGTTTATAAAGAATTAACTATATAGTTTGGAAACATAATATTGTTCCGGTTTGGAAACAGCCGTTGCAAATATGAAATATGCTCGCTTAGAGAATTTGGTGTTATGAACCCTAATTGTTCTCTCTATACTCCTGATATGTAAGTAAAAATGTATTTAATTAAAAATCTTCTTTCATGATTCTAAAATGACAGATGTCGCTGTTGATCCTTATCTCTAAGCAATGAAAAATAAATATAAACCCAATATGCTCGGAATTTATTGTAGAAATGGCATTCTCCAGGAATTTCGTCCACCATGATCAGAAAAATTCTGCTGGTTGCATTAGAATTGTTTGAAAACTGAAAGTGAAATGAAACTAGGATATTTTTTTCGGGCGGGATAAGAAAAACTCAGTTGTGATAAACTGTTCCATTTCATCCATTGATGAGGTATGCGAAATAAAACTTCAATGATTTTTGTTCGATTTCTATGCACCATAAAATAGATAATTGAAAATGCTTGTTTAAAACAGAACTAATACAAATCGTTGTGTCCATAGAACATATTAGCAATCAAGTAAAGAATTTCACCTATAATAAAGTTCCAGTAAAAATATTAATAAACAAGTTCCACCAATCGAGTCTTTTAACACAAAGACATAGGACGTATTAGTTATTATAAAAAGAGGGATGAAAATAGCTCCGTAATGTAACTTCAATATCACAACTCGCCGCGGAAGCAACTCAAGAACGAATTTCGCCCTTCAGGATGGCGAAAATCTCGCACTGTGCTGCGGCAACAGCGGGCGACGGTAGTGGCGGCGGCGGGGGCAGCAGCGTGGCGAGGGCGCGTGGAAAAAGGCCACGCTCTGGAATAACCGAGCAACGGAACGGCCGGCGCAGGCGGCACGGCTCGGCGCGGAGCGGCGCGGCGGCGACGGCGACGGCGGCAGCGGTGGCAGCAGCAACGCGTCGGTGGTGGAGGTGGAGGCGGCGGCGGCGGCGGCGGCGGTGGCGGCCGCGGAGGGGAAGCGGCCGCGTGGTGGGGACGCAGGGGAAGCGCAGAGGGGAAATTGGGCCCGGTGGTGGGGACGCGTGCGTCCAGGGTGGGGACGGCGGGGAAGTAGGAGGTCGCGTATAACTTACGGCTTCATTCAGGGGAAGGAGAGCCCGCTCGGCGCGGTGTTGCCACAGTGTTGCTTATTGTCTTTCTCACGCGCGGCGCGGCGTGGCGCGGCGCGGGCGGTGCGGCGCGCGGCGTGGCGGCCGGGACGGTGTGGCGGGGGGCGTGCGGGGTCCGTGGGCGCCCGGCGGGGCGGCCCGGCGGGGGCGAGAGCGGTGGCCCGCGCGCAGACGGCGCGGAGGCCAGGCGCGGCGACGGCGCGGCGGCGGCGGAGGCGGCGGCGGGCGGCGGACGGCGGACGGGGCGCCCGGTCGGCGCGCGGGACGCGTCGCTAATTAAATAAGCCGCCCGGCGGGTCGGTGGGCGGTCGGGCGGGCGCATTGGAATACAATGACGCCGGGCGACGGCCTCCGGTGCAGCACGTTCCGTTGCCACGGGCGGGAGCCCCATGGGCGCTGCACTCCGTTCCAGGCTCCACGCCTGACGCTCATCCGCCTCGGCGCCGCACTTGTCGGCGATCGAACGCTCCCTCACCCGAAGGCATGCCCTCCTTGCGCTTACGTACGGTTGTGTTCGTGGGCTACAAGTAGTATACATTGTTATCCCCACATGGCTCAAGGTCAATGGAGCTGCATCCAAAGGCAGGCGATGATTATTTTGGTAGGTGTCAACACTGATCGTTCATGATTCAAGGTCTACTCAAAGACTAGATATGCCTGGACTATCGAAAGATGGTTATTGGAATGCATTGGTGCCGCTGAAGACTCAAGGCCGCATGGTAATTCCCAAGTTTATTTTCCAGGTTCCGTAGATCGTTTGTACTCTTGTATTTTAACTACGTTTAAATCGCAACCTGCTCATTTCCAAAATCAAAGAGAAGCTAAAAATATTGCATGTTTCCTTATTTTAAGAGAACTAATAACAATATTGGAATAAAAAGGCCATTAATCCGTAAAAATCAGTGGGGAAATAAATAGGAACGCATAATTGAAACTGCAATAACGAATACCGAATTTTTACTTTGGAAACATAAAAGAAGAAGAAGAAGAAGAAAAACTTTTCTGTTTCCTAAGAACAAAGTGTGTTGCCCCCTTGAGTATCTTTGTTAACAGTAAAGAATGGCAACAGATTAAGAAGAGTATCGTGAAAGTAGCGTTAAAGTGGCGCAACGAAGATTTTTTCTAAGAGTGTCTAGTAGTGACGAGCCAAATTGATGTTTTCCACGAAGACTTTTTCATTTACATTGAAATTAAAACATTTTCAACTGAGATCTTGAATAAATTTAGTTCTTGCAGAAAATTAGCAGAAACTCCGTTTGTGAATGTATTATCGTCTCCGGAGGAAGGGGGTTAAATTCCCATGACCCCTCCCCCTATTACTCATATCTACATTGCTGATTTTCGACTGCAAAAGCTTATGGAATATTATTCTCAAAGATTGAAAGTTCTGTGCTTTCCACGTAAGGCTTAGTTCTTTGGTATTGTTTTAGTTAATGTACGGAAGAAATACGTAAACTAACTCAGAACGGAAGAAAGGTAGTTTTGTTTGGAATACTGAAGATGACATATTACAGTCAAATAACAGATACTGCTTCTATGCTGTTTTGTATTCTGAACAGCAGTTTACAAAATGTGTTCTTGGATTTTTTTTTCAAAGAAAAAAGAGCTGCTACAAGTATTGCGAAAAATCTCCGAATCAAAACCAAAAATATTATGATACAACCTGCAGGTATGTGGGCGTCACTTTCCAATGCGTGGGTCGTCTGTCTGCACCTCACTGACGTGCGTGCATCTTGCGTCGCTACAATAATTTCCAAACGAAGAATGAAAAGTTGATTGGCCAAAAAATAGTTTGTCACTGTCGATCTTGCACGTTAACTTTGAGAACAAATATTCGTAAAATCCTGCAATAACATTGTTATATGTACTATAGTTGTAGAGTCACTGAAATTTGAAAAGGTCAACAGGAGTTGGATTTGTAGAATTGCTCGGAAATAAAATGTGCTTGCTATTTTTTTTGTGCTACTAGTGTAGGACAGGTTGTAGCCATAAATAACGTAACGCAAAGTATTTTCAATACCCCCTCCCCTTGTAACGCACTTCCCTATCCCTATGTAACGCGCCGAACGCTGCCTCACACACCCTCCGTCCCCTTTAGCGTTACGTAATTTATGGATTACCCCTAACTCAAAATTCGTACTTTTTGAGCTGGTCAACTATCTAGTCCACGAGCATAAATAATTCTTCCTCAGTGTGTGGCTCGGTGGAGTCCTTGGCTACGTGGTTATTCTACCGGCGCTGTGTCGGGCGGCCTCCAAGGACGGGCGGGCGGCCGCAGGTGGTTGGGGGCGCGCGCGCGGGCCCCGCCGCCGCCGCCGCCGCCGCCGCCGCCGCCGCCGCCGCCGCCGCCGCCGCCGCCGCCGCCGCCGCCGCCGCCGCCGCCGGCCGTCTGGGAGGTGGGGGAGGCGGGCTGTGGAGGCGGCGGCGGCGACGGTCTTGGCTGTATCGTGTCGGATCTCCGGCCGGCCGGAATTCCATTCAAGAGACGATTTATGCTTCCATCACGGGATTATCGGAGAGCGGAGGTGAAGGACCGAGGGTGACCACGCTCCGCGGGTGTACACTGCGGAATGTGAGCGGTCGTGCCGCTCGGTGCGCCGGTTGCGCGGGGAGATACGTTTGTTTTAGTAAGCACGTAATTATACTGCGATTTTTCTAACTTCGTCCCTAAAGGCCCGCCTTAACGATGGAATATATCACGGAATTTCGCGATGTTCTCAGTCGTGCCGTCAGGTATCGCATGATCGCGACCGTATCAAGCAGTTCTTGCGATCATGCGACTTCTAGCGTTACGACGGAGAAAGACGTGAAATACCGTGTGATATCCCAGCGTAGCCGTAGGTGTTTGAGGGGCAGAGTTAGAAAAATCGCACTATATGTATCGTCGTTTTTATTTTCGTAGGTGTTGAAGGATTGGAGAAAGGTGTAAAGAATGGGAAAGATTTGGTTAATGTTGTTGGTGTTGATACAATCCATTACTAACTGGTTTACACAGAACTGAAAATATTTTGTTTAACCCTTCCACTCGTTTCTCAAACACTTTCGTGGACTGTCTCTGGGGTTACAGGCATGAGAATGTTTGAAACAGGGCTACTAAATCGTAGGAGACAAATACATCAAATTATCACTCAGAAACCGCAACATAATCTTACAAAACGGAAGTGGACACATTTTTAGTATTTTTCTTGTAATTGAGATATCAAATGTGGCCTTTTTTACTCCTACTGCATAAAAATCAAATTATTTCCAACAAAGAAACGAACTTAGAAAACTGAAAATATTACAACATATGTAAATCTGGACGTACGTAAATAGCATATATAAAGGAGACGTTCATGTGAATAATTTTCCGAATATTGTGAAATATTATTTGTCCTTGGTGTAAAAAAAGACCTCCAACTAAACTCTAAGGGTTAAGAGAGCAAAAGTCACCGTGAGTATGAGGTTTTGTGACTGGATTACTTTGTTTCTGTAGTGCAATGTGCAGACCGCAAACGCAGTGTCATTCAAGAACCATTGTTTTTATGAGCATCAATACGTATTGCTAGGTCGAAATCAAATCTTATTAGATAAATATATAAGTGTGGTACCGAATGTAGAACCTCCAGGTCATAAGCAGACGTGGTTGATGAGTCTAGCATAATTGATTGATGCATTGATGAGTCTAGATAAGCAGACGTGGTTGACTAGGGGGCGGATTTGAATGAAATGTCTTTTTTTCATCTCTTTATATCAATGCCGTTTAGTATAAAAATTATTTCTAAGTTATGACAAAAAATTGAGCCATTTTTATCCATCTTTTTTTTTTACTATTTCCTAGTAAGTAACTTTCTACCTTTTACCGTCATATTTTGCTGATTTCATCCATTATAATATAATTTGAATGGTACTTGCTTCAAATAATATTTACGAGATGCAACAAATGTTCTCCACAGAATTCCTGAGTAACCTATTTGATGTCTTCGCTCAGAAGTTGTAATGACAGGCATGGTCTCAGGTGGACACTGAATTTCCTATCTGCTACGGCGTATTTGACCATCACCACAAGACAATACGACGGCCGTAAAAGCGTTGGTGGACTGGAAGGAGAGTAGAGGTGGTATGGCACGGAGATGGGTTGGGACGGAGATGGATGGGACGGAGATGGTTGGGACGGAGGTGGTTGGGACGGAGATGGTTGGGACGGAGATGGTTGGGACGGAGATGGTTGGGACGGAGATGGTTGGGACGGAGATGGTTGGGACGGAGATGGTTGGGACGGAGATGGTTGGGACGGAGATGGTTGGGACGGAGATGGTTGGGACGGAGATGGTTGGGACGGAGATGGTTGGGACGGAGATGAATGACGGGCAAGGCAAGAGGTTGATGGGAGTCGGGAGATGTGGTGGAGGTGAGAGAAGTAGTGGAGGAGGAGGGAGATGTGATGGGGGAGGGAGAGGAGGGAGATGCATATGGGTGGGACGGAGACAGTGGAGGAATGAGAGGGGTCGGGTCGGGGCGGGGCGGGGCGGGGCGGGGCGGGGCGGATCTTGGCGAGACGGAACGGGGCGGAGAGACGGTTGGAAAATAACCGCGGCGGCCTTCCGATTCATGAAAAGAACCGTTCCTGGAGGGGACTCGGAGGAGCGGACCGTGCGCGGCCGTGCCCACGACGCCCGGCGCGGCTCACCCGTGCCAGGGGTGGCCAACGGCTGGGAATTCCTCTGCTTTGTCTAAAGGTCACACATACAGAGTGTTCAAGCACCTGACCCATTATTTGGATCCTTCGAAATGGTAAATAAAGAAAAAGGTATATTGAAAAGACTGCAATCTTAAAATATGTAGATTGTGACAAATTAGTTAATAACATTTAATGTTGGATGAGTAAGATATTATTGGTAGAACTCGTAAAGGCGAGAAGTCGAGATGTTTAGTGCTGTGTTCGCTTTGCTTATACTTATTAATTCTACCCATATTTTAATACGAGAATTAGGATTGGGTGAGTTTTACGTTACCATATTAATCTAATCGAGACCTCATCGTTGCAATCAAAGAAATGTAGTAATTTGCAAGGTTGCTATGTGTGTCCGCATTTAATTTATACCTGATATTTGTGTCGATCATTCCGATGCAAATCGAATAAGAAATTTATTAATTACTTGTATTGCCCTGTTACTTTCTTTAGTGTATTACGCTCTACCTCCTCACTATACCAAAATAACCGTACAGGAACTATTACGGAATTTGTTTTGTTTCAATAAACTGTTTGTAGTATGTAAAAATGCTGTAATTCTCCCACATGAGACTACACTCTTCTTCTTCCATTGGGAACAGTTTGGAATAAAAACTTCTTCTCGGTAATTTCATTTGATTTTGAAATTGATCTGTTGTTTTTGCACAAGATCCAATTAATTCTTTCGATTCCTAAGGCATTTACAATCTTCTCGTAATCTCTAATCTTTAATACGAACTATTGAAGCACTAATAAACATTGAAATAGTGAAGCTACATCAATTATATCAAGCATGTATGTTATGCTATGTAACAGTTGTGATGAGCACATCTGTATTGTAAACTTACTGAAACAGTCACGTTATCAACACCATTATGTAGGAAGCACATGATCTTATAAATATTATTGAAAAATGTCCTACAGTCGTTCAGAATTCATTTCTATTTCACTTCTGCTGGAAGCGTGATACACTGATCCCTTAAGGTTTTATTCAATGTACTCGTACTGCGATAAATAAATGAAAAATTAAATGAAATTCGGAGACATTCCCCGAGCAGATTTTCTCCGAGAGTGAGTTTGAGTGATTATTTCGTGTCCCCGCGAGCGTCATCTGCTATGGTCATTAGTACGGTTTGTGTATTGCATGTTTTCGTCACGGAAGGTGACTGTGTTCTTCCCACGCTGACTGGTGAAATCCGCCCCTGACCTACACGTCAACTTGCGGGGTTTTCCCCAAACAGGAACCACGTATCTCCCCCCAGCAGGTAATCACCTGGACGAGCTCTAAACTCCCGACTGGTCTCCCGAAATATGTCATAGTCTAGTGCATGTAAGTGTCTGTAGGTAACGGGTGATGAGTGTGTAGTAAGGGTGGCGATAAAGAGGTGGATGATGTTGGAGCATTGTTGGAATGAGAGAGGGGAAAGGGGAGAACCTTGAGAAAACTGCATCGAACTCTCTTTCCCAGCACAAATACCACATGGATTGACCGAGGATCGAACTCGAGCCAAGCGATGGAGGACTCTGGCTATTACGTAACGACACTTCCTTTCAGACAGAACAAGGCAATTTCGTATGTTGTAGTGTTTGGGCATTGTAGCATTGTAGCAGGGTCGCCTTCCAAAGTTTACTGGTAGGATTCAGTTTCACGCGACTGGAAAATTGCCGTGGATTTGGAAATGCGCGAGCGAAGAGAGTCAAATTCCTGATATTTTATTTTGAATCCTACTGCATCCACATGTTTAATTTATTCATGTGGGTTTTAGCCATGTGCCAAAAAATCTGTCGGTGGGCATTCTATTGATTGATTAATGATTCCAGACGCGTCAACTTGTAAGGTTGTTAGACCTGTAAATGCAGTGCGTTTTTATCACTGGAGGTGGCGATGATCTTCGCCCGCTGGAAGGCGAGATCTGTCACTGATTTACGTCGGCTTACTGGGTGTTCCCCAACCAGGTATCTCCCATCAGCGGGGCACCACCCGAACCGGGACAAGCCCTAAGCTCCCGACTGATCTCTCGACATGTGTGGTAGTGTTGTGCATGTAAGTGTGTGTATGAGTGAGGAGTGATGAAAGGAAAAAGATCACTCGCGGTCCGTGGCCTGTACTGTTCCGGCATTCTCCTTGTGTTGACCGGAGAAACCACGGAGAACTACCGATCAGAGCAGCCGGTCGCTAGAATTCTCCTCCAGACAGCGGCTGACAAACTGTAGCTGTACCTTTGATGAAGCCTCAGAAGCTTCCCACACTCCGCGACAGCTGACATTTCCCCTCTCGGAGAGGAGAGGCGACAGTGAGACGCAGCGATCGCACTGGCCGTCACTTGTCATCACTGCCCTCATCGTCAGAAAAGGAACTCGCGTTGCCAGGAGTGTCCAAAGAAATGACTAATTCATCACTGTGTTGGTCCATCTCATTATCCTATTCCTGAAACCATTCTTCAAGACACGCCTGATTTTGTGTTGATCGTTTGGACAATACTATAGAAACACGTAAGCTGCCTTTCGTCTGTTCTTTCTCACTCATCAGTTTGTTATCGCCAAACTCGCAGTGTTGAATTTTACCGTGCCACCCACGAGAGAAAGACAGAGATTGATTGATTGATTTCTTTTTTCCGGCCGCGTAACTGCTTAGGTCATTAGTACCATAAATGTAGTACGTGTTTTATCTCGGGAGGTGGTGATGATCTTTTCCCCGCTGGATGGCTAGATCTGGCGCCGACCTACCGTCGACTAGCGGGGTTTTCCCCTCAAACAGGTATATCCCACCAGCGGGGCACCGCCCCAGCCGGGACAAGCTGTAAGCTCCCGACCGATTTCCCATCATGTGTGGTAGTGTAGTGCAAGTTAGTGTGTGTGTGTGTGTGTGTGTGTGTGTGTGTGTGTGTAAGAGGAGAGGATAGGACAAAGAAGAGGAAGGAAAGATTGCACGCGGTCCCTGGCCTGTTTGTTAGGGTACTGCTCCGGCATTCGCCTGGTGTTGATCGGAGAAACCACGGAAAACTAACAATCAGAGCAGCCGGCCGCTAGAATGTTCCTCCAGACAGCGACTGAATTCGACCTAGCCGACAATCTAGTGTCGAAAATCCTGCCGCCGTCGGGACTCGAACCTAGGACCTCCCGGTGAGAGGGACTGCAGTGACAGAAAGACAAAACTATGTTGTGACAATGAGCACAGGCTGGCATAGAAATGTTTGTAGCTTTGGAAGGGGGAAGCTACGTTCGGGCAAGCGCAGTAGAAGATTTTTTTGTCTGGGAGTGCTGTAGTGTCGAAATACCTACCACACTGTCGGGACTCGAACCCCAGGACCTCCCGGTCGGAGGCAGTGCACTGTAGTCGGAGGGCCGGTGCTGAGTGCGCCTACCTCCGCGTGCCCTTCACGTGCGCCCCTGCGAACGCAGCCTTTCACGAGCCCATTGACCCTCGTCGCGGCGGTGGTCCACGCCCCTCGCCGCGCCGCGCCGCGCCGCGCCGCGCGCTACCTGCGGACGGAGCCAAGGGGAATGGCCGATGTCCAACAAGCGTCCCCTTGACAGGTGACTTTAATGCTCGGTAGTGTTCTTCGGCTGAACGGCGCATTAGGCGGAGTGTTCCTAGCAAATGCGAGTATTCTGTGGGCGGGACTGTTTTGGGGCGGTGACCGGGCTCGTGAACGACCTTATGCGTAGTGTCCACGTTTTCTTCAGTACGTCACACTACTTATCTTCCATTTCTTCTTATTTCTCTTACTCTATTTTTTCTTTATCCTTCTGTTCTTTCCTCCTTTTATTCTATTTCTTTCTTCGCTTTTTTCTTTCTTCTCTTTTTTCTTCCTCCTCTTCTTTTTTCATTGTTTTCTTTTCTCTTCTCCTTCTTCCTTTCCTGCTCTTTCCTCTTCTTCCTTTTTAGCTGCTTCGTAATTTTCTCTTTCTCCTTCTTCCTCCTCATCCTCCTTCTTCGTTTTATCCTTCCCTTCTCCCAAGTAGTGCGTATTTGCGCTGTTGTGTAGTTTCGATATTCAGCTCAATGTGATCCTTCTACTTTTCTTAAATCACATTCATTCCTTTCGGTCCCAGATCACAAGTGTTCAATGCCTTGTTGAAACACGTGTATTTTCATTAACCTCTATTTTAATCCTCGATACAACAAGCAATAGTCTGTCAATAATAGTTTTTTCGAACGTGTGTTACCTGTGAGATCATTTACGAAAGCTCTGAAAAATAGAGGCCATTGTACACTTCCTTGTAGAACTCAGTGCCGAAACTTTGCCGAAAACTGCTGTTCCACTCAATTTGTTTCCTGTCGCGTTTTTCCAACATATTACAGAGAATCAAATGTAGATGACATTAAAAAAAAGCATATCAAATCTTTTCGAATTAATTTTTAAAATATAGAGCAAACGCATTACAGGTTTTCTCAATTTGTCCGCACATGGAAAGAACCACAATGATCGGAGGGCGGAGGAAACATGACAATCAATGTAGCACACACCGACACGCCGATATCAGAATAACACAAGAGGGACAATTCTACGCCTTGCGATATGTAGAGTGAACCCGCATCAGGGTAGTTGCGAATAGCCAATAACCTCCGAATGGTGCGATGTATGTCGTTTGAAAATAATAATTGTTTTCACAAATATCATAATGGGATTACGATAGACAGAAAAGGTATCACGCCAAGTGACTAGGAAACTATAATCGCTTGATGACGGCTGAGCAGAACGATGGCGCTAGATAATGAACCGCGCGACAGAGCAGGGGACAGATCGGTTGCGAGACATGGATGTCGAAAGGATTTAAAAAACAAACCCCAAGGTCTATGACCACCACGACCTTCAATTCTAATCTACTTGTAAGTAATTCGCTCTTGAATCCACTTCCATGCGAAGACTCAAAAGGTTTCCCGATGTTAATGCAAAACAAAACAAGTCACACGCCCAATGCTCGGTGGTTCACGCCCCAATATTTGGGTAGTGACATCGACCAAATGACCGGCCGAGTAGGCTCAGAGGCAACATTGTCGTTATCTCTGTAGAAAAACTGATTGGGAGGCCATAGGACTTGACCATCAACGGTGGCAGATTTTCGACAGTCTGTACATCGCTTGTTCGAATTCAGACTCTCCCTGAAGAGAAATTCTACTGACTGCTCTCAACGGTTGTTTTATGTAGTTTCTGTTATAAATACAAAATGAATTCCGAAGCCGTAATCAAAAACGGACCACGGACCGCCCGCGTTTATTTTCTTCCTTAGCTTTACCCAATAACTTCTTTTACTCATACACACATTTACACTAAAATATCCTCTACTGTCACACACATCAGGAGATGAGCCAGGAGCTCAGACTTTGTCCCGTCTGGGGCGGCACCTTGCTAGCTGAGAGATTGGATGACAGAAACGGCCGCAAGCCGACTTGTAAATCGGTGCTGGATCTCTTGTTCCAGCGAGGTAGGAATACCACCACCTTCCGGGATATAACATACACTACATTAACGGGACTAACGTCCATAAGAGTTGACGTGCCCGGAAACAATCAGTCGAACCGTCAATCAAACAACGACCTGAGGGTAAAGCGGCGTTCAGCCCTGGTGTCATGGAGCGTGATAAGGACCTGCCTCGACAATATGTTTCCTAATAGCAGCAAAATCTTCGGTCTCCCGGTGGGGAGGGGCACTTGTTCTGTCCCGTATACTCTGATATGAAGTTACAGAATATTGCAGCATATATGTAAATTGTGATTTCGGAGATGTTAACATCTGTTGTCGCCTATAAAATGAACGTCGGCCCTTCTCGTCCAATGCTATCTTCCGTCTGGAAGTAAAATGACACACCCTGTAAATTGGTAGATTATTGGAAAGTAAATCCAAGCCCGCCTGTATCTCGGGTGAGTGACCGGGAAAGGTGGCTCAGTGCATCAACTGATTTAACTGCGGTGCCTCTGACCGGGAGGTCTCAGTTTCTTCCCGACATTGGCTTGTCAGCGAGGTCGAATTCAATCGCTGTCTGGAGAAGGATTCTAGCGACCGGCTGCTCTGAATCTGCCGTGGTTTCTCCGATCAACACCAGGCGAATGCCGGAGCAGTACCCTAACAAACACGCTACGGACCGCGCGCGATCTTTCCTTCCTCTTCCTTGTCCTACCCTCAACCCCTTACACGCACCACTTACACTAACATGCACTACACTACCACACATGCTGGGGGACCGGTCGGGGACTTAGAGCTTATCCCGGCAGGGGCGGTCCCCGCAGGTGGGAGATACCTGGTTGCGGAAAACCCGCTAGTCGACGGTAGGTCGGCGCTGGATCTCTCCATCCAGCGGGGAAAATCACCGCCACCTCCTGATGAAAAAGACATGAATTACGCTTACGGGACTAATGACCTCAGTAGTTGACGTGCCCGGAATCACTATCAATCAATCAATCCGTCTGGGGGTAAACTGACCCACTCTGTAAAGTGGATGATTTATGGAAGGTAAATCCCAGTCTGCCTGTGGAGCGATCTGTATCTCGGGTGAGTGGACGCGCTCCAGCGGGAGCCGCCAGCCCGTGTGCAGCGCCACCGGAGCCGCCCCGCCGACCGGAACCCCCCTCTGCCAGCGGGCGGGCAAGCAGCGCGCGCCCGAGGGCCCTGCACTAGATTTGTCCTCGGCTGACGCGTGCGGGGCATTGTTCTTTTTGCAGGAAAGCGCTCGGCTTGTGCTCGATGCGGCTGCTTGTGAAAGGTGGCGCGCAGCGCAACGCTGGCAAGAAGGACAAGCGGTTTGTGCATCTCGGTGCAAGCTGATGTGCAGTAGTCCTCGAAGGCCCTGGTAGTACGTGCAGTTACGGAAGCGAATACTGTACGTCTGCTTTACGGTTTCCAGGCGCGATGACGTCTTTTTTTCCCCTTCAATCCTGTTTTCATTATTTTATGGATAAATCAACATCATATTCGAGTACTTATATTTCTTTTGATTTATTGTTTTGTCTTTTCCAGTGTTACATTTTTGTGTCGTTTCTTTTCTTCTGGCCAAAACGATACCCTGATAAAATAAGTCACAAAGCTGAGTGGATTATGACTAGAAATGCTAGAGGAGGAAAATAGTATTATCGTATCTATTATCACTGAAAAAAAGTAATGGAATCTGTAAGAGAAATGAATGAAAGTTGTGCAGAGAAATTAAATAAAACTAAAAACAAACGGTACAATGAAAGATATTATACACAAAATACTCGATGGACTGTCATTGAATGTGAATGATTCAGTAAGACTTTAAAATATAAATATTTTTCATTTCTTCGGTTTGTCTTACAATAATTTACCCAGCTGCACCAGAAACCTCTATTGCAATTCCTAAAACCTTCCTCTATTACATTTCCATGCTCCTGTTCAGAAAGTTTTATTTATAATTTATTTTCCTGGATATTGGCACGGGTGTCCCTCCTATGTCGCGGATGTTCTTTCACTCCTGTTCTTTGCTCCTTTCATGCTACTGCTTTCATCAGACACATCTCTGCCGCCACCGATCATTCCAAAGCCTGGCAATGCGTTGCCGCCGCCACCTCGGCTCCAGTCGTTACAGCCGCCAGGACCCCGACCCCGACCCCGTCGTCAAGGCCCCAGCCTCCACCGTATCCTTGTTCTCCCCGCCCTCGATCTCGACTCCGTCACTGCCTCCTTCTACACTACTGTCCCCGCCCCTGCTACCGTGCCTGCCCTGCTAACGTCCCCGCCACCGTCCCGCCTCCCTCTATGCTCTTCTTCTCCATACTCTCCGCCTTCCTCTCAGTCTTCTTCGCCGCTCTCTGTGCAAACCGTCCCCGTTATCGTCCCCACTTTCTATCGTCCACACCACCGTCCTCGACACCGTCCCCTCCACCGTCCCAGCCACCGTCCCAGCCACCGTCTCCACCACCATCTCCACCCACGGTCCCCGCCACGGTCCCCGCCACCGTCCCCGTCATGGTCCCCGCCTCCGTTCCTCCCGCTTCCGCCCCCGCCACCGTCACCATCACCTTCCCTGCTACGGTCGCCGCCTCCGTCCCCGACTCCGTCCCCGACTCCGTCCCCGACTCCGTCCCCGACTCCGTCCCCGACTCCGTCCCCGACTCCGTCCCCGACTCCGTCCCGACTCCGTCCCCGACTCCGTCCCCGACTCCGTCCCCGACTCCGTCCCCGACTCCGTCCCCGACTCCGTCCCCGACTCCGTCCCCGACTCCGTCCCCGACTCCGTCCCCGACTCCGTCCCCGACTCCGTCCCCGACTCCGTCCCCGACTCCGTCCCCGACTCCGTCCCCGACTCCGTCCCCGACTCCGTCCCCGACTCCGTCCCCGACTCCGTCCCTCCCGCTTCCGCCCCCGCCAGCGTCACCATCACCTTCCCCGCCACGGTCCCCGCCTCCGTCCCCGGCACCACTCCAAACCTCGCCACCTCTGCCATCATCACTGCCACCACCCGTTTCGCTTCGTTCGTCTCCACCATCTCTACCGCCTCCGTCGTTATTCCATTCCCCTTTTCCGCCACTGCAGCCGTCTACCTCACAGCATCACCGCCACAGCGAACATTTTCACTACCACCGCCGCCACATCACCGTCGCCATTCCCGACGCGGGGCTGGCCTGGAGCTCCTCCATTTCCGCTGCCGCTGGAATCCTCCTGCTCCGCCTCCATGGCGGGGCCGCGGGGCCGTGGGGCGGCGCGGCGCGGCGCGGCGCGGCGCGCGTGGCGCGGCGGTGGCAGCGGGTGCAGACGGTTCCGCTCGGCGGGGCACGGGACGCCGCGGCGAGACGGTAGCGGAGGCGGCGGGAGCGCGCTTATTATTCTGCGCTGACGCGAGGCGGGCAGCCGCGCCGCCGCCCCCCGCCACCCGTGCCCCTCCCCGCTCCTCCCCGCGGCGCCGCCCGCTTCCTCTCTCTTCTCGGCGGTCGCCGCGCCGCCATCGCGCCCGTCGCCGCGCCCTGCAAAAAGCGCCCCGGAGCCCAACGGATCGACGGGACGTGGGTCGACGCTGCAAGAGGCTGCTGCCGCCGCGCCTGAGGGCGGAGTGAGCGGCAAGGAGCGGAGCGGGCGGGGCAGGCGGATGGGGCGTGGAGGGGTCCCGTGTTGGGGGAGGGACGTGGAGGGGAGGGACGTGGAGGGGCGGGGCGTGGAGGGGCGGAGCAGGGGCGGTTAGAGATGGGGTCGAACCGGACCGGACTGGGGGGGCGGGAGGGGCGGGGAGGGGCAGGGAGGGGCAGGGCGGGACGAGGGGGCGGGATGGGCGGTGCGGAGGTCAGGGGGCTAGGGGTTCGGGACTGGGGCGGTGATGGGCGGTGGTGTGCTGGGCGGGATGGTGCGGGTCGGAGCGGTACAGGGCGGGTGGTAGGGTACGGGGAGGTGCGGGGCGAGGCGGGCGGGATGGGCTGGCGGGGCTCCCGGACGCAGGCAGGCCGGCAGGCGGGTTGGCGGGCGCGCACTGCCGATCGATGCCCAGGCCAGGCGGAAGGCTAGGCGAGCGCTGTGACCTATGCTCTAATGGGGCTCGGGGCGTCTAGGATGACGCTGACGCTGCCGGTTTCCACCCTGCATCTATTATGGAACGTCTTCTCGCTGAAATATTTGCACATGTTGTTCAATATGCACCAATGTAATACAGGGAATCCCCAAAACGTTGGTTCTTTGGAAACGTATGCAATTGAGATATGCTTTTCGTTTAGAGAGCTGCTCAGAAATATTTAGCACATCATACGGTTTCACGAACACAAGTCCGTTATAAAGAATGTGCATTCAAGAGGTAATTTGTGTTAACTGCAGAGAAGCCATGTACGAACATTCTGAACTGTTAGACTGCATTATTACGTATAACCTCGGTTGGGATTACACGTAAATGCAGATAAAAAGAGAATAACTGGAAAGTGCGACTGAGAAAGAAAACTCCCTCAGTAGTTTCTCCATTCTTACCCTAGAATTGTTATCTAATTCCCGATCAATAGTGGAGTCCTTTGAGATGATCTATCACTAAATTTTTGAACAAAATCCCACTCTTTTGCAAAGCGAAAGTCGAACAGTTCGACGGCTATCCAATCGCCGCCGATTCTACTGAGTATCCTTCCCGCTTTCTCTATCTCGAACTTCCTCATTTTTTTATTCTCTACCCTTTACTACTTTCGCCCCTTCCTCTCGATTTCCTGCGGCGCCATCCATTCTCTTCTGTTCAACCTCTTCTCCCGTGCTCTCGCCGTGAGGCCTTTGCGAATTACCGACGTTCCCTCTACGATTCCGGTCCTCTCGCCCGCCCTTCCGCTCGCCTAACAACCCGTTCGTCTGTTATTCTCCCCATCAGTCTTCCTGGTTTCCGACTCCTTTCTTGCCTCCTTGCGTTCATCCTTTCCTTCCAAATTTCATTCCTCCTTTCATCCTCCTTTCTTTCCCGAAAGTATACTTCCTTTCTTTCCCTGCATTTTCGTCCCTTTCTTTCCCTGCATTCTCCCTCCTTCCTTTCCCTCCATTCCTTGTCCCTCAATTGTACCTCCCACCTTCCTTGTCCCTCAATTGTACCTCCTTTCTTTCCCTGCACTCTACCTCCTTTATTTCCTTCCATTTCCCTCCTATCTTTCCCTCCATTTCACCTCTTTCCTTTCCCTCCATTTTACCTGTTCCTTTCCATCCATTCTACCTCCTTTCTTTCCATCCATTCTACCTCCTCTCTTCCCTGTATTCTACCACCTTTCTTTACCTTCATTCTACCTCTTTTTCTCCCTTTCAACCCGTTTTTCCTCCCTTCAACCTTTCTACCATTCATTCTGCCCTCCTTTCTAATTTCTTTTTCTGCCCCATTTCCTGCTTCCTTTCCTCCTCCTCCCTTCGTGGCCTCGTCTTCCCACCCACATCTCCTTCCTCCTTCCCTCCGGTGTTCCCGCTCTCGCGCCCTCTCGCGCCCCGCGTCGCGCCGGTGGGCGCTGTATTGAGCGCGTGATCAATGGGGCGGGGCGGCGTTGATGGGCCTTTTGATCGAGGCGCGCTCCATTCAGGGGCGTTGAGCTGCCCAGTGGCGGTTGAGGTGCTCCACCCCCGCCCCCCTCCGCCCCCCCCCTTGCCGCACCTCGGCTCCCGCTTCACGCCGCGAGACGTCTTCATTGATTTAGCAAACTGGAGCGCGGGCGGGCGGGCGCAGTGCATCTGGCATCCGGGGCTCCATTGTGCTGCAAGTGTCGCATTAGCCCGGGATCTCGGGCGGCGCCGCGCAGCGCCGCGCCGCGGGGGCTGAGCCGAGCTGTGCCTCGCCTTGCCGCGCGGGCGGAGGCGGGCGGATCGCTGCGGATGAGAGGGGGATAATGTGCGGCGGCGGCACGATGGCTTCCCGGGAGATGTGCGAGGGCCCGGCAAGCCGGGCATTGGTATGGGGCAGGTGGAGTGATGATTTTGTACAGGTTGTCATAAGATTGTTCTCTTCAATTCTTTATTAATATTATTATTATTAATATTATTATTATTATTAATATTATTATTATTATTATTAATATTATTATTATTAATATTATTATTATTAATATTATTATTATTAATATTATTATTATTAATATTATTATTATTAATATTATTAATATTATTATTATTAATATTATTATTATTAATATTATTATTACTATTTTTATTCCACTACATCAGGACTAAATATGTTACGAGTCGGCTCAAAATAAAATCTGCTCCAGGTTGCAAACAGCTATCTAAGGAGCAGATCAAGGAACTCTGGGTACCTCTACAATACTTTGCGCAAAATGTGGACTGTTCCAAATAACAAAATTTCTTGCACTTCCCAATCTTTTGAACTACCTGGAAGTTTAGCAAAGTTTATTATTCTAATAATAGTAATAAAAACGACTAAAGATGTTATGAGTCCGTTCATGGTAAAATCCACACTAGGTTGCAAACAGCTCCCTAAGGAGCACATCTAGAAGCTCTCGGTGACTCTATGGCGTACAATGTTGACTGTTAAGCAATGTCTTACAGTTTAGCCAAGCCGTTACACAAATTTTGCGGAACAAATCCCAGAGCTCTGATAAAAATCGGAACGACCTGTGCTTTGACGCACCACATTCAGCTGATCTCGATTTCCAGACTTGTATTTAAGATGTTTCACTGCCTCCTTGGTTACGTTTTCATCGCACCATACCGAAATATCTACAAATAGACTCGTTTTTTCTCCAAAACCTAGGTAACACATATCCGTTTCTTTTGCCGCCATTGCGCGATCGGTTTGAATTTGTTGGTCATACAATATTGAACAGATGTCATCCCTTTTGTAGAGCGTTCGTATCACTTAGAACATGTGTTTGAAGCTTCGAGGGCGTTACAGATCTGCCAATGGAGGAAACTACATACCCTATAATGTCTTTTCAATTAGTCTTTTTATTATTATTATTTTTATTATTATTATTATTATTATTATTATTATTATTATTATTATTCCTCTAAATCACGACTAAGGATGTTATGTGTCGGCTGAATATAAAACCTACTCCAGGTTGCAACCAGCTACCTAAGGAGTAGATCTAGGGACTGACGATGCCTCTACAATACTTTGCGCAAAATGTGGGCTGTTCCAAACAAAGCGATTTATTGCACTTCCAAGTCTTATGAATTACCGGGGAGTTTAGACAAGTTCTTATACAAATTTTGCGGAACAAATCCCAAAGCTCCGATAACTATCGGGACGACCTGTGCTTTTACGACCCACATTCGGCTGATCTCGATTTCCAAACTCTTGTATTTAAGACGTTTCTCTGCCTCCTTGGTAACGACGTTTTGATCGCAAGGTACAGCAACATCGACAAGTAAACACGATTTGTTCTCCAAATCCCGGATGTTATGTGTCGGCTGAATATAAAACCTACTCCAAACCGGATGACTATATCCGGTTTGTTTGCCGCTATCGTGCGATCAGTTTGAATTTGTTGGTCGTACAATATCGTACACAATCCAACAGACGTCACCGGTTTCGGTGAGTGTTCGTACCACTTGGGGCATGTGTTCGGAACGTCGAGGGCTGTACAGATCTGCCAGTGGAGGTAGCTACACACCCTGTCGTGTCTTTTCAAGTATTCGGTCTTTGCTAGGATTGGACAAGCTGAGACAATATGATCAATGGTTTCTACATGTTTTTGACAAATGCGGCATTTATCATCTTGGGAAATTTTGAGAACCGCTTTATCATAATGTCGTGTTTCTCAAGGCCTGATCTTGGGCAGCTATTACAAGTGCTTCCGATTCTGGCTTCATTCTTCCTCTTTCCCTTTTCCTTTTTCTTTTTTAGGCCACATTATTAATTATATTATTATTATTATTATTATTATTATCATTATTATTATTATTATTATCATTATTATTATTATCATCATCATCATTATTTCTTCGTACATGATACGTTAAGGAAAGGTGACCTCATTGTACAATTTTTGGGAAACCGTCAACACATGCTCGCCCCAAATGGAAAAGAAAACAGAAGTTCCCTTATTATGATATGAGGGACACAGCAGGCGCAAATACTACACGCAACACATGTTACGTTGCAATACAAGTTGCCATTGTACGAAAGTCGGAAACATAATCTATGTCCTTAATCTCTATACACCTCTAAGAATCTATTATTGTTCACACTATTAACACCCTAAATCCACGACTATTTTCACGACTGCGTTCACAACTGGCAACATCATTCATTGTAAGCAGTTTATTGATTTTTCGATCTATGGATCAAACTAATGGAAAACTGCAGAGTAGTTAATTTCCATGAAATATCTTTCTACGAGTAATAATCTGTAAATTTATTTTACTACTTGCTATCCTCTATGTAGAAGTAATCTAATAATTGTAATTGTATTTGAAATAGTAATACTAATTTTTACCCCATTCTTTATCATGCCCATTTATAACAGGCCATATTAGTGAGCTTGGGGTTTATTCGCTCTGTTTCATGGACCCAAACACTCCTTCACATTAGGATCCTTTCCGCCCCCTGCCGACTTTTTCCGCATCAAACAAATTTCCCTGCGCCTTCTTCCGTCGCTGTCACCTCCCAGAACGTAGCGCAGCTTGTCGTTCCCCGGGGCGGCGAGTATTATTTCATTTTTGAAATTTGTTCCAGAAATCTCGAGAAAGGGATTTCTCGGCACTGGCGCTCGTCTTCGTCGCCCGAAGCGCCTCCACCCCCACCCCCCACCCACGCCAGTCCCTCCACAATATTCCCTCGTCAAAGTTTTTAAACGACGATAAAGGGGAGAGCGAGGGATGCTGAAAGCGCGTGGCGGAAAATGCGCCCCAGCGACTCCGCGAGGCCCAGTGGGCAAAGTTCCTCGAGAGAAGGACAAAACGATTTTTTTCTTTGTTACCATGTGTTACGTAGTAGTTGTAGACAGATAAAAGTTGAATGGTATTGTTTAACCAATTTCGAATAGTGCATCCTGGCTGACTTTGAAGCATTTTAATAAAACAAATTCTGATGAATTGAAACAATAAAATTAATGAATCACTGATAAATGGATGATAAATGAAGAAAAATTAAAGGTTGATGAATGACTGAAGATCGACGAATACATTGGTTGGGACTATGAACGAGTTACACATAGTACTACTCGATACTTGTGGTTCCAATGTAATTATTTATCTGGCCCGAGGGTCCATTGAATTGTAGGAGCAATATCTCACGAAGGACCGATTAACTATAGGCTTACTGGGTTGGCGTCCGCATACATACTTAGCTCTTCTTAGAGGATCTAGAATTGGATGTCGAAATTGGTAGCTGATGAATGAAGAAAATGATGTCAGTATATTGAGAGAAGTGAATATTTTCAGAATTTACAGAATACAAAGTTACAAATTGCACAATGTACGAAATTAAAATATTATTTCACGTTACTTTATTTACGATTTGATGATTTCTTAAAAATTTGCAAAAATACCAATTGTGTATTTACACACAACACGTACTAAAAGAATTTCGTTTTCGTAACTGATTGGATCTTTGATATAAGGACTGGAAAACGTCCAGTATAAAAAAATTCATTACTGGTTCGTGTGACACGTACCAGATTAGATCTTTGGCAGGCCAAAATATATGAAATTTATCACCCATCACTTTATCAGGTACTTATCTCTCCAATTATTGGTAATATGTCTCCGAGAAACTGCTATTTAAAAATGAAATTAATAAACTGCTATTTAAAAATGATTGAGAGCTTAGTATGAACTTTCGTAACGCGAGCTTATTTTTGGGACTTTCAGGTTCCTAATTTTTATTTTTAATTCTTTTTCAATGCTGGTTGATACTAATGTTGATCAATTTCATGCTTTTCTCTGAAAATAATAGAGGGTTAATGAAATATTCCTCATTGAGTAGAAGTCTCGAATTAAGTGGCCTGGGAAATCAACTTTCTCTCATTGTTCCCTCTCAATCCATTTACATGTTCAGAAAGGTCGGAAAAGGCCCAAATAAATATTTTCCCACGCATTAATTAGAGTAAGTGTTTCCAAAAACCTGATGTAAAAAAGTTGATGGTGCGTAGTTTTGACCTACATTTTTTTCACACAACCAATATTTTAGCCCTACACTTCTGAGCTTGCAACTGTGAAGTCGTAAGACACTCGGACGTTCGGGATTCATGCCATTACACATCATGAATTTAAGTGTTCCTAAGTCGCCGAAAGACGCCCAGTTTTACCAAGTCCCATGCACAACGGAAAAACTTCAACCTTCGCAGATGTATTCAATACAGGCTTGCACAATTACTGCCATAATTATAATCCCGTACGGTGAAATTCAGACGACGAAGATCTGCTTTCATTACAGTTATACCTTCGGGATAGTGCACATTGGCATTGTTGAACAGGACGTGTAAATCGGTTCGGTTAAAACAGTCACAAGCCCAGAACGTGTACGAAACTCTTTAAAGAGCGCATACACTTGTGTTGGAAACTTAGTTTTATCCATTCGGACGAACACTATGGTCTGTACACACAACTCCGCGAATAAAAGTGAGACGAAAGGAACCCGTGAGTGATTTTATTCAGGATTGGGATTCATGTTCTGAATATACAGTCCTCCATAGAACTTGCAGCGCAATGTCCTCCTTCGTCAGGACAATGGCCAGCATCGATTGAACATGCCTGGAGGGCGGGAGAACTGAATGGTCTGAGAGCGCCTTGGGGATTTAGTTAATGGATTTGTCATATTACTTGTTTTGATTTCTCAACCAATAACATTGGCATTACAGAAACATCTAGAATGGTACGCTCAATATTGCTCAATTTTATAAATATCACAAACTACCTGATTGGTAACCCTTCTTGTTTTACAATAAATGCACGAAATTGACCAAAAGTACCATTTAGTTTACTTGTAAATCAGATTGTTGTTTTCGAAGTTTCTTTTTATTATTTGTATTTAGTTTCTCCTTTCAAAATTAAAAAGGTATCTGGAATTATGATTATTAGAGTCCTATATTTCTTTTTTTAACCCTACCTAAGAAACTGTTTGTTAGAACCAAATATATCAGTAGGATTTGAAATTTAAAAAGTGTGTAACTTTTTTCTTTGTTTCTACAATTGACATTAGCGCGAAGAATATGAATAATTGTTAAGTTGTTACTTCTCTTTAAATTAGGTTAAATAGGTCAAAATTAACGAGACTGATGTAGGCGATCAGGCTAGCAGTAAATGATGATTACTTGCAAGGAAACCGGATTAAAGTGACTGTCGAGCTTAAATGTGCTCCCACATGTCGTAAATAGAGATGCCACAATTGTCTTTTGTCGTGTCGCTTCCTTTATTCTGATCAGGAAACTTTTCTGTATTTTTGTATTGTTTAGTGAATTCTTGAATAATACATATATTGAGTTGCTTTTTCGTATCTTTAATTTTCGTACTGATGCACAGTCTTTAACTGATACATTTGTTTACACATTCACCCATACAATTGTAAAATGCTAGCAAAGTTTTAATCTAAATAGGAATGTGACCTTCAAAATTATTAAATTATCTGCCCTTATGGTTCTGTTAATAACAACTTGGAAATCTAAAATGAAAACAGAAAATTTTAAAAACAAGCAAACAATAAATAAGTAAAGGTAAAGGTATCCCCTGTGCATTGCACACAGGCCGATGTGGCTCTAAGAGGAGATGAAGGTAGGGCTCCACCTTTTCGTATCCGTCGGCTCAGGGAGGAGATTGTGTGGCGAACACAACGCTCCGGCCGCCTTTACCCCCAGGAAAGATCCTGGTACTCACTTGGAAAGGAGGCTGAGTCGACTCCAGAGTCGCCCTGAAGGGAAAGCACCAGATAAACAATAAATAAAATACTAAATAAATTACTAACTGAATGAATAAATAAATAAATCGATAAATGAATAGATGAATAAATAAATCGATAAATGAATAGATGAATGAATAGGTCAGTAAATTAATAGCTAGCAAATGCGTAAATAAATGAATAAATACGTGAGAAAATACGTGAGTAAATACGTGAGTGAATCCACGAGTGAATATGTGCGTGTGTGAGTGAATGAGTGAGTGACTTACAGAATGAATGGAATTACGGAATGAATGAATGACTTACAGAATGAGTGAGTGAATGAATGAACTACGGGAAGAATGAATGAATTAATTACGGCGTAAATGAATGAATGAATTACGTCATGAATGATGAATGAATGAATTACGGCGTGAATGGTGAATGAATGAATGATAAATGCAGGAGGGGCGGGCGAACGCTACCCGTGGCGCCTCCGGCGAAGCGCCGCGCTCCACTAACCCGCGCCCGAGATTATCCTCAGTCCGTTAGCCCACGGGTCGTGCAGCGGGCCCACTGCACCCGGGCGCGCCGTGGGCGCACTGAGAGAGCCCCGCGATATCGATCTGCGCGCGCAGAGAAGGGCGGGGGGCGGGGCTGTCTCGCAGCCCACGTGTCGCCGCTGCCCTCCGCCCTGGTGGCCGCCCTCCGCGCCCCGTGGGCGGAGGGCGAGAGGATAATCTCGGGCGCGGGTTAGTGGAGCGCTGCGCTTCGCGGGAGGCGCCGGCGCCACGGGTAGCGCTGGCGCCCGCCCGCCTGCCAGCCCGCACGCGCGCCGGCACCTGGGGCGCGGGGCGAGAAGAGGAAGGACTTCGCGTAGCCTGATGAAACGCTCGGTTGATTTAATCTTGCTCTTTTTGGTTTCAGTTATTTTCTAGCACAAGTATTCTTTCAATATGTAATTTTAAGAATTCGATTGCTTTGTCTTTGTGCTATTGTCTGTCAATCATTCAATCTGCAGTCACTCATTCAACCTGTCTTCTGTCATTCAGTCGGCTGTTACTCATGAATTTGTCTCCTGTCACTCATTCAATGTCTGCTGTCAGTCACTCAAGCTGTCTGCTATTCCCAATGTCTTCCACTTGCGTAGTCTATCTGCCGATCGCATAGTCTGCCAATCACGCCGTCTGTCTGCTAATCTAGTCGTAGTCTGTCGCACAATCTGTCTCTCAATTTCACCTTCTGTCAATCGTACCATCTGTCAATCTCACAATCTGTCAATCTCACAATCTGTCAATCTCACAATCTGTCAATCTCACAATCTGTCAATATCACCATTTGTCAATATCACCATTTGTCAATATCACCATTTGTCAATATCACCATTTGTCAATCTCACCATTTGTCAATCTCACCATTTGTCAATCTCACAATCTGTCAATCTCACAATCTGTCAATCTCACAATCTGTCAATCTCACAATCTGTCAATCTCACAATCTGTCAATCTCACAATCTGTCAATCTCGCAATCTGTCAATCTCGCAATCTGTCAATCTCGCAAATCTGTCAATCTCGCAATCTGTCAATCTCGCAATCTGTCAATCTCGGCAATCTGTCAATCTCGCAATCTGTCAATCTCGCCATCTGTCAATCTCGCAATCTGTCAATCTCGCAATCTGTCAATCTCGCAATCTGTCAATCTCGCAATCTGTCAATCTCGCAATCTGTCAATCTCGCAATCTGTCAATCTCGCAATCTGTCAATCTCACAATCTGTCAATCTCACAATCTGTCAATCTCACAATCTGTCAATCTCACAATCTGTCAATCTCACAATCTGTCAATCTCACAATCTGTCAATCTCACAATCTGTCAATCTCACAATCTGTCAATCTCACAATCTGTCAATCTCACAATCTGTCAAACTCACAATCTGTCAAACTCACAATCTGTCAAACTCACAATCTGTCAAACTCACAATCTGTCAATCTCACAATCTGTCAATCTCACAATCTGTCAATTTCACAATCTCACAATCTCTCCGCCTATAGCACATTCTGACTGCCAATCGAAATCTGCCTACCAACCATATAGACTGTCTGCCCACCGTATAGACTGCCTGATAATAGATAGATATAAGGTTTATTCTACAATTGGGGCTGATGTTGCCCGGTGTCAGAATACAGAAACATAAAAGTACATTTACAATTACAAAACACAATTAATAATAAAAACAATATATAAAAAAATCAATATAAAAAAACAAACAAATTATCTTCGTCATTACCTAGAACATGCAAATGCATTTACACACCATTTGCATATACAACAAATGAAACTACATATCTATTAACATTTAAGTAAATAAACTTACTTACATATTACACCAACATTCATACATACAAATATACACGCTTACATACATATCATACAAACACATAGAAACACTCGCATACACACCATCCTGCACGTATTCACTCACAATCATATTCAGACAAATATGGATAAACCTTTTTTCCTACAACATAATAATATACAATACTTATAATTTTACACCTACAACATAATAATAATATTTACATTTCTAACACGTAAAACACTCGTTAACATGAATCAATAAATACCAACTTTTGTCAGAATAGCCTATAAAGACGCTTTAGATTAGCGAAATAAAGAGAACGAAATGAAATCACTTCACTGCACTTCACTTCATTTCACTGCACCTCATAACACTTTACCTAAATACTAATAGCTCAATACTTTTTAGTAGACTACCCATAATCGCACCTTTCTCTTCACTTCACTACACGTTTTCACCCTATTGATTAATTTCCTATATTTTTTTTCTAACGCGCTGAGCAAGGAAAGGGCTCAAAAACTGCCGATGGTAAATCGTTCCAAACTACGATTGTTCTGTTTACAAAGAAGAATTTGACTACGTCCGTTCTCTGCATTCTAGTTCTAATTTTATATTTATGATCAAATCTATCAAAATAATCTGGTTTATCTAGCCTTCCCCGTATTTCCTTCCATGCAGAGCCACCAGTATAAGATTTGTACATTACGCAAAGTCGAGCCCTTTTCCTCCGATGTTCTAATGATTCCCAATGTGCAGGTATGTTCCTCCAAAAAGTGTATTTTGCTGCTCTGTTTTGTATCCTCTCTAAGCTCTTCTTAAGTCCTATTCTGTACGGATCCCAACAACTAGCTCCGTATTCCATTGCTGGCCTAACAAGCGAGGTATACGCTATTTCTTTTGCTTTCGTATTGCATTTTTTAAGATTTCTCATGACGAATTGCAAAGACCTCCAAGCTTTACCCACTACGTAGTTAGTTTGTTTCTCCCATCCGAACTTGCTATCCAGGAGGATGCCAAGGTATTTAGAGTTTGAGACTCGTGGAACTACGTCATTACCTAGCTGATAAGGTATTGTATGAAAGTCTCTGGCCCTGCAAAATGTGATCGCTTTACCTTTATTTCCATTTACAGTCATTTTATTAGCTCTTGCCCAATCATTAATCTTATTTAAATCTTCCTGTAGTTCAATCACATCGTGCTGTTCTGTAATTTCCCTATATAATATACAGTCGTCGGCAAAGAGTAAATTTTTGACGTTATATTTTGCGATATATCATTTACAAAGATAAGAACAGTGGGCCAATGACACTGCCCTGAGGGACTCCGGAAGTAATGTTACCCTTTTCCGATAAATGCTGTCCAATTCGAACCTTTTGATTTCTATCGCGAAGAAATTCACTTATCCATGCTATTACCCGCCTGTCAATATTAGCATCAATAAGTTTCAGTATCAGTATGTCATGGGGTACTACATCAATGGCACTGTCTGTCTTCCAATCATACATTGTCTACCAATGACCGTTTCATTCACTTCTAAAATGACAAAATAAACCCTCCGTCCCATTGCATGATTAAATCGATGCTTCGAGATCTTCCTGAGCGAGCGCACTAAAAAGGCGGGGGAAGCTTAAAAATGTTCAATATGCCCCCCAGCCGTTTATTTCCTTATATATGTTCAATCCCTGCTTTTACTCATTTTCAACTTTGCAATTTGGGGAATTCTTATCCACATTTTGAGAAGAGGCTTTCCAAGCTGTCTGGTAACTCTAAATGACTCTACATGAAATCAATAATATTTATTGTGCCATTAAAAGTGTAATTCTTTTCTCCTTGTAGACTTTGTTTTCCAGTAAAATGTCACTTAAGTTAAAGAAGTTAAATGGAAAATGGGGTCCAGAGGGGTCCATACATGTACTTCCCCTCCTTTTCTTGTTTTAGGCTGCGCACGCTTATATATTCTTGTTTAATTGTTCTTATCAATGTAGTCCGGAGGGAAACATGAGCACTGTGCTTCCGAACTCAGTGTTATGTTCAGAAAATAAACAAAACAGATCAGTTTATTTACCACTTGCCCACAACAATGAAAATCCCCAGTATGAATCCGCTCGCCAGTAACAAAGTAGCCGACGTACTAAATTCCTTGGCACGAAGCAGCTCCCCCAGAATAACATACTCTTCACCCGGCACTATCCGCTGGCAGTAGGTCCGTGCTCTTCTCTTGAGCACTTGCTTCTCAATCACCTGAGCTGATTCCGTACTATTCCCAAACGCGCTTAAAGTTTCTACTTCCTCTTCTGATCTCTCAGGCTCTCGTAGCTCCCTTTTGTTGTGGTGGAGACGTCATAGCAGCGAGTCATCTCGTAGCTCCCGTCGCGGTGGGTGCTTTCCAGTGGTGACGAGCGCCGTAAGTGCCTTCTGCCCTGCCGCGCGCACGTCACTCACGTCGTTAGCTTCAAGGTAGAGGCAGTGAGTAGATGGCTGGCCACCGACCTTTGGGCGGGATTGGGCGTGGGTTACTTTAGTCGGCATCATCTGCGTATCTGGCTGTGTATCGCAAACATAAAAGTCTAGACGAGAAACCTGAACCCCCCAGGTTCAGGTTTGCCTAGGTGCCGGCGGAACTCACGTCAGAGCTTCAGGGTGGAGGCAGTGAGGTGACGGGTTGAGAACTCGCGCCCATGTGACCCTCCAGTTGGGCACTTGGCTTCGTCGTGGCCCGTTACTCTGGGCAAAGAGGACCTGCCCTGGCGAGTGGTGCGTGGATTAGACGCCGGCACTGGCCTGGAAAGCCAAAAGCCCTGAGCTGGTAGGGCGGCCCTACCCAAGCATTGCATGAGGAGGTCCCCGAGAGGGATAACTGCGTTCTGACGGAATCTAGAAACCAGCATGAAGGTGTTCTTGTACTAGATGGGATGCGGATAAAGGCCAGGAGCCTATATAGATGCCCACCCCAGGGAGCAATGCTCCATACAGAACGTGTCATAGTGTGGAGTAGTGACCACGCGAGGTATGTACTCTTGCACACGCCTAGTTCAAAACTCCTCAACACCTCCATAGAAACTGAGAACGATACGTATGCTTCTCCCCACTTGACACCTAGGCAAGTTCCCACTATTCTTTCACATTCGGCTCGTCTCTCCACATGCCACTCGTGCCCCCAGCGCAGCGCAGTCATCCACCGCTAGCGGCGCAACGGCCGGACGGTGCAGCCCGAGTGCCGGGGCCTCCTCTAAATGGAACGAGTGCTTTCGTGTCATCCATCGGCTCGTTACGTCATGCGCCCGTCCGCCTGCCTGCCCGCCGCCCGCCCGGTCGCACGCCCGCCCGCTCGGCCGCTTAAGGAGGTCGTTATGACCCCGCGCCAGGGGGCCTTTGTTTCTGCGCCGAAGACGCGTTGCGCAGCACCGCCCAATGCCGCCGGTGCGCAGTTGCGCCACGCGTCACGACGAGGCGGCGACGGCGGCGGCGGCGGCGGCGGCGGTGGTGGCGGCGGTGGTGGTGGCGGCGGTGGTGGCGGCGGCGACGTGCGCCAATCGCTGGCGAATGATATAAACTCGCGGAGGAGCTCGCGGCCGCCGTCGCCGCCGCAGCTGCTGGACTTTCTCCGCGCTCTGCTCCTTGGTAAACGTTTGCCCCCGTGTCCAGTTGGCTTATGCTGGATTATGAGCGACATCGCTCAAAGACAAGGCATACATCCGGGTGCCTTCTCTTTTGGTCAACGATTGTTTCCCGGGCCAGCTGGATTATGCTGGATTATGAGCGACGTCATTCAGAGACAGCGTATATCCAGACTCCCTTCTTCTTTCCCCCTTCTTTTGGTAAATGATTGGTCTCGTGCCAACTTAATTATGCTGCATTGTGAGCGACAGCACTCAGAGATAGGGCTCATTTCCGGGTGTCTTCTCTTTCGGTGAATGATTGTTTCTGTGCCAATTGGGTTATACTGGATTAAGAGTGACATCGCTCAGAGACAGGGCATATATCCGGGTGTCTTCTCTTCTTTTGGTAGACGATTGCTTCCCGGGCCAGTTGGGTTATGCTGGATTATGAGTGCCATCATTCAGAGAGAGCTTATATCCAGACCCTGTTCTTTTGGTGAATGATTGTTCCCGTGCCAACCGGATGAAGACAGGGGACGTTTCCGGGTGTTTTCTCTTTTGGTAAACGATTATTTCTGTGCCAATTGGGTTGTGGTGGATTATGAATGACATTACTCAGCGACAGGGTGCATCGTGGCGGTCGTCTCTTGAAGTAAACGACTGCTCCCGTGCCAATTGAGTTACACTGGATTATGAGCGACATCACTCAAAGTCAGAATATATATCCGGGTGTGTTTACTTCTTGTTAGAATGCTAGAATATGAGCGACATCACTAAGACAAGCCTTATATCTGGGATGACTTCTTTGCTTTTGGTAAACGATTGTTTCCCGCGATATGCTGCATTATGAGCGACATCACTCAGAGACAGGGCATATATCCGGGTATATTCGCTTCTTTTGGTAAAAAATTGGCCCTGTACCAATTGTATTATGCTGGATTATGAGTGACATCACTCAGTCAGGGAACATATCAGAGTGTCGTCTTTTCATTTGGTGAACGATTTCCATCGTGGCAGTTAGTGTACGATATTATGAGGATTATCTTACTAGGACATGGCTTATATGAGGAGCGTCATTTGAAATCATTTTTTGTTCATTCCTAGATAAAAATTGGATTCATATCTTTTCTTTATGTTCAATTTGCACTCGATCATTATGTCGTTCAAATCGTTTCAAATAAAATACCATACCTGCGTAAATAAAGCCTGAACACATGCGATTTTGTTACATCGTATTGTGCCGTTACTCACGCCAAACGTATTTTTTCATCAGCCCTACTTTCATGTTGCTGGGATTTTAAACTTTTCTTTTGAATATCCTATCAGCTGATATTAATGTTGCTGCGGCAGTGACCTTGAACACCACAAGAAACAGAATTTTTACTGGTGGATGAGGTGATAAGAACAGGAAGGTACATGTTTTTCATATCATGGCAATCTATTTTCTCAACACTATCCCACCTCATCTGAAGAATTTCACACTTTTCTTTCCTGTAAGGGGTATTCATTCTGCCATGTGATATAATTTTGGAAATACTAGAAAAGAAAGTAAAGAAAATTTTGGAAATGTTAACACCAGATAATTATCACGAAATTTATCAGAGAATTAATTAGCCCGGCAATTAATTTTTTTCCGCCGAAAATTGGCCATTTTTTCGCGCAGCATTACATAACTTTCCCTATACTACGTATATCATCCGTATATACTACGTATCATCCCTATACTACGTACTCCGTATATATCCGTGTATGCGTACGTATACGGGAAAGTAAAAATTCATTCTTTACATTCACCAGTTAGAACTGCTTAATGACAAATCTTAGATTTGTCAATTTTTATATAACACTCCTCATTTAAGAGGAGTATTTTCTGCATTTCCTCTAAAATTTTAAATTTTGGACATAATACAGTTTGAAACGACACTCATATCCGAATATTTTTCCGTGCGGTAATCTTTGCTTTTATTGTCAGTTCGCATTATGAGCATCATCATTCAGGCACACTGTATACATTCAGGCTTCTGATCTTCGTGTGGTATCAGAGTAGGTTGTGTCGTGGTAGATTGTGGACGAAATCCCTCAGGGAGACGTCGTATACTCGTGTCTCTCTTCGTCTTTTGGTAAAACGTAGACCCCGTACCAATTGGTTTATCTCAGGTTACGAACGACTTCAGAACAATACTACTTCCTTCTGCACTTCTGCTAGATTTCCGGATTTGTTCCGTGTTATACTGCAAGACAGCTACTTCATCTCTCAATTTGTTGTAACTTTGTCGACGTTCATCACATCCCTATGCAGTCAGTAGAAAACAAATTCTCATACAAGTTGAATAGCTAATAAATAATATGAACGAACAGGTTTACAAAAACGACGGAAGTGCATGAGAATTCATCTTATTTGGCACACAGGCATAATCTAACACGAGGAAGTGAGCCTATCAGTAAACGGAAACCACAGCCTTGCAAAAGTTCCCTGACAGATTAGGAAAATCCACTCACTTCCGAGAACCAGCCTTGTGCGAGTCTATAAAAGACTCTTTTGCTTTAATAGGTATTCACCTTCAGTATAATATTATCTACGTATTCACCTTTCTCTGTATTTGTCCTTTCGTGGCAATGACGTGCAGTAGTGCGATTTTCTTCCTTAGCATACTCAATTATCTAGGAAATATTGTTTCATTTAAATATGGGATGGATATTTTCAATCCGATTTATGTAAACGAATGTCATACAGCGGCAAAAATGCTGCGAAATTGAACTATACAAAATGGTTTCCCCAAAACTAGCGCTCACACTGCGCAAGAACAACGAACTAGCTACAGACAGGTACAGAATGGTACAATGCTACAGAATGGTACAGACTTCCTCGCAGTAGTTTTCTAAATTCCTTGGTGTGGAGTGGCTTTACGATCTTGCTCCATCCTCTTGCCAGCCGCCATCTATCGCCACCCAATGTACATTTTTCTGAACTTTTCACAATTTTTCGGTTTTCTCATAGTAGAACCGAAATATAACTTTAAGAATATTAAATAAGAGTACAACCTCGTTCTAAGCGACAATTTTCATTGACAAATTTGGAGCCTTTTTTAAGAAAATTACGTTTAAACGGTGGTGAAATGCGGCGTCGTGGTAGCGAAATGACAACACAGACGCCAGCTGTATTTACAAATCTGTTTATTTACGAGATTTACACTATGTACAGCGGTTATGTTCGCAATCTACCTACGTGACTCCCACACACACCGCTCTCCGTCCCTTTGGCTACTGCCTCCTCTTTATGAGAGTGACTACAAGCATATTATTTTATTCATTTTCATAATTAGCAACACACTATATAATCAATATTCGAACAGAGAAGAAAACTAGAAATGATCATCTTTTCTTTTGAAGGCTAGGGCCGTATTTTGTAAGCTTCGCCTTTGCGGCAGTGGGCTTTTGCCCGACCTGTGTGCCATTATTCGCACGGATTGCTTGGACCACCCGCCGCGGCGATAAGCCTCAATCTGTTAACAGCACAGCTGCGCCGAGAATGGGTGCAATTACCTAAGAAATGCAACGACAGTGAAATACTGTCTTTCTAGTGACTTGCAGGGCTTATTATGTTCTGTGCGCTAGGTTAGAGATTTCGGTGCGTAGTCGAATGCGCATTCGTCAATCAGGGAATATTCATGATCGGGAAAGTATTTGCGTTTCGGCATTACAAATTTAAAAAATGGGTAATGAAAATATGGTAATTGTTCAGATTTACTTTTTAGGCAGTTTTAGGCAAAAAATATTCAAAATAGGTATCAACTACCCTTTTAGGACTTTTTTATGCATTATTAAATGCTTTCGGATGATCTCTTTTTACCTAGAACGTAAAATCCAAGATCTAACTACAACTAGAATTTCTATAACTAAGCCATTCGTTGAGATGATATGGGTGTTCATGATACAGATTGCATTCCGATTTAGATATTAACACGGCAGAGATCAGGAAAGAGATAATTGTTCTTCTACCTCATGTAGACTGCTCATACCTCATGTAGACTGCTAGTACTTCATGTAGACTGCTTTCGTTACTGGCAGTGAGTATGATCACGAGCGATGAAAAAAAACGTATGCTTTTGTAGGCACATATTTTTACATGATTACATCGTTTTCTTCAAGAGCTTTTTGAAAGACAATGTAAGGCTCGGAACATCTCTCTCACCAAATTATAATACGTTTTCTGACTCTTGAGAGGGATTTCCTGCAGACAGTGGAGCATGCGTGTGGAAATGCAGAGGGTCAAAGCAAATCTTAAGCAAAGCAAAACAAAGTAAAGAAAAACTTGCGATTATTCCACTCGTGAAATTAAAACCAACTGTGTTTTACTATAAATACAAAATCTCCAATCAGGGCGGTGTATCTCAAAAAGTTTATCGCTTTTTCTATCCTATTTTTCTGACTACTTCTCCCTACTGGCCAATCAAGCTGTGACTCATCTATCTTAGCGATCGATGTATACCGCCTCCTATGTCGATGTATAAACTGCGTATTTATTATAACCTAACTCTTTGATTTTAACATAGCTTTCAGTTATTTTCAATACATGGCGCATTTTTGAACTTCGTTGGACATAATTTGATTCGTGAAATAGTCCTATTAAATACCGCTCGTGCTTTGGAAATTCAATTCTTAGATAAATCCCCTTCTCGCACCGCGAGTCGGAGATTTATTGACAATATCCCAAGCACTCGTGGTATTACGTATGATAATTACCCATTTACTTTCGCGAATAATTCCTTCTCCCATTTTCAATTGTAATACTGCGCAATTAGAATAATCTTTTGGTTCCAAATTAAATTAGATGATGTTCTAGTGCTATTCTCGATCAACGAAAGAGTAGGTTTGTGCCGGATTTAATACAACCTAGCGCAACGCCGACATAGTGTCAAACGGGATCACCTCATTACCATCCCTGCCTTTTTCTTCGGTTGGGTAGGCGTTGGACTTATAGAGTCCTGGGCGATACCGGCTTTTGCTATTTAAATTGAATTTATAATTTCAGTGAGTATTGTGTATCTTTGAATACGTGTGGTATTGTCTCTTCGAATTAATGTAACGATCAAATGGAAATATTCTAACAGTAGCGAATGTGGACAGACAGATGACAAAGAAAAAAAAAGAACTGATTTTCATATAACTATGTATTTTCGTTCGCAAAATAACTTCCCATTCAAGGTCCCCACGTGCTGTGATGTTTTCGTTATATAAGCAACATCTCCACCGTCGCCGTCACAGCCTTCCCCTACCGTAACTATGACATCATTATCGATATCTCGTTCGCATTTTATTGTTTCGTATGCATAATAAAGAAAGTACTGAAATCGCGTCGAACATCTCGCTATTTTGTTGGAAAGACGCGTTTTGAGTTTGTTATCGTTATGGTTTTAGATATTTGCAAATATCCATGCTCCAGTATCTTGATCCGTCCATGCACGCGGCCCCTCCGTCTTTCCGTCTCCGGTCTCTTTGTCTCTCCCACGTCTCTACATCTCAACTTTCCTCTTTCCCTTTTCCTCATTTCCTCTTTTTCTCTTTCTGTCTGACTTCATATATGAGCCCATACGTTTTTCCATTCACACATTCTTCTTTTCAGTAAACCTTCCTTCATTCTGACAGTCGGTTCCACATCCATCAGTCTGTTTCTTTGCCTTTCAGTTCCTTTGCCGGTCTCCATTCGTCTACTACCGATTGTGTCACTACCATCGTCTGACTGTCTAAGATCTCTTCCCACTTCTCTGTCTTGCCTCCGTCTGGACTTCCATTTATATGCAACACTGGTTTCCTTACATAATTATGTAGGAAATAATTACTTTCATTTTTGGACAGACTTAGGTGGTTCAAGGCATCGCTTGATGACACTGCAGTGCCTCTACTGGGAATCTCCAGAGAGGATTTTCAACACTAGCTACATAGCTATAGGTCGAATTTAGCCGTAGCCTGTAGGAGCATTCTATCGGCCGGCTTCCCTGATCTGCAGTTTTCTGTAGTTTCTCCGATCGATACCAGGGTAATGCCCTGAGAACTATCCTAACTATCCTAAAAACGGGCCATGGACCACGCGCGATTTTTCCTTCCTCGTCCTTGTCCTACCTTCACTCCTGACATACACTAATATGCACTACACTTCCACACATGTCAGGGGGACCAGACGGGAGCTCGTTCCGGCTGGGGCGGTGCCTCGCTGGAGGGTGATACGTGGTTGGGGACAATATCCTGCTAGCAGACGTGTAGGTCGGTGCCAAATTTCGTCTTCCAGCTGTGAAAGATCGCCGCCACTTCCCGCGATGAAACGTCCACTACACGTTCGAGACTAATGACCTTAGCCGTGGACGCGCCCGGAATCACTAATCAATCAACCATTCAATCAATCAATCATAGTGAAGTTGTAAAAATGATCTGATATTTATCTTTGTATTTGAAGCGTTGATTGATGCTCTGTATTAATTTTCAATCATTAAATAATTGTTCAGCATTCACAAAAAAACAACTTATTTATTCATGTTCTTTAGGCCTACAAGTCACCTCACTTACATTCCTCTTTCTCCAATTGTCTCTCATCAACAACCCCTTAGTAACCCATTTTACACGACACCATGACTACTGTACATACACCCGATGCATCAAATCCCCCCTTTCGTGTAAAACGAGCGATTTTTCTCTGAATCATGCGGCGTTGGGAGCTTCCACGAGAGGTCCGCGGGCCCACGCCGTGCAGCGCCCGTGGAGCCGCTGCGCCGCGGAAGGACGGGCTGTCGACGGCGGCGGCGTTTGACGCGTCGGCGTCCGCGCGCGGGCGTTGCGCAGCGCCCGTCAGCCGGCGCACATGGCGTTGCACAAGGCGGCCGGCGCGGCGCAGCGGTCGCTTTCTCTCGGCCGCCGCCCCCCGCCCCCGCGCCCCGCCCCCTGCGCGACGCCCGCCGCCCGCTCTCCCGATCGCACAATGTCCCACCCGCCTCGCCTCACTCGCCGGCGATCTGACGCCCACGCGCGGCCGGGCCGCCGCCACTTGCCACTCTTGTCGCAGTCTTCGCAACGCTCTGTAACAGGCGGAGGTTGGCGATGGAGATGGGCGGACGGAGTCGGGCAAGCGGTGACGAGGGGTGGGCGGAGACGAGGGGTGGGCGGAGACGAGGGGTGGGCGGAGACGAGGGGTGGGCGGAGACGAGGGGTGGGCGGAGACGAGGGGTGGGCGGAGACGAGGGGTGGGCGGAGACGAGGGGTGGGCGGAGACGAGGGGTGGGCGGAGACGAGGGGGCGGGCGGAGACGAGGGGTGGGCGGTGACGAGGGGTGGGCGGTGACGAGGGGCGGGCGGAGACGAGGGGCGGGCGGAGACGAGGGGTGGGTGGAGACGAGGGGTGGGCGGAGACGAGAGAATTGAGTGACTGGGACAGAAGGACCGGCGGAGAGGGCCCGGCCGAGAGGGCCCGGCCGAGTGCAATAGCATCGGGGGCTGGCAATTAAGAATGTATTTGAAGGGAGTATTCCCTTGCGCATGAATTTGCTTTAACCGCTCACCTTTCCACTTCCACTTCCACTTACAGTTACACATACACACACACACACACACACACACACACACACATACACACATACACACACATACACACACACTCACTCACTCACACACACACACACACTTCCGTACAATCATATTTTTGCGCGAGCTACGTTGAACTGATTTCGATGTATGTTTACTTTTTTCAAATAATATCGTTTGGTGTATCAGTCTGAAGTTCGAGCAGGAGGCATTGCGAATTTAAAAGCTACATCCAACAGGAGGAAGATTCAAGTACTATGATTAATTATGTTCATATAAAGTGATGAAATGTATGGTGTTATATTACAATATAAGAGTTTAATTACAGACACCCAAAAATGTTCTCTTTAAATTATTTGTACTCAATAATTTTAAAATTAATACCATACATCTTGTTCAAATTAATCTACCAATTAAGTATCAAATTTCACACTTCTTGATATAATTTCGTACCTTCGGGACTCACTGATCATTTAAATGGAGAAGACACAAGAGTTTTTCTTACACTGATGAAATGTGTTGTTCTTGTGTAGATGATCAGGATCACTTATATTTAAAAATTCTTTGAAATAAGCATTTCAGATGACTTATACTAGCCGAATTTCGAACTAAATTATCGGACCTAAGCCAAATTTCAATGTACCCAATGAAGTGAATGTTGTTGCATTTTCGAAAATTCTCGATGTAAAAGTTTGTGTATATTCTTTTTCACTGACCATGATAAAATAAATCTGGTAAACAAAGTGAGGGTTAACGTGGATTGTCCGCCACAGACAACCTCTCATCTCTACGCAGCAATTGCTTAGACCTGATGGAATTTAAAACCGATTTCTGTTTGTCACGGTCACGTGTGAGCTGCGTCATGGCCTGCTTAGCAATGCTAATGGTGCATACACCTTTCCCTTCTTCATTACTCACGTCATATCATCAACATCCGTCATGTAGCGAGAGGGTTAGACTTAATTCATACCAACGATGACACTCATTGCACCATTGCCTGGCCATTTGATCTACATATTAAAATCGCTACCGTGTGGTTGATCTGGTACTGCTTTTAGAGATCGATGTCTTGGGTGACACAGCAATTTAAAAGCATTCATTTCAATAAAGTGATGTGCGCCATGGATTCCTAATCTATCCTCTAATTACCTGTCTATTAATTTTAATCCGAATGGGTTTTTGATTAAAAGAAGACATCCAATGCTCAGAGAGAAGCAAATTGTGACACTTTCTATGCTGTCTAACGGTCCTTTACCTTAAAATATGCTTATTCTATATAACATTCACGTCTAGTTTACTTTACTTGGCTATTCATAGTTCAGAGATACTGGAATCAGTCAAAACATTTGACTCCTCTCAAATTCCTTCACAAGGGCAAACTGAAGCGGCGTGAGTGGGAATAGTAGCTTCATTCGAGTTTGCTAGATTTGTTCTATGGAACAACCAAGGTTTGAATTATCTTTATATTCTTTACTGTTTATTTTATTACTATTTCATGTTTATTTTCTATTAAAATTCTGGCATTTATAAACATATTTTTACCAAGGGACACGGATATGTTTGAATGACGAGTTCTTCCCTTATTATCGTTTTATAATCTTTTTTATTACGTCATTCTATTCTACGAGTATGTTGTACATAGTAACAACGCGAAATAAATGAACGAGATATGCAAGTTAACAATTCTTACTTTCAACTCTTTGCATAGACAAGAATCGTCTATTAAACCTAAAGTAAACGTAGCAAGATAATTCAATTATTGCACCCTTAAGTAATATTGATTTTAGTATACTTTCTATTCAAGATGGTTAAATTTACAATCAATTGGATATTTGAAATCTGACCGATGTTTTATTACATTTCGATGGATCATTTATTTCCTTTAGTGGAGGAAATAGGAATTAATATTGCTTGTTAACTTTCTAGCAATAATCGTCAACTGACTTTTCAAAAAGTCTCATGGGCATGGAATTCAGTGATGTACCACCACTCCGGAATTATTTAAACCAATCCTCAGTTAAATTTTCCGCAAGGTTCTCTGGACGCAGTGCCCGCGAACTCTAATAAGCTACTAGTAGTTATCTTGCCAACAACCTGGACATACCTGACCTAACCTAGAGTAACTAAATAACGATTACTTAATGTTAAGTATTTTATGACAGTCCTGTACAATACTGCGCCACTTAGTTAATTCTGTGTAAGAGAAAGATACAGAAGTGATGACCTTGGGTTTCTTGGACATCGATTGTATCGAGGATCACGACCTTACGTGTGTCGTTTCTGCTGATATGGAGTTTTTAATTTTGTACCATGCAATAGTTGTAGTGCATACTTTTTCACTATTTGGTAATTTACTTTTAGTGGCCGCTCCCAGAATCCCGCGTCGTATTGTTGCAAAGGTCATCAAGACATACGCATTTTAAAAGCAAATCAGTGCAGTGTACACTAGATGACGCAGTTAGCAGTCTATGAAAGAAGAGATTGATTAATGAATTACCACTTCTTTTTTTCTTCTTGTGAGGGAGCAAAATATCTAAACTACAAATCAACTAATTCGATAAAACATTGCACCAGTATGTGTTATTTTAATACAAAAATAACCACTTTTTATAATTGATTTGAAAATACTGTAGATACATAAAATTCGTCAATATTATCAAAATACATGTTCATGAAAAACACGTTATCTAATGAAAGGTCAGATGCCAGTTTTGTTACAAATGTAAATTACTGCTTTATATTTATTTAATTCACTCATTGGCCTTTGCCTTACCACCACGACCTCTGTCTACCTCTACCAAAGCAGAGCAGCGTTTCTTTCAGTCAGTGGCACCGCCTGGAGGGGGAGCAAGCGGGCCAGGAGGCAAAGACCTTAGACTGTCGCCTAAACGGCCCACGCATGACGCGCCGAGAGTTCATTGTTTCGGGCGCCGCGCGCCCGCCGGCCAGCGCTGCCTCCGTCACCTCTACCTCCACCACCAAGACCACCACCTACACCACCACCACCGCCGCCCCCGCCCCCGCCCCCGCCGCCGTCGCTGCCGCCGTCGCCGCCGCCGCCGCCCCGCCGTCGCCGTCGCCGCCGCCGCCGCCGCTGCTGCCGCCGCTGCCGTCACCACGACCACCACAATACGACCCCCACCACCACCACCACGACCCCCACCACCACGACCCATCACCACCACGACTATCACCACCACGACCACCACGACCACGACCACGACCACCACGACCACCACCACCACCACCACGACCACCACCACCACCACGACCCCCACCACCACCACCACGACCCCCACCACCACCACCACGGCCACCACCACCACCACGACTACCACCACCACCACGACCACCACCACGACCACCGCCACGACCACCGCCACGACCACCGCCACCTCCACCACTACACCACTACCTCCATCACCGCCACCACCATCGCCACCAACCTCCACCACTACATCACTACCTCCACCACCGCCAGCGCCACCGCCACCACTACCTCCACCACCGCCACCGCCACCGCTACGGCCATCGCTACCGCTACGCCGCCCCGACTGAGGTGCGTCTCGAATGCCCTTGTAGCTCGCTTTCCTTTGTGCCTCTGTTGCTTTTAGTTGTTGCCCATATGTCACGTGCGCGACTTTCTCTTTGTCTTCTCTGCAGTGTTTTGAAATTTATGTTGCGTCATTTCTGTGAAGAGGTAGAGTAATTTTTTCTTCATTGTTTAGAATGTTTGACCATCATTAGCATCATTTGACTATCATTAAGGTGTTTGTATTTACGTTAATGCAGCATTACTATGTACGTCTAAATTATACAAAAATTAATATTCATTTTAATGTATGTTCGAATGTTTTATCTTGATGTTTTTGTTCCTCTGATTATTCGCATATCTCACTGAACTCTAGGGATAAGCTGGAACTTTCGATGCTAAGAGAACCTGGGAATGATGTTATTCGTTTATTGGGGTACTTTAGTTGTTATTAACATGTTTTTAAATTCCTATATCGTTTAAAAATAAGAAATAAAATGTATTCTAGTATTCAAATATTTCAATTATCATCCTTCTGAAATTACAGTTGGTACTCGGGAATTATATGTACAGAAAATTAAGCGTAACAGTAACAACTCCCGTCTTTAATGGTAATTTGTAATATTTTTTACATGCATTATGTTTGCAGGCCTGCTCCCTACTTAATGAGTTTTAGATACCATGGTTGATGGTTATGCGAAGACCTACATCATCTCCTCCCAAAAATGAAAAAAAAATACAAAATTACCAATTTACATTAGCGTGCTGTCACAATTGAAGTTATTCGCCGCGACTGAAAACTTCGAAACTTTTTGAAAATTGTGACTAAGAAAATCCTGAATTTGAAAGCCCCACTTTATGTAATAAGAATAGAAGAGCTACACTTGAAGGTATTTTGTTTGACGCCAACACGTTTATTAGTTCTGAGATTGCAGGCATTGTATAGGCATTGTGTTTCAAAATATATTTAATTGTTTTTATCATCATATCATACTGTGCATTTTTAAAGTTTTCTTCACAAAATTGAAACGAAAGGATCAAGAGTAAAAAGGAACCTGAATGTCTGTTTATTGTGAATGCTTTCAATTAATATCTTCTTAGAAATAATATTAAAGAAGAGACGACTTCATTCCATCAGGTGACTTCTTGGGATGAAACTAATTTAGTCCTGTGGAATCGTCCGTTGATGCTATCTCTTTAATAGCGCTCGTAGTGCTTATGGTATTTGTACTTAATTCGTTGGAATATAATTAAATTTAGGAGGAGAAACTCAATACAGTAAACCGTCGCTAGCAGAAATTCGCTTTACACGAATTTCACCGTAACGTGAGCAACGTTTAGATCCCGATATGTAAACAATGATACTATAGCATAGCTACGAAAAGTGATAATATGTTTTTATAAAAATGAGGTGTGTCCTTTGACACATGAGTCACCAGCGCGAGTTTTCCATTCAGTTCGTGTCCCGCCAACCACGTGCCTAAAAACAGATGATTTTGATGTTTGCTTCTTTTATTTTCCTTTTGTACATCATATGTATTACACTTACATTCGTTCAGTATAAGAGAAAGTTAGGGTTCTTTTATGTGTGCTATTTGCGGAATTTTCTGCCTACTTTCAAAGCCCTTTACAGGCATTTTGTAATAGTCATTGGAGGTCTTAATATTTGGGAAATGGGCTAAAGTTGGTGTGTTAAGGGCTTCAATTACCAATTACCATATTTACACCAAATTAGTGTTAATACTGACACAAAATATAGGTGCTTATACGGTAAATACTGGTGCTTATATTGTCTGCTTATTGGTGCTAAAGATTGACCTCAATAAGACTTGACCGGAAAAAAAATCTCTAAATAAATTGTGGCTTGAACCAGAGATCCTTAAGTTAACAAACGTGTCTTAACCACTACGCAGTCCGATCGCCTCTGCTGTTGAATGTGAGTACACACTAACCAGTAACAATATTTTAACTAAAGTTTTCAACGTCAGAGTGTATTCATTCAAAGGAAAGCGCCCGTTAATGAGATGAACAAAACTAGCAACATAGCGAAGGGCGTAGTTTGGCTGTGACGATCCTGATCTGGTCCTTTAACATAAATCCCTCGTACTGAGCAGTGGGCACAGAAGCTATGCAGAATAACACAACTGCTGAATCCCAAGCAGTGGGGATGAGTTGCTTGCTCTTTGCTGAAAGCCCATCTTCAGGTGCTCGCCCAACCCGCAACTTAAAGGTCTTCGGTGCCACATCAAAGGAAGCTAATGTACTCCGAGCGCGTCGTGCAGTTCGAGTTCTCGCCGGTTCGGTTCTCGCCGGTTCGGTTCTCGCCGGTTCGGTTCTCGCCGGTTCGGTTCTCGCCGGTTCGGTTCTCGCCGGTTCGGTTCTCGCCGGTTCGGTTCTCGCCGGTTCGGTTCTCGCCGGTTCGGTTCTCGCCGGTTCGGTTCTCGCCGGTTCGGTTCTCGCCGGTTCGGTTCTCGCCGGTTCGGTTCTCGCCGGTTCGGTTCATTCTCGCCGATTCGGTTCGTTCACGGTGTAAGAGATATAGGTGTGTTCACTCCCAGTCTAAAATTGAAGCTAATGTGAGGCTAGTTCTCACAGTTCTCGCTATATAAGCGCTGCGAACGACTTGGGCATTTTTTTGGGACAAGATGGTGATCCATTTAATAGCTTTGTCACCAGCTGGTTTCAACGCAGTTAATAGTCATTTCGCGGAGGAATTTCTAGAGTCGGCTGGAATGAATAGTTAAAAAAATGGGTAGAAGGTGTTTTATAAAACACTGTGATAGTAACAGTGAAAAATGTCATTCGCAGGAAACGACTTTATTTTGTGTTCCGAAGCGAGATCTACGAAAGAAATGGGTTGAAATTGTTCCCCAGAAGAAAAGAAAATTGAGACAAGACGATTATGTTTGCCAAAAACATTTCAAAAGTGAAGAGAATATTGTTATACAAAATGTTGTAAGTAACATTTCAAGAATTTATCATATACTGTTAATGAGTTAATTGTCAAATAATGTACATAATTTGTAAAATCATGCACAATCAATATTGAGAAATGTACAAAAAAAGTGAAGTACAATGTACAGTGCAACGAAGTACAAACCTATTGATTGATTGATTGATTGATTGATTGGTTACACGCTGGGTTTCTGAGCAACATGACTCTCACTTGATTAATAGTAAATCACTGTTGAAATTTGTTTTCGTAAAAGTAATCTGTTTATTATTATTTTGTCTTTGGAATAAACATCACCTCCTGCTTTAAAATAAAAATCCTCATTCTGTGGTACATTAAAAAAAACACCTCCGACAAATATTATAATACGTCTTAAAAGACTTTAATACATTTTCATTACGGTTTTTCCGATTTTAACAAAAATGCTGCACTGTGGAAACCACACTCTCTGGTGGAAGCCAGTAAATCACGAGACGCCGTCATGAATGCCCAACTCGATCGTGCGCACCGGACGGACAAGCGAGGAACTAGCCTCAAACTGGCTTCAAAAATTTTGTCCAAAAGGCGGCTAGTTGACACACCTATATATCTTACACCGTGGTTCGTTGTCACCGATTCGGGTCGTTGTCACCTATTCGGTTCGTTCTCGCCAATTCGGTTCGTTATCGCCGATTCGATTCGTTCTCACCGAATGCCGCATGTTGGGACTCTTTAAATACAGAAACAGAAGCTCCTGGAAGAGAGGTAGTTATAACACTACCTCCTAGATAACGATAGCGACTGACGATCGCAAATGGTAGGATTCGCTGTGAGATGTCGTCCCGTAGGTGGCAGTATTACTTGCAGGTGGCAGTATAACAGGCACTAGATTTACGCGACTGCTTACCGTGGCTGTTAACGTGCCCGGAAACAAAAAAAAATATCAGCTATCAACCAATAAATCTATTAATCGATCCTCCTAGTGCATAGCTTGAGCAGTGTCATAGCGTTAAAGAAGTAAGTTCATTCGATCGACCACGGTGAAGTATCCCTAAGACATAGTTTATGTAAAAGTAAAATGTCTGATCTTTTACAACGAACGAAAAATTTAGACTTAACAGGCCTCATTTTTTAATAAAATAAGTTTAAATTACACAAACGTTCACGGTCATATTTTGTTTAATAAGGAAGAAATTATACTGCCAAAATACAGTTTTATTTTATTCAATATGTAGGAATGTTTTCAAGAATCGAATCATGGTAAGTGCAACATACCTCGCCGGACATTCTGAGGAGTAATTGATGACTGAAAATCTACTGCGAAATTCATCGCAACCAGTACTGGATCTCGGTCCAGTCCAAATCATGCTATTGTCAGCCGTTTTTCTTCGAGTAGGCTACTACCGATAACCACGCCAAGTTAAGATTTTGTAATACACTAAACCACTTATTACTTGACGATCATTACCTTTCGATGCAACCAATGCGGATTGATTACAACTCAGAATTAAAGCAAATTGCAGGAGCCAAAGTCACCCAAAACTACATTGGTATTGTCAGTTTGTGAAAAAGAGATATCAAAAGATACTCTTAAATTTAATATTAAACATAGTTTTTCTAGAGCTACAATTCAATACATTTTCCATGCACATTTACAAGCGGCTGTTGCCAGTTTATAGATTTAAAAAATAGTTGAGTATTTGACTGGTGACTGACACGAATATCCTACTGTAAGGAAACCCTGACAAACCCTCATGTCGTTGGAGCTAGGGATGTGATATATATACAAATATTAATGTTTTTGACATACATGTATGAAGCCAATGTTCTTAACATCGATGTTTACATCTCGATGTTTTTACTTAGTTGATATTTTATTTTTGAATTCAGTAACACAATAACAAAAACTACAAAAATGTTCTCACATCCATAATTTGAACATTCTTCAGGCCAGACTCACCAAGAGAGAAAACTAAGTCGAGGATTTGCTTATAAATTTCGTTATTATTTTTGTGTTTTCCAACAAGAAAAAGGTTATTAATTGTTCGGCAATTTTTTTCACTTTGTTTTTTCAGTTAAACATCAATTACAAATTAGTAATCACGAGCACTGTGACATGAAATGCCCCCCCCCCGCATGTGAACATTGATGTTAGAGGTTACTAACATTGATTTGTTTAACCTTTAGACTCTGTTTGGGATCATATCTGTCCCCAGGCGCAAATAATGTTGCGCAACACTGAAAATTATTCACATGAAGTTCTCCTTTTAGAAATACATGTCTGGTTTTACATGTGATGTAAACTTTTCAGATTTTTAGGTTTTCTTGATTTGAAGTAATTTGATTTTTATGCTGTTGGGGTTAGAAATACTCCCAAACACATTCCACAGTTACACGTCCAAATTATAAGAAAAATTCTTAAAACGTGTCCATTTCCATTTTATAATATTCTGTTGTTTCTTAATGAAAATCTGGCATATTTGTAGCTTTGTCTCAGACATTCTCATGCTGGTATAGTAGACACCTAAATACAGTTTTCTAGGAAAACGCGGCAGACGTTGTTCTGCCCTTCATCTCCCTCTTTCCCCTCCCATCTCCGTTCCTCACTGTCACTCCCTGTCCCTCCCTCCCTCACCTTGTCCCTCTCTGTTCTCTGTGTGTCTCTGTCTCTGCCGCTCTGTCCCTCTCATTCACATTTACTTGCAGATACTGCACGTCTCTGAGCAGGTGAGGTAATATCGGGAAGCGCCGTATCAGCAAAAATGTAATAGAATGTTCAGGAAGAGTTCATTCGTATTAGATAACGCTGTGAAGAAGGTTTCTTTGAGGCCTTTGGCCTAAAAATTTTAGTTTAGGAGTTATTTAACGATACAGATAAAAAAATGCTGCCGAGTGTGTTACAGGTTGCATTTGAGGTGACTATGTAGTGGATATGTAGTGAATATGTAGCGCCATGTAATGGAGTTACAACAGAATTAACAACATATAAACCTTCTCGGTAAAAAAAAACTTAGATGAATTTAGTAAATGAAACAAATAAATAGCATCATTTTCTTAATAATTTCAAATAGAATTCATGCATGAAATACACGTAAACTATTGATCAAAACTGACCCCCAAGCAAAATCCACGTAAGTAATAGAGAAACAGACTCGACGGGTTAAAAACATCGATGGCATTGGGCCGATTTTCGAACATTGCTTTTTAAATTTTGACCATAGTTGTTTTCTTGTCGCTGTCGCATTCTTAGTCGAAGATTTTTTTTTAAATTTCGGGCTTCAAGAAAATGTGCGCATATAATCTCTTCCCCCATACGTCATATACAGTTTTTAATGTTTTTTACATACATTTATTTGAACTGCAATTGGGTATGATCCGGTGGCAGTTGATTAACAATAATTACAATAATAATAACAAGATAATAAAAAAGTACAATACAAAACGATACAATACAATACGATGCAATAATCATACTATCGCTAATATTAAGTGTTATAACAATTATTTCATCTCCACTATGATATACAACAATTATGTTAGTGATAATAAAAATCAGTACGATATACATAGATATTGGCTAAATTAGATAAAAAAAGGCGTTTATCACTTTCACTACACTTCACTGCACTACACTACACTATTTTGCATTGGATTACACAAACCAGCACTTCACAGCACTTCACCACACTTCACATCACTTATTCATTTGACATCTATCACTCTCAGCTTGTTCTAATTGATTTCTAAAACTACGTGCGCTAAGAGGGAAGGCCTTGAAAGTTTCTGCGGGTAAACTGTTCCAATCTCTAATTGCTCTGTTACAAATTGAGAATTTTGAGCAAATAAATAAACGAAAGACCGCGCCCTCGCAGGAGTAGGAAGTGGTCGCAGGAGTAGGCGAGGGCAGCTCGCTGGGCTGCACCTTCTCGCCGGCCACCGGGGGCGCTATTTTCCAATTGTATTTGCTGCTCCGTTTTTGCGTTATTGCTCTTTAATAATCGTCCGCGACACCTGTAATTTGAATCTGAAAACCGATACTCGCAGAAGTGACCCGCGAGGCGTAATGGAAGGTTAATTGCTTATAGGAGGAGCGCAGATAGACCGTCATTTCAAGTGGTCTAATTTCCTCCGCCCGTTCGAACCTCGATTTCCCGACGAGTAGGAGGGCGGCGGCTTCCCCCTCCCTCCCGCCCACCTTTCGCTAGAGTCCGAAAAGGGAATTGGAGCGAGAGACCAGAAGACGCCCAATTGTCCATCTTTCCGCTCCGATTCGGGTCAAAATTTGTTTGCTCTTTTTAGTACTAATTTTTCTCCCCCCTCTCCCTCTCTTCTCTCTGTCACTCTGTCTTTCTCTCTGTCTCTCTGACTCTCCCTGTCCGTCTCTGTCTCCCTCTGTGCCTCTCTCTTTCTCTTTATCTCTCTCTGTCTCTCTATCTGTGTCTCTCTGTCTCTGTCTCTCTGTCTCTGTCTCTCTGTCTCTCTGTCTCTGTCCCTCTGTCTCTGTCCCTCTGTCTCTGTCTCTCTGTCTCTGTCTCTCTGTCTCTGTCTCTCTGTCTCTGTCTCTCTGTCTCTGTCTCTCTGTCTCTGTCTCTGTCTCTGTCTCTCTGTCTCTGTCTCTCTGTCTCTGTCTCTCTGTCTCTGTCTCTCTGTCTCTGTCTCTCTGTCTCTGTCTCTCTGTCTCTGTCTCTCTGTCTCTGTCTCTCTGTCTCTGTCTCTCTGTCTCTGTCTCTCTGTCTCTGTCTCTCTGTCTCTGTCTCTCTGTCTCTGTCTCTCTGTCTCTGTCTCTCTGTCTCTGTCTCTCTCTGTCTCTGTCTCTCTGTCTCTGTCTCTCTGTCTCTGTCTCTCTGTCTCTGTCTCTCTGTCTCTGTCTCTATCCCTTTCTCTGTCTAACTCTTTGTCTCTATCTTTTTCGTCTGTCCTTTCAATTTATTCTGAGAATAAATAAGAAAAATAATATAGAAGAATGGACTGTGTGGTACAAACGAACTGAAAACATTTACGAATGATTTTCTACATCATCGTGCAATGACTGAAAACCAAACCATTTTAACTGCACATAATACTGAGAGTTAAAATTTTATCGGTTATTTTCTATATATTTGTAGAGGTTATTTTCTTATCCCATATATGCCCAGAACTGGTTTTGTTGCCACTATGTTTCATATTTACAGAACGTGGTACAATAATTATGATAAATATGTAGGATAACAATACACAAGACACCAGTATTTCTATTGGTCAAACATATAGTGTTGCGAAAACGCTACATTGGGCAGATACCACCACTTTTACACTTATTTGATAAATTGACTGCTGCTGCAAATAAACACTTGCGTATAGTAGAATCTTTATTGTGACGTAAGAAATAAGCAATAAACATTATTAACTAGTATGAAACTTATGCTACAATTAACAAACAATGCCTCTGACGGGGACGTTCTAGCTTCGAGTCCCGTCGGTGGCAACATTTTTGACACTAGCTTACCAGCTAGGTCAATTTCAGTCGATGTGTGGAGGAGAATTCTAGCAGCCGGCTGCTCTGATTGGTAGTTTTCCGTGGTTTCTCTGATAAACACCAGGTGAATGTAGTACCTTAACAAAACCGTCACGGACCGCGCGCTGTCTTTCCTTCCCCTTCGTTGCCTTTTCTCACCCCTTACACACACTTACACTAACATACACTACACTACCACACATGCTCGGAGACCGGTCGGGAGTTTAGAGCTTGTCTCGGCAGAGGCAGAGGTGGGAGATACCTGGTTGGCGAAGCCCCTCTAGGTCGGCGCCGGATTTCGCTATCCAGTGAGGAAGATCGCCACATCCCAAGAAAAACACCTGACCTACACTAACGGGACTATTTACTTAAGCCGTTGACGCGCTCGGAATCACTCTAATCGCAAATAGGATTCTGAATTTTATAACCAAAGCGAATTGTTTCGCCCTTGATTTGTTTCAAACCATTTCTTTCGTAGTTGGGTACCATCACTTCGTCGCGACAAGGCTCTTTCTTCCAAATAGTACAAAAAATGAACGACAAAGTGATTTGTGTTTGGAATAGCAGATATTATACTGTGCATTACTATAAATTCTAATTGATCATCTGAAAAAATAGACTGAAGAACTTTCAGAGGAGTTTGAGGGAATTCAATAAACATTGGTCTCGACATAATTGACTCACTTCCATTTACATTATTCCTCATTTCGGTTTTATGTGGAAGATCTTCTGTCTTCCATTTTCTGCAACCACAATCATTGATTTAGTTTTTCTTTCTTCATTTTTATTTTGTGACAAGCCCCGATGACTTCAAAACAATGAGATATTTCTATATATTTATTATTCTTTATCATCAGTTCCCTTCTGCAATGAGCTGTTTACCTTGTATGTCCCGAGAAGATCATCAGCACACTGGCATAGCTTCAGTTGGTGTCAGCTAATAAAGTTGCTTCAGTTGGTAAAGCTAATGGTGTCACCCTCCATAAATTAAGAATAAAATATGTATGGCTCCGTAGATTGTACTTTATTTTATTAAAAATACAAACGTATTTGCATTGATATTTATTAGTAATATATTTTAAAAAATTTTGTAGTTAAGAATAATTGCAATATAATTTTTAAATAAATATTTTACCTTAAAATAAATGATGTTTTTGTTTCTATTAATGCACAACAGAATTAATTTTTTTAAGTTTTTCCTAATATTTAGCACTTTACTGACACCACAATACATGAAATGAATATAAATGATATAGCTATTGACTGGCTCTCATTGATAAAGCTATTGATTTCCTCAAAGTCTGTAGCAAGACTGTTCTATTCAACTGCTGCAATTAATACCCATTTACCGATGTCGTTACAAGAAAGAAATTCGATAAAAATAATACTTATGATTTTGTTAGTAGTACATAATTCCCATCAACAGTTCACCCATTAAGATAAAGTATTCACTGAAATCGAGACTCTTTGACCATTGAAGAATAGGCGCTTACCGCTTATAGTTTTGCGTTTTAGTTTTCATTATTTATTTTCTTTGCTTTCTTAGTATTTATGATTTAAATGTACACTTATTAAATTAATATAAATAATTTTTAACTAAATCATAAAATTATATAACACCAACAATAACATTTTCAAACTACTAAAACTAAGAAAACTAACTACTAATAAATACAATTTTAAGTAAATGATTTAAATTACATAATTCCAACTATAAAATATTTTAATTGGTGTCACCCCTAGAAAACTAACTACTAATAAATACAATTTTAAGTAAATGATTTAAATTACATAATTCCAACTATAAAATATTTTAATTGGTGTCACCCCTAGAATGGTGTCGCCCGGGGCGCGCCGCCCCCCTGCCACCCCTAGCTACGCCTCTGCAACAGCAGTCTTACCTGTCCTCTATCCTAACGTCAGGAGGAGCAAAAAATACAACGAAGTTATCAGAATTTTCATGTGCCTTCAACTTCTCTTCCAGAATACCCCAAAATTTCGTCAGCAGTACGTTTCTAGAAAAACCTGTTGCTGCAGGTAACTGTGTCGTATATGCCCAGTGTTGCGCTTTCGCAACATTCATAATGCAAGACCAATTTTTCCGTGTAACTGTAGATGTGGGCATCTAACAATATTCACGTGTTAAAATGGAGAAAATACACATAAATCATTCAGCTAATAAAAAATGTCATTACATTCAGAAAATATTACTTTCATTCATTTGGAGTGCGTCTCTTTTCCTCCATCATCAAAGTTACAAATAATCCAATTAACCCTGAAGCAACGACTAAACGAATAACGACCTACTTACTCACTATACCAGTTTGTTCTCCAAACCCTTGAATTCAAGCACTTAACATTGAATGTAATGTTGCTCCACGCGGAAATTGCTGAAAATAAAAAGTATGCTTTGTTGCGCCGTGTTGCGAAAACGCAATACTGGGCACATATGCAGATATTAGAAAAATGTTTTATTTTGATGACAAAGCGGAGTTAAGACATATTTTCAAGATTTCGAGACTCAGTATTTTTCATTTGCATTTTGAAACAACAAATGCTAACACTGAAACAGCTCTTTTTAAGCATTCAGAAGTAGGATAATATTCATTGGAACATACTTTAATATTACCACGTGGTTTATAAACCTCAAACTTAATCTTACCATCATTGTACAGTAACAAACATATCAACTTCTCACAAGCAGTATTTCAAGATTGCAAGGCACTTGTGAAAGTTTGCTGTGTAGCTGGTTCGACTACATTGTCTACAATGAGTGTAGCGGTGCAGTTGCATTCGCTCGACTGCGTTCCGTAGATTCTTTCAGAATGTTCCCTCTCTAAATACAATAGGCGAAATGACGCAACCAACAGTGTTCGTTCATTCACACTGTCAACGACCGCCTTCGTGCTTGACTTCCGTTTCCCGTTCTCTGTCCTTCATCCTCCATTCTCTTCCAAATCCCCTTCCACTTCTCTTCTCCCTCCTCTCCCATGTTCTGTCTCCCATGCTCCGTTTCCCGTGCCTCTTGTCCCTTGCCTCGAGTCCCGTGCCTCGTCTCCAGTGCCTCGTCTCCAGTGCCTCGTCTCCAGTGCCTCGTCTCCAGTGCCTCGTCTCCAGTGCCTCGTCTCCGGTGCCTCGTCTCCAGTGTCTCGTCTCCAGTGTCTCGTCTCCAGTGCCTCGTCTCCAGTGCCTCGTCTCCAGTGCCTCGTCTCTCGTGCTTCGTCTCCACCTTCACCTCTCCGCCGTCTCCCGTACCCGACTTCTTTCTTCACTCCCGGCTGTACTTGGCATGTCACTATTACCACATCTCTCTATATCTGATCGGCCTCCACCGCCACCACAAGATGTTGGCTACCGGCTCCGCGTAGTTACAAATGCGAGTACAAGCGTACACGAGTCTCTATCTGCTTTGCGTCGACTCTACGGCGCTTTAAAGCGTTTCCTGCTGTCATATTTACAAACGAGTTGGCGGCGCCGAGTGTTGAAGGAGTTTATCAGCGGTTGCGTCGCATACGCCTTAATAAACGCCTTAACGAACGCTTGAAAGCGACGGCCTTGGCCGTGTTTATGATTCCCGATCGGCACTTGGTTTTCAATGCGCAGTGTTGGAACTATATCTATTTCCAAAAGCAGAATGTATAGATATTGAAAACTTAAAATAATTTTTTTCATTCAATTTTTTTACATTTTCATAGGCTTAAGGACTGGCCTCAGATAACCGCGAGGAAGTCCACGAGAAGATGGGTCATAACATCGGCGTAACAGCCTTCGACGTCACTCGTACGACAAAGAGCACTTTCAAGACTCTGGCCGCGGAAACATTCGACTTCTCGAAGATTACTTCCTTTCTATTTTTCTTCAGTGCTCTTTTCTAATAACAACCAGTAACAGTCAGTAACACACCAGACAATTCAACAATTTAACCAATGAACTTCAATGTCACATAAATCTGAAATTAATGGCTTGACCCTGAAAACCAGTGATTTTTTAATCGCAATATTTATTGTGATTCTGATCATTTTACAATTGTAGTCAGCATTCAAATGTATTCACGCGCACGTGCTATTCTAGATAAAACTGCTCTTTTGAATTTCAAGGAGTCGCAGGGGGTCCAATCTAGCGGAATAAAAATTCAATCGCGAGAGGAATTTATTCCGCACCATTGTATATTGTTTTCCTCTCACGGAGCGATTCGAAATTATTTTCAGTGGGGGTGCTTTTACGAAGATATGTCATTGCGACATCGAAAAAGCTTGATCGCCAGTGAAATATGCGAAACACATTGACGGCGCTAGAGAAGGTGTATGCATGAGGTACTTGGGCACTAGGCACTAAAGTAGAGAAATCACGAAGAGAATCAGAACTTTTTTTTATTCACGAATGCGAAACCAAACATGTTTATATTTTACTTTATAGCTAGAGGGAGGTCCTACGTGTATATCGTTCAATCAAATTCACTCAATCTCTGGACCAATCTCGTACGGGTCAACAAACTTTTTGTCGAGGTGTGCCTCCGTGAACGCCTCCCAAAAGCCAAAATTGAGCTCTTGCTTATGTGACAACATTGCTATAGTCACACATCACACATGAGTAATCAAGAAATAGCTTCTTTCCTCTACACAATCAAAGCAAGGAGCAAGGAGCACGGACAGAACGGTTCCAAAAATATAAGTGGTCTTAATGCAATATAATTTAATTTATTTAATATTAATATAATATTTTTTGCATATAAAGTTACTTTGGGATTTTTCCCACGTGACTTCCTCCTTTGGAAAGATTTTTAATAGGTTTTATGCCATTTAGGTTAATTGAACATAGGGTAAAATTCAATTCCCCCAACAGCCAACATTTTCAAAATATCTCTGTTTCTTACAAACGGAATTAAAAATATAGGTATTGGTAAGTCGGTATTATGAAAAAATAACGCCTAACAATTTGACTGTAAACAAATGAAATCAGTTTCGTCAATGAACATTTTAAATTAAATTTTTCCGAAATGTTCCCTCCTTACTCTACAAGATGCTTCTCCGAAGTAAAAGAGCATAATATTGTATGTAGTAATAGTCATAAAGGATTTTTTTCGACCAAAAGAGTTAAGAGTTTCCCGACATAATTAGCTTCTAATTTAATCTTTGAACTTCATCAGATTTCATTAAAATATTTTCGTTCGTACGTATTGTTATTACTTCAGAAATATCACAACAAACGTTGGTTATTGTTTCATCTACTTTCACCTCACTTTGATGTTGTGCTCACATACCAGGAAGCAAACTCCTCAAACACGTGCCCTCATCTGTAGATGTATGTAGATATATTGATATGTCCGACATAATCAATATGTAGACATATTGATTATGTCGGATAATCCATATTATGTTTTGTAGGTTGTTATCGCCGCCACGTCCCTCACTTTGACAGGTGGCACCCGGAAGCCACTGTGGCCTTACCCCTTCACTCACCCTCACACCACCCCCGCCCCGGTCCACCCCCCTGCCATCCACCCGCGCCCTGCTCTGCGGCTCGCTGGCGGTAACTTATGTCATTCCGAAGTTTTCCTAACCACGTGTCCCATATTTCATCATCTTCCTTAAAGCTGTATAACTCTTCTTAGCCTTTATATACCTTCCCTCGCGCTTGCAGCAATCTCCGAACATGACCGACTTCAGCCGAAGTTAACAACAACAGAGAGCGAGGACGGCGCCTGCGGAAGAGCGCTCTCGGGGAAAAAGAGAGCGCGCGAGGGCGGAGAGGACGGCGAAGGACGCGGAGCGGCGGCGCCGAAAACAATACGAAGAGCGCGGCGCGGAGACGGAGAGGAGAGAGAATAAAAATAATAAAAAAACAGACAACACACTCGAAACTCCACCCTCCTATCCTCAGATTGACTTTCACGTTACTATGGTAACAAACGGATCCTAGATGTTGGTCGAGACTTCCGGGGCGATCAATGCCGTCGGGCGGCGAGGGGGGCGGCGGCTTACAGACGGAGAGCGCTGCGCTGCGCCGCGCCGCGCCGCCACGGCCAACGCCGTCACCGCACCGCCGTCGCCTGTCACCCTTGTGCGCGCCCGCACGGGTCTCCTGTATCCTCACCGCCCTCAAACGCTCTTTCCGCCCGCGCCGCCCTCGCCGCCCTCGCGCCCTGCCGCCCTCGCCGCCCTCCGCCGCCTCCCTGCCCTCGCCGCCCTCGCCGGCCCTCGCAACGCCCTCCCGCCATCGTCGCCCTCCTCAGCCACCGCATCGCCCGCCGTCGCTGCTCTCGCCGGCCCCGCCCTCGCCGCCCTCGCCGCCCTCGCCGCCCTCGCCGCCCTTTCCGTCCTCGCCGCCCTCGCCGCCCTCGCCGGCCTTTCGCGCGCCCTCGCCAGCCCTCGCCGGCCCTCGCCTGCCTCCCGCCCGTCCCCTCGCCACCCTCCGCCAGCCGTCGCCGCTCTCAGCGCCCTCAAACGCCTCGCCGCCCTCTTTTATTCTGTCTTACGTCCTTTCTGTCTCAACTTTCGTTACAGACGTAACGGTACTCACTGTTCTTACTACATTGTCGTACGTCAATTTTTACTTGCGTTTGTGCATTAATTATTCTCGTCATCCTTAATGCCCCGACTCTATCGCCGTGTTTTCTTTCATCATCTCGCCTCACAAAACGTGACCACCTATCACACTGCTCGTAGCTTCTACCTTCATTGTCCCCACAGACCGTCACCACTCTTGCAATATTTTTCGTTCTCGCTACCCGTACATCCTTAACTACTTTCTCGTACATTTTTCGCTGTCCCTCTTGTTTTATACTAATTTCTGCAATTGAATTCTTGTAAAGATCAGCACCATCACCGCCGACACCATTACAATCTGTCTTCACCATATCATATCTCTTCTTCGCACGCTCAGGGCCTCCGAAGCAAGCGCATAAAACTTTGTGGTTCTCCGCCAGTTTTCTCCTTTCTTCAAATACTTTGCCCTACTAGCAGCACTCTGCCACCTGTCATGTGCTCTGCGTCCGCTCCCAGCTCCCGTCCTTCGCCCCTGCGGCGCAGAGCATTCTGGAGCGAGGCCGAGGCGAGGGCGGGGGTGGCGTGGCGGTGGCTCTGCGGTGGCTGGAGGGCGAGGCGGAGACGGCGCGGGGATAAGTGGCCAGACGCGGAGCGGCGCGGCCAGGGTTTGGGCGAACGAGACGCCGCGCCGCCGCCACCGACGCCAC
>JAHLJT010009436.1:210122979-210138611 GCA_031308135.1 Acheta domesticus | reverse complement strand
CCCTATCTCTGAGTGCTGTCGCTCACAATGCAGCATAATTAAGTTGGCACGAGACCAATCATTTACCAAAACAAGGGGGGAAAAGAAGAAGGGGTCTGGATATACGCTGTCTCTGAATGACGTCGCTCATAATCCAGCATAATCCAGCTGGCCCGGGAAACAATCGTTGACCAAAAGAGAAGGCACCCGGATGTATGCCTTGTCTTTGAGCGATGTCGCTCATAATCCAGCATAAGCCAACTGGCACGGGGGCAAACGTTTACCAAGGAGCAGAGCGCGGAGAAAAGTCCAGCAGCTGCGGCGGCGACGGCGGCCGCGAGCTCCTCCGCGAGTTTATATCATTCGCCAGCGATTGGCGCACGTCGCCGCCGCCACCACCGCCGCCACCACCACCGCCGCCACCACCGCCGCCGCCGCCGCCGCCGCCGTCGCCGCCTCGTCGTGACGCGTGGCGCAACTGCGCACCGGCGGCATTGGGCGGTGCTGCGCAACGCGTCTTCGGCGCAGAAAAACAAAGGCCCCCTGGCGCGGGGTCATAACGACCTCCTTAAGCGGCCGAGCGGGCGGGCGTGCGACCGGGCGGGCGGCGGGCAGTCAGGCGGACGGGCGCATGACGTAACGAGCCGATGGATGACACGAAAGCACTCGTTCCATTTAGAGGAGGCCCCGGCACTCGGGCTGCACCGTCCGGCCGTTGCGCCGCTGGCGGTGGATGACTGCGCTGCGCTGGTGGCACGAGTGGCATGTGGAGAGACGAGTGGAGTGTGGGAGAATTGTGGGAACTTGCCTAGGTGTGAAGTGGGTGAGAAAGCCTACGTATCGTTCTCAGTTTCTGTGGAGGTGTTGAGGAGTTTTGAACTAGGCGCGTGCAACAGAACATACCTCGCGGTGGTCACTACTCCACACTATGACTCGTTCTATATGGAGCATTGCTCCCTGGGATGGGCATCTATATAGGCTCCCTGGCCTTTATTCGCATCCCATCTAGTACAAGAAGACCTTCATGCTGGTTTCTAGATTCCGTCAGAACGCAGTTATCCCTCTCGGAGACCTCCTCATGCAATGCTTGGGTAGGGCCTCCCTACCAGCTCAGGGCTTTTGGCTTTCCAGGCCAGTGCCGGCGTCTAATCCACGCACCACTCGCCGGGGCAGGTCCTCTTTGCCCAGAGTAACGGGCCACGACGAAGCCAAGTGCCCAACTGGAGGGTCACATGGGCGCGAGTTCTCAACCCGTCACCTCACTGCCTCCACCCTGAAGCTCTGACGTGAGTTCCGCCGGCGCTTAGACAAACCTGAACCTGGGGGTTCAGGTTTCCCGTCTAGACTTTTATGTTTGCGATACACAGCCAGATACGCAGATGATGCCGACTAAAGTAACCACGCCCAATCCCGCCCAAAGGTCGGTGGCCAGCCATCTACTCACTGCCTCTACCTTGAAGCTAACGACGTGAGTGACGTGCGCGCGGCAGGGCAGAAGGCACTTACGGCGCTCGCCATCACTGGAAAGCAGCCACCGCGACGGGAACTACGAGATGACTCGCTGCTATGACGTCTCCACCACAACAAAAGGGAGCTACGAGAGCCTGAGAGATCAGAAGAGGAAGTAGAAACTTTAAGCGCGTATGGGAATAGTACGGAATCAGCTCAGGTGATTGAGAAGCAAGTGCTCGAGAGAAGAGCACGGACCTACTGCCAGCGGATAGTGCCGGGTGAAGAGTATGTTATTCTGGGGGAGCTGCTTCGTGCCAAGGAATTTAGTACGTCGGCCACTTTGTTACTGGCGAGCGGACTCATACTGGGGATTTTCATTGTTGTGGGCAAGTGGTAAATAAACTGATCTGTTTTGTTTATTTTCTGAACATAACACTGAGTTCGGAAGCACAGTGCTCATGTTTCCCTCCGGACTACATTGATAAGAACAATTAAACAAGAATATATAAGCGTGCGCAACCTAAAACAAGAAAAGGAGGGGAAGTACATGTATGGACACCTCTGGACCCCATTTTCCATTGAACTTCTTTAACTTAAGTGACATTTTACTAGTAATAAAATATACAAGGAGGAAAAGAATTACACTTTTAATGGCACAATAAATATAATTGATTTCATGTAGAATAATTTAGAGTTACCAGACAGCTTGGAAAGCCTCTTCTCAAAATGTGGATAAGAATTCCCCAAATTGCAAAGTTAAAAATGAGTAAAATAAGGGATTGAACATATATAAGGAAATAAACGGCTGGGGGGCCACATTGAACATTTTTAAGCGTCCCCCGCCTTTTTAGTGCGCTCGCTCAGGAAGATCTCGAAGCATCGATTTAATCATGCAATGGTACGGAGGGTCTATTTTGTCATTTTAGAAGTGAATGAAACGGTCATTGGTAGACAATGTTGTGATTGGAAGACAAACAGTGCCATTGATGTAGTACCGCATGACATACTGATATTGAAACTTATTGATGCTAAAATTGACAGGCGGGTAATAGCATGGATAAGTGAATTTTTTTGTGATAGAAATCAAAAGGTTCGAATTGGACAGCATTTATCGGAAAAGGGTAACATTACTTCCGGAGTTCCTCAGGGCAGTGTCATTGGCCCACTGTTCTTATCTTTGTAAATGATATATCGCAAAATATAACGTCAAAAATTCGTCTCTTTGCCGACGACTGTATATTATATAGGAAATTACAGAACAGCACGATATGATTCAACTACAGGAAGATTTAAATAAGATTAATGATTGGGCAAGAGCTAATAAAATAACTGTAAATGGAAATGAAAGTAAAGCGATCAACATTTTGCAGGGCCAGAGACTTTCATACAATACCTTATCAGCTAGGTAATTACGTAGTTCCGCGAGTCTCAGACTCTAAATACCTTGGCATCCTCCTGGATAGCAAGTTGGGATGGGAGAAACACACTAACTACGTAGTGGGTAAAGCTTGGAGGTCTTTGCAATTCGTCATGAGAAATCTTAAAAAATGCAATTCGAAAGCAAAAGAAATCGCGTATACCTCGCTTGTTAGGCCAGTAATGGAATACGGAACTAGTGGTTGGGATCCGTACAGAATAGGACTTAAGAAGAGCTTAAAGAGGATACAAAACAGAGCGGCAAAATACACTTTTCGGAGGAACATACCTGCACATTGGGAAACATTAGAACATCGGAGGAAAAGGGCTCGACTTTGCGTAATGTACAAATCTTACACTGGTGGCTCTGCATCGAAGGAAATACGGGGAAGGCTAAATAAACCAGATTATTTTAACAGATTTATCATAAATATAAAATTAGAACTAGAATGCAGAGAACGGACGTAGTCAAATTCTTCTTTGTAAACAAAACAATCGTAGATTGGAACGATTTACCTGCGGCAGTTTTTGAGCCCTTTCCTTGCTCAGCGCGTTGTTTTAGAAAAAAAATACAGGAAATTAATCAATAGGGTGAAAACGTGTAGTGAAGTGAAGTGAAAGGTGCGATTATGGGTAGTCTACTAAAAAGTACTGAGCTATTAGTATTTAGGTAAAGTGTTATGAGGTGCAGTGAAGTGAAGTGCAGTGAAGTGATTTCATTTTGTTATCTTTATTTCGCTAATCTAAAGCGTCTTTTATAGGCTATTCTGACAAAAGTTGTATTTATTGATTCGTGTTAACGAGTGTTTTACGTGTTAGAAATGTAAAAATTATTATAAGTATTGTATATTAATGTGTTGTAGGTAAAAATGTTTATCCATTTTTGTCTGAATATGATTGTGAGTGAATACGTGCAGGATGGTGTGTATGCGAGTGTTCCTATGTGTTTGTATGATATGTATGTAACCGTGTATGTTTCTATGTATGAATGAATGATGATGTAATAAGTAAGTTTATTTACTTAAATGTTAGTATATATGTAGTTTCATTTGTTGTATATGTATGTAAATGCATTTTCATGTTCTAGGTAATAACGAAGATAATTTGTTTTTTATATTGATTTTTTATATATATTTTTATTGTTAATTGTGTTTTGTAATTGTAAATGTACTTTTATGTTTCTGTATTATGCCACCGGGCAACATCAGCCCAATTGTAGAAAAAACCTTATAACTATCTATTATCAGGCAGTCTATACGGTGGCAGACAGTCTATATGGTTGGTAGGCAGATTTCGATTGGCAGTCAGAATGTGCGATAGGCAAAGAGATTGTGAGATTGAGAGATTGTGATATTGTGAGATTCGCAGATTGTGAGATTGACAGATTGGCAGATTGTGAGATTGGCAGATTGTGAGATTGGCAGATTGTGAGATTGACAGATTGTGAGATTGACAGATTGTGAGATTGACAGATTGTGAGATTGACAGATTGTGAGATTGACAGATTGTCAGATTGACAGATTGTCAGATTGACAGATTGTCAGATTGACAGATTGTCAGATTGTTAGATTGACAGATGATGAGATTGACAGATGGTGAAATTAACAAATGGTGAAATTGACAGGTGGTGAGATTGACAGATGGTGAGATTGACAGATGATGAAATTGACAGATGGTGAGATTGACAGATGATGAGATTGACAGATGATGAGATTGACAGATGGTGAGATTGACAAATGGTGATATTGACAAATGGTGAGATTGACAGATTGTGCGATTGACAGAAGGTGAAATTGAGAGACAGATTGTGCGACAGACTACGACTAGATTAGCAGACAGACGGCGTTATTGGCAGACTATGCGATCGGCAGATAGACTACGCAAGTGGAAGACATTGGGAATGGCAGACAGCTTAGTGACTGACAGCAGACATTGAATGAGTGACAGGAGACAAATTCATGAGTAACAGCCGACTGAATGACAGAAGGAACAGGTTGAATGAGTGACTGCAGATTGAATGATTGACAGACAATACCACAAAGACCAAGCAATCGAATTCTTAAAATTACATATTGAAAGAATACTTGTGCTAGAAAATAACTGAAACCAACAAAAGAGCAAGATTAAATCAACCGAGCGTTTCATCAGGTTACGCGGAAGTCCTTCCTCTCCTCGCCCCGCGCCCCAGGTGCCGGCGCGCGTGCGGGCTGGCAGGCGGGCGGGCGCGAGCGCTACCCCGTGGCGCCGGCGCCTCCCGCGAAGCGCAGCGCTCCACTAACCCGCGCCCGAGATTATCCTCTCGCCCTCCGCCCACGGGGCGCGGAGGGCGGCCACCAGGGCGGAGGGCAGCGGCGACACGTGGGCTGTGAGACAGCCCCGCCCCCCGCCCTTCTCTGCGCGCGCAGATCGATATCGCGGGGCTCTCTCAGTGCGCCCACGGCGCAGTGGGCCCGCTGCACGACCCGTGGGCTAACGGATAGAGGATAATCTCGGGCGCGGGTTAGTGGAGCGCGGCGCTTCGCGGGAGGCGCCACGGGGTAGCGTTCGCCCGCCCTCCTGCATTTATCATTCATTCATTCACCATTCACGCCGTAATTCATTCATTCATCATTCATGTCGTAATTCATTCATTCATCATTTACGCCGTAATTAATTCATTCATTCTTCCCGTAATTCATTCATTCACTCACTCATTCTGTAAGTCATTCATCCATTCCGTAATGCATTCATTCACTCACTCATTCACTCACACACGCACATATTCACTCGTGCATTCACTCACGTATTTACTCACGTATTTTCTCACGTATTTATTCATTTATTTACGCATTTGCTAGCTATTAATTTACTGACCTATTCATTCATCTACTCATTTATCGATTTATTTATTCATCTATTCATTTATCGATTTATTTATTCGTCTATTCATTTATCGATTTATTTATTTATTTATTAATTCAGTTAGTAATTTATTTAGTATTTTATTTATTGTTTATCTGGTGCTTTCCCTTCAGGGCGGCTCTGGAGTCGACTCAGCCTCCTTTCCAAGTGGATCTTTCCTGGGGGTAACGGCGGCCGAGCGTTGTGTTCGCCACACAATCTCCTCCTTGAGCCGACGGCGACGAAAAGGTGGAGCCCTACCGTCATCTCCTCTTAGGGCCACATCCGCCTGTGTGCAATGCACAGGGGATACCTTTACCTTTACTTATTTATTGTTTGCTTGTTTTTAAAATTTTCTGTTTTCATTTTAGATTTCCAGGTTGTTATTAACAGAACCATAAGGACAGATAATTTAATAATTTTGAAGGTGACATTCTTATTTAGATTAAAATTTTGCTAGCATTTTACAATTGTATGGGTGAATGTGTAAACAAATGTATCAGTTAAAGACTGTGCATCAGTACGAAAATTAAAGATACGAAAAAGCAACTCAATATATGTATTATTCAAGAATTCACTAAACTATACAAATATACAGAAAAGTTTCCTGATCAGAATAATGAAAGCGACACAACAAAAGACAATTGTGGCATCTCTATTTACGACATGTGGGAGCACATTTAAGCTCGACAGTCATTTTAAACCGGTTTCCTTGCAAGTAATCATCATTTACTGCTAGCCTGATCGCCTACATCAGTCTCGTTAATTTTGACCTATTTAACCTAATTTAAAGAGAAGTTACAACTTAACAATTATTCATATTCTTCGCTCCAATGTCAATTGTAGAAACAAAGAAAAAAAGTTACACACTTTTAAATTTCAAATCCTACGGATATTTTTGGTTCTAACATACAGTTTCTTAGGTAGGGTTAAAAAAAGAAATATAGGACTATGATAATCATAATTCCAGATACCTTTTAACTTTGGAAGAAGAAACTAAATAAAAATATTAAAAAGAAACTTTGAAAACAACAATCTGATTTACAAGTAAACTAAATGGTACTTTTGGTCAATTTCGTACATTTATTGTAAAACGAGAAGGGTTACCAATCAGGTAGTTTGAGATATTTATAAAATTGAGCAATATTGAGCGTACCATTCTAGATGTTTCTGTTATTCCAATGTTATTGGTTGGGAAATCAAAACAAGTAATATGACAAATCCATTAACTAAATCCCCAAGGCGCTCTCAGACCATCCAGTTTCCCCGCCCTCCAGGCATGTTCAATCGATGCTGGCCAATTTTCCTGACGAAGGAGGACATTGCGCTGCAAGTTCTATGGAGGACTGTATTCAGAACATGAACCCCAATCCTGAATAAAATCACTCGCGGGTTCCTTTCGTCTCACTTTTTTCGCGGAGTTGTGTGTACAGACCATAGTGTTCGTCCGAATGGATAAAACTGAGTTTCCAACACAAGTGTATGCGCTCCTTAAAGAGTTTCGTACACGTTCTGGGCTTGTGTCTGGGCGTTTTTCGGCGACCTAGAAACACGTTTAAATTCATGATGTGCAAACACGATCGGGTTTGATGGCATGAATCCCGAACGTCCGAGTCTCTTACGACTTCGCAGTCGCAAGCTCAGAAGTGTAGGGCTAAAATATTGGTTGTGTGAAAACAATGTAGGTCAAAACTACGCACCTTCAAATTTTACAACAGGTTTTTGGAAACACTTACTCTAAGTAATGCATGAGAACATGTTTATTTGGGCCATTTCCGACCTTTCTGAACATGTGGTAATGGATTGAGAGGGAACAATGAGAGAAAGTTGATCTCACCAGGCCACCTAATTCGAGACTTCTACTCAATGAGGAATATTTCATTAACCATTTATTATTTTCAGAGAAAAGCATGAAATTGATCAACATTTGTATCTACCAGCATTGAAAAAGAATTAGAAATAAAAATTAGGAACCTGAACGTCCCAAAAATAAGCTCGCTTTACGAAAGTTCATACTAGCCTCTCAATCATTTTTAAATTGCAGTTTATTAATTTCCTTCAGTTTCTCGGAGACATATTACCAATAACTGGAGAGATAAGTACCTCATAAAGTGATGGGTGATAATTTCATATATTTTGGCCCTGCCAAAGATCTATCTGGTAAGTGTCACACGAACCAGTGATGAAATTTTAAGCCAAAAGTTAATCGGTCCTTCCTGAGATATTGCTCCTACAATTCAATGGACCCTCGGGCCAGATAAATAATTACATTGAATCCACAAGTATCGAGTAGTACTATGTGTAACTCGTTCATAGTCTCAACCAATGTATTCGTCGTCTTCAGTCATTCATCAACCTTTCATTTATTCTTCATTTATCATCCATTTATCAGTGATTCATTAATTTTCTTGTGTTCAATTCATCAGAATTTGTTTTATTAAAATGCTTCAAAGTCAGCCAGGATGCACTATTCGAAATTGGTTAAATAATACCATTCAACTTTTATCTGTCTACAACTACTACGTAACACATGGTAACAAAGAAAAAAAATCGTTTTGTCCTTCTCTCGACGAACTTTGCCCACTGGGCCTCGCGGAGTCGCTGGGGCGCATTTTCCGCCACGCGCTTTCAGCATCCCTCGCTCTCCCCTTTATCGTCGTTTAAAAACTTTGACGAGGGAATATTGTGGAGGGACTGGCGTGGGTGGGGGGTGGGGGTGGAGGCGCTTCGGGCGACGAAGACGAGCGCCAGTGCCGAGAAATCCCTTTCTCGAGATTTCTGGAACAAATTTCAAAAATGAAATAATACTCGCCGCCCCGGGGAACGACAAGCTGCGCTGCGTTCTGGGAGGTGACAGCGACGGAAGAAGGCGCAGGGAAATTTGTTTGATGCGGAAAAAGTCGGCAGGGGGCGGAAAGGATCCTAATGTGAAGGACATTTTGGGGTCCATGAAACAGAGCGAATAAACCCCAAGCTCCCTAATATGGCCTGTTATAAATGGGCGTGATAAAGAATGGGGTAAAAATTAGTATTACTATTTCAAATACAATTACAATTATTAGATTACTTCTACATAGAGGATAGCAAGTAGTAAAATAAATTTACAGATTATTACTTAAAGAAAGATATTTCATGGAAATTAACTACCCCTCTGCAGTTTTCCATTAGTTTGATCCATAGATCGAAAAATCAGAAAACTGCTTACAATGATGATGTTGCCAGTTGTGAACACAGTCGTGAAAATAGTCGTGGATTTAGGGTGTTAATAGTGTGAACAATAACAGAATCTTAGAGGTGTATAGAGATTAAGGACATAGATTATGTTTCCGACTTTCGTACAATGGCAACTTGTATTGCAACGTAACATGTGTTACGTGTAGTATTTGCGCCTGCTGTATCCCTCATATCATAATAAGGGAACTGTTTTCTTTTCCGTTTGGGACAAGCATGTGTCGACGGTTTCCCAAAAATTGTACAATGAGGTCACCTTTCCTTAACGTATCATGTACGAAGAAATAATGATGATGATAATGATAATAATAATAATAATAATAATAATAATAATAATAATAATGTGGCTTAAAAAAGAAAAAGGAAAAGGGAAAGGGGACGAATGAAGGCCTTGAGAACACGACATTATGATAAAGCGGTTCTCAAAATTTCCCAAGATGATAAATGCCCCATTTGTCAAGAACAGGTAGAAACCATTGATCATATTGTCTCAGCTTGTCCAATCCTAGCAAAGACCGAATACTTGAAAAGACACGACAGGGTGTGTAGCTACCTCCACTGGCAGATCTGTACAGCCCTCGAAGTTCCGAACACATGCCCCAAGTGGTACGAACACTCACCGAAACCGGTGACGTCTGTTGGATTGTGTACGATATTGTACGACCAACAAATTCAAACTGATCGCACGATAGCGGCAAACAAACCGGATATAGTCATCCGGGATTTGGAGAACAAATCGTGTTTACTTGTCGATGTTGCTGTACCTTGCGATCAAAACGTCGTTACCAAGGATGCAGAGAAACGTCTTAAATACAAGAGTTTGGAAATCGAGATCAGCCGAATGTGGGGAGTAAAGCACAGGTCGTCCCGATAGTTATCGGAGCTCTGGGATTTCTTCCGCAAAAATTTGTGTAAGAACTTGTCTAAACTCCCAAGTAACTCAAAAGACTGGGAAGTGCAAGAAATCGCTTTGTTTGGAACAGCCCATATTTTGCGCAAAGTATTGTAGAGGCATCGTCAGTCCCTAGATCTATTCCTTAGGTAGCTGGTTGCAACCTGGAGTAGGTTTTATATTCAGCCGACTCATAACATCCTTAGTCGTGATTTAGAGGAATAATAATAATAATAATAGTAATAATAATAATAATACTAATAGTAATAATAATAATACTAATAGTAATAATAATAATACTAACAGTAATAATAATAATAATAATAATAATAATAATAATAAAAAGACTAATTGAAAAGACATTATAGGGTATGTAGTTTCCTCCACTGGCAGATCTGTAACGCCCTCGAAGCTTCAAACACATGTTCTAAGTGATACGAACGCTCTACAAAAGGGATGACATCTGTTCAATATTGTATGACCAACAAATTCAAATCGATCGCACAATGGCGGCAAAAGAAACGGATATATGTTACCTAGGATTTGGAGAAAAAAACGAGTCTATTTGTGATATTCGGTATGGTGCGATGAAAAACGTAACCAAGGAGGCAGAGAAACATCTTAAATACAAGTTTGGAAATCGAGATCAGCTGAATGTGGTGCGTCAAAGCACAGGTCGTTCCGATTTTTATCAGAGCTCTGGGATTTGTTCCGCAAAATTTGTGTAACGGCTTGGCTAAACTGTAAGACATTGCTTAACAGTCAACATTGTACGCCATAGAGTCACCGAGAGCTTCTAGATCTGCACCTTAGGAAGCTGTTTGCAACCTAGTGTGGATTTTACCATGAACGGACTCATAACATCTTTAGTCGTTTTTATTACTATTATTAGAGGAATAATAATAGTAATAGTAATAACAGTAATAATAAACTTTGCTAAACTTCCAGGTAGCTCAAAAGATTGGGAAGTGCAAGAAATTGCGTTATTTGGAACAGCGCACGTTTTGCGCAAAGTATTGTAGAGGTACCCACAGTCCCTTGATCTACTCCTTAGATAGCTGTTTGCAACCTGGAGCAGATTTTATTTTGAGCCGACTCATAACATATTTAGTCCTGATGTAGTGGAATAATAATAATAATAATAATAATAATAATAATAATAATTATTATTATTATTATTATTATTATTAAAGAATTGAAGAGAACTATCTTATGACAACCTGTACAAAATCATCACTCCACCTGCCCCGTACCAATGCCCGGCTTGCCGGGCCCTCGCACATCTCCCGGGAAGCCATCGTGCCGCCGCCGCACATTATCCCCCTCTCATCCGCAGCGATCCGCCCGCCTCCGCCCGCGCGGCAAGGCGAGGCACAGCTCGGCTCAGCCCCCGCGGCGCGGCGCTGCGCGGCGCCGCCCGAGATCCCGGGCTAATGCGACACTTGCAGCACAATGGAGCCCCGGATGCCAGATGCACTGCGCCCGCCCGCCCGCGCTCCAGTTTGCTAAATCAATGAAGACGTCTCGCGGCGTGAAGCGGGAGCCGAGGTGCGGCAAGGGGGGGGGCGGAGGGGGGCGGGGGTGGAGCACCTCAACCGCCACTGGGCAGCTCAACGCCCCTGAATGGAGCGCGCCTCGATCAAAAGGCCCATCAACGCCGCCCCGCCCCATTGATCACGCGCTCAATACAGCGCCCACCGGCGCGACGCGGGGCGCGAGAGGGCGCGAGAGCGGGAACACCGGAGGGAAGGAGGAAGGAGATGTGGGTGGGAAGACGAGTCCACGAAGGGAGGAGGAGAAAGGAAGAAGGAAATGGGGCAGAAAAAGAAATTAGAAAGGAGGGCAGAATGAATGGTAGAAAGGTTGAAGGGAGGAAAAACGGGTTGAAAGGGAGAAAAAGAGGTAGAATGAAGGGAAAGAAAGGAGGTAGAATAGAGGGAAGAAAGGAGGTAGAATGGATGGAAAGAAAGGAGGTAGAATGGATGGAAAGAAAGGAGGTAGAATGGATGGAAAGAAAGGAGGTAGAATGGATGGAAAGGAAACAGGTAAAATGGAGGGAAAGGAAAGAGGTGAAATGGAGGGAAAGATAGGAGGTGAAATGGAAGGAAATAAAGGAGGTAGAGTGCAGGGAAAGAAAGGAGGTAGAATTGAGGGACAAGGAAGGAGGGAGAATGGAGGGAAAGGAAGGAGGGAGAATGCAGGGAAAGGAAGGGACTAAAATGCAGGGAAGTATACTTTCGGGAAAGAAAGGAGGATGAAAGGAGGAATGAAATTTGGAAGGAAAGGATGAACGCAAGGAGGCAAGAAAGGAGTCGGAAACCAGGAAGACTGATGGGGAGAATAACAGGCGAACGGGTTGTTAGGCGAGCGGAAGGGCGGGCGAGAGGACCGGAATCGTAGAGGGAACGTCGGTAATTCGCAAAGGCCTCACGGCGAGAGCACGGGAGAAGAGGTTGAACAGAAGAGAATGGATGGCGCCGCAGGAAATCGAGAGGAAGGGGCGAAAGTAGTAAAGGGTAGAGAATAAAAAATGAGGAAGTTCGAGATAGAGAAAGCGGGAAGGATACTCAGTAGATCGGCGGCGATTGTATAGCCGTCGAACTGTTCGACTTTCGCTTTGCAAAAGAGTGGGATTTTGTTCAAACATTTAGTGATAGATCATCTCAAAGGACTCCACTATTGATCGGGAATTAGATAACAATTCTAGGGTAAGAATGGAGAAACTACTGAGGGAGTTTTCTTTCTCAGTCGCACTTTCCAGTTATTCTCTTTTTATCTGCATTTACGTGTAATCCCAACCGAGGTTATACGTAATAATGCAGTCTAACAGTTCAGAATGTTCGTACATGGCTTCTCTGCAGTTAACACAAATTGCCTCTTGAATGTACATTCTTTATAACGGACTTGTGTCCGTGAAACCGTATGATGTGCTAAATATTTCTGAGCAGCTCTCTAAACGAAAAGCATATCTCAATTGCATACGTTTCCAAAGAACCAACGTTTTGGGGATTCCCTGTATTACATTTGTGCATATTGAACAATATGTGCAAATATTTCAGCGAGAAGACGTTCCATAATAGATGCAGGGTGGAAACTGGCAGCGTCAGCGTCATCCTAGACGCCCCGAGCCCCATTAGAGCATAGGTCACAGCGCTCGCCTAGCCTTCCGCCTGGCCTGGGCATCGATCGGCAGTGCTCGCCCGCCAACCCGCCTGCCGGCCTGCCTGCGTCCGGGAGCCCCGCCCGCCTCGCCCCACACCTCCCCGTACCCTACCACCCGCCCTGTACCGCTCCGACCCGCACCATCCCGCCCAGCACACCCCCGCCATCACCGCCCCAGTCCCGAACCCCTAGCCCCCTGACCTCCGCACCGCCCATCCCGCCCCCTCGTCCCGCCCTGCCCCTCCCTGCCCCTCCCCGCCCCTCCCGCCCCCCCAGTCCGGTCCGGTTCGACCCCATCTCTAACCGCCCCTACTCCGCCCCTCCACGCCCCGCCCCTCCACGTCCCTCCCCCAACACGGGACCCCTCCACGCCCCATCCGCCTGCCCCGCCCGCTCCGCCCCTTGCCGCTCACTCCGCCCTCAGGCGCGGCGGCAGCAGCCTCTTGCAGCGTCGACCCACGTCCCGTCGATCCGTTGGGCTCCGGGGCGCTTTTTGCAGGGCGCGGCGACGGGCGCGATGGCGGCGCGGCGACCGCCGAGAAGAGAGAGGAAGCGGGCGGCGCCGCGGGGAGGAGCGGGGAGGGGCACGGGGCGGCGGGGGCGGCGGCGCGGCTGCCCGCCTCGAGTCAGCGCAGAATAATAAGCGCGCTCCCGCCGCCTCCGCTACCGTCTCGCCGCGGCGTCCCGTGCCCCGCCGAGCGGAACCGTCTGCACCCGCTGCCACCGCCGCGCCACGCGCGCCGCGCCGCGCCGCGCCACGGCCCCGCGGCCCCGCCATGGAGGCGGAGCAGGAGGAGGAAAAGGGGAATGGCGGAAAAGGGGAATGGAATAACGACGGAGGCGGTAGAGATGGTGGAGACGGACGAGGCGAAACGGGTGGTGGCAATGATGATGGCAGAGGTGGCGAGGTTTGGAGTGGTGCCGGGGACGGAGGCGGGGACGGAGGCGGGGACGGAGGCGGGGACGGAGGCGGGGACCGTAGCAGGGAAGGTGATGGTGACGGTGGCGGGGGCGGAAGCGGGAGGAACGGAGGCGGGGACCATGACGGGGACGGGGACGGTGACCGGGACGGTGACGGGGACGGTGGCGGGGGCCGTGGCGGGGACCGTGGGGGAGATGGTGGTGGAGACGGTGGCTGGGACGGTGGAGGGGACGGTGTCGAGGACGGTGGTGAGGACGATAGAAAGTGGGGACGATAACGGGGACGGTTTGCACAGAGAGCGGCGAAGAAGGAGACTGAGAGGAAGGCGGAGAGTATGGAGAAGAAGAGCATAGAGGGAGGCGGGACGGTGGCGGGGACGTTAGCAGGGCAGGCACGGTAGCAGGGGCGGGGACGGTAGCGTAGACGGAGGCTGTGACGGAGTCCAGATCGAGGGCGGGGAGAACAAGGATACGGTGGAGGCTGGGGCCTTGACGACGGGGTCGGGGTCCTGGCGGCTGTAACGACTGGAGCCGAGGTGGCGGCGGCAACGCATTGCCAGGCTTTGGAATGATCGGTGGCGGCAGAGGTGTGTCTGATGAAAGTAGCAGCATAAAAGGAGCAAAGAACTGGAGCGAAAGAACATCCGCGACATAGGAGGGACACCCATGCCAATATCCAGGAAAATAAATTATAAATAAAACTTCTGAACAGGAGCATGGAAATGTAATAGAGGAAGGTTTTAGGAATTGCAATAGAGGTTTCTGGTGCAGCTGGGTAAATTATTGTAAGACAAAGCGAAGAAATGAAAAATATTTATATTTTAAAGTCTTACTGAATCATTCACATTCAATGACAGTCCATCGAGTATTTTGTGTATAATATCTTTCATTGTACCGTTTGTTTTTAGTTTTATTTAATTTCTCTGCACAACTTTCATTCATTTCTCTTACAGATTCCATTACTTTTTTTCAGTGATAATAGATACGATAATACTATTTTCCTCCTCTAGCATTTCTAGTCAATATCCACTCAGCTTTGTGACTTATTTTATCAGGGTATCGTTTTGGCCAAAAGAAAAGAAACGACACAAAAATGTAACACTGGAAAAGACAAAACAATAAATCAAAAGAAATATAAGTACTCGAATATGATGTTGACTTATCCATAAAATAATGAAAACAGGATTGAAGGAAAAACATAAAAACGACGTAATCGCGCCTGGAAACCGTAAAGCAGACGTACAGTATTCGCTTCCGTAACTGCACGTACTACCAGGGCCTTCGAGGACTACTGCACATCAGCTTGCACCGAGATGCACAAACCGCTTGTCCTTCTTGCCAGCGTTGCGCTGCGCGCCACCTTTCACAAGCAGCCGCATCGAGCACAAGCCGAGCGCTTTCCTGCAAAAAGAACAATGCCCCGCACGCGTCAGCCGAGGACAAATCTAGTGCAGGGCCCACGGGCGCGCGCTGCTTGCCCGCCCGCTGGCAGAGGGGGTTCCGGTCGGCGGGGCGGCTCCGGTGGCGCTGCACACCACTCCTCGCAGATACAGATCGCTCCACAGGCAGACTGGGATTTACCTTCCATAAATCTTCCACTTTACAGGGTGGGTCAGTTTACCCCCCAGACGGATTCATTGATTGATGTGATTCGGGCACGTCAACTACTGAGGTCATTAGTCTGTAAGCGTAATTCATT
>JAHLJT010009436.1:209976107-210115341 GCA_031308135.1 Acheta domesticus | reverse complement strand
TCAATTTTTGAATGTTGCTGGTGTTTATTTATAACACGATTTCATTAGGAAATATTCATTTTCCTTTCTGGAAAATAGTATCAGTGGATTAATTATTCTTAATACATCTGAAAATTCTTCAGATGTGGCCTGAGGGACCCAAGATTCTGTATATTGAATCAATTTTTAGTAATATACATTATCGTTTCGATAATAAACGTGAAGATGCAATAATGATCATTAGGTCACTGTTCTTGGTGTTCGTGAATGTTTGTGTCTATGTTAATAACTTCGCTGTAGAACTCTAGAGGCACTAAGACAACGTACTTATATGAAATATATGTAATTACAACGCGAAATCCTTTTCTTGATAATTATTTATTGCCTCGCATTTGTGTCATTCAATTATGTATTTAGACCAAGCGTCTGCTGACAATTTCTCTGAGATACGATGTACATATATGATGACAAACTTGACCGAGCACGTTGTTGTTGTTCGCGAAAATGCGCAAATATTGTGTACTTTGTAGTTGTTGTTGTTGTTGGGTTGTTTTTTTTTTGGTGAAACGTTTCTGGTGTTAGCGTGTGCCCGATTTTGTTTTCTTTCCTTTCTAAATCTTCAGAATATAGTAAATATTGTATAATGTATATTTTATAGTATATTTTCTTCAATATTCTGAGGTTGGTTTTGCTCGTTTTAGACCTTTGTGTCGTATTTAATATTCACTAATTTTTTTAGCACCGGCGCAAACTCGAACGTTACGATAGTTGCATCCGTGATTAAATCGGAAACAACACTACACCAGATGTATCGCGTGTAATCTATGACTCAGTGTCGTAAGCGACATACGTCACGTGATCACTATGGATAAAATTTTTCCCAATTCTTACATGTGAGAGTAGAGTGTTGCGAACGCCACAAATCCCCAATGATGCAACAACATCATGTTGGTCGGCAGCTATAGTAAAACAAATGCGAATCAAGAGGAAGCGGCATTATGGGAATTAAGCGCTAGCAGCAGACCGTCGTCACTCTACTGAAATACTGTTATTTGGTCTAAAGACAGACCGTGGTCCAAGAATGATAGTTGTGCAAAACGCTTTGAAACCTCAACGGGTGCGAGTCACGTGGCTGTCTCATTTGCCCCGTATCGTTTGACCATCCCTGCGCAAAACTGTACACATTGTTACCATCCCTACCACGAAGCGTCCAGTGACTTCTGCCGGATCTCGGAGAGGAGATCAGCCGTTAGCCAGTCGCCGCTGGCCGCAGTAGGTCGCGCACGTAGCAGCACGCCCTCTCACAGAAGGTGACTCACACGAGCACTTCGACGCTGGCCCACTTCCGGTGCCGCGGCGGCGACGGCGGCGGCGGCGATTCAGGTCAGGAGCAATTGGGCGCCCCACCCGCGCCGCCGCGCGCCGCGTCCTCTCCCAGGCTCACAGAACTTTTTCATCTAGAGCCCCCTCTCTGAAGGAAAAAAATGTTACCTAGACGGCAGCCGACAGGAAATCCGTAAATCAGTCTATGCACATTAAAAATACATTTTATTTCCGGAATGAATCGTGGTCGATCGTACATTTTTCCGACCAAAAGTTTCGTCCACAACTGCGGTAGACTTCTTCAGTGGTCCGTGGATACGCACTGTTCTTCTTGACAGCTAATAAACAGTGCGTACCCACGGACCACTGAAGAAGTCTACCGCAGTTGTGGACGAAACTTTTGGGCGGAAAACGTCCGATCGACCGCGGCTATACTGCCCAGATATAAAAGGTACTTTTAATAATATATATAGCCGTGAAAGCCTGTATTGTTTTATTAGTCTACGCCCACTTTACAGAATATATATGAATTCATTTACACAGGGGGAGAAGTTTACAATATACCGGTTAGTCATTTTGCGTAGTAAACCAACACACCAGCGTATTCCTCGTAAAATTAGCAATAAATATTGTCTACTGTATTGGTCTCAAAAACATATACTTTTTTAGCATATGTTTTAGTAATTTTTCTATTTCGTTGCAGCCTGTATATCTCCGCGACTCTATCGCGTTTCCAAAGCACTAAACACTGTTTATACTTGGAAGGTCATGAGTGACATTTGTGATCAGTGAGTGCATTGGAATTCTAATGACTGGCTGGTGGAATGAAGTTCTGACGGTCTAAAAATTGGGTGCGATCGAAGAGTCACGGGGGATTCAGGGCACCCCAATTCAAGGTTCCAGTTCTGCGAAATACAAAATTGATTTTTGGTTCATTTGTTTCCGAAAAAAGTGTAATTTTTCTTCAGCTACATTTAGGACTATCGTCAGAGCTTCGACTCACAACCTTCTGGACGTTGAAAGAAAAAAAATCGTAAAGAAATTGCAACGCAGAAACGAAACGTTTCTCAGCAATATGTTGAAGGAAACACTTGTCCATTTAACTAAAGAGAATACGATAATGTAATTTTTTGTCACATGAAATGACGCTTCCTCTAATACATCTCTAAGGAAATCGAATCTGTTCCCCGGCTACTTACCGGGGCCCACCCTTTTAGTACGGCCTCTCCAGCGAACCGATGATTCAAACCACATCGTCCTCGCGTGATTGCGAACTATAGTGCGATTTTCCTATCTCTGCTCCTCAAGCCCCTATGGCCACGATGGAATACCACACGGCATTTTGCGTCTTTCTCGCTCGTGCCGCTAGATGTCTCATGATCGCAAGCGCTGCTTGATACTGTCGCGATTATGCGATGTCTGGCAGTACGACGAAGAAAGACGCGAAATACCGTGACATATTCCATCGTGAAGACAGGTCTTGAGGGACAAAGTTATAAAAATCGCTCTGTACTTGGCGTTAAAGTCACCGCGGATAGGCTTCATTCACAATGCAAACTTAAACGTAATGATAACGTAGCCGCAAAACCTAGAAGTGAGTTATTGAACAAGACCATTTACAATGCATTGACGTAACCGTAAAAGTAAGGCCGTAAAGGTAAATAGTTCACAAGCATCAAGCTTTTACGTTAAAGTTTACTTCGAAATTCTACCGAAGACCAATCAGAGAGCAGCCAAAAAACAAATGCACAACAAAATCCGCGAGACGCAAACGAAAGATCGAATTCAGATCATGTTCTGATAGTTTCTGGTTATGTCAATTCATTACTATTATGTTGGGAACTAATTTGCGAAAAGTTTCGATGCGAGTAGTGAATTCAAAGTAAAAATTTGGGTCATTTTTTTTGTGACTTTAACTTGACATGGAAAATAAAATAGTTACGTTCGACGAGTTACTCGTGAATTTTGTAAAGGAAGTCGTTGTTTATAAAATGACAGAAATGCGAGCACTAGTACAACAGCTACTCGCATTTTAAATACAAAAGCATATCGATAGGTAAATCGAAAAAAAGCTAAAAATCATGGTGAAAAGATCTTTCCACCATGCTAGAAACGAAGCGATCAAGCTTCTATACGCTGGAATCTGATAGCTTCAGGAGAAGCTTACGTTCCTCATTGTGAATGCTTGTTTTTATGTGTAAATTTTACGGCTAAGTTTACAGCATTACGTTGCGTTTAAGTTTGCATTGTGAATGAGGCCTTAGAAACAACTCCCAGTTGCCGAAGCGGACGCGGATATTAGACTAAGGTTGTGGGACGGTTCCCCATCCTACCACCTTTAAGACAGCTCCACACATTCGGCATTCGCCGAACAGCGAGCTACTGCTCGGTCAATCCCGAACAGCTGATGTGTGCGGCAAAAGCTCGCTTCCTTTGATGTGTTCAAAATACCGACATGCGGTGGGTAGGTCGAGCGCCGAATGTTCGTCACTCGGCAAATAGCAAGCAACCCATCCACACTACTCGGGATTCGACGAGCGGTTGCCCACTGTTCGCCGAATAAAGCACGTGTGTAGCCGCTTTTATGCGAAGATCCTACCTTGACATGGAGCTTTGGATTTTTAGCGAAAAAAAAATAGTTCTGCAAGTCAGAATTATTTAACTCCCTGCCGTAGACAAACATTAGAGCAGTCATTACGGAAGTAAAGACTGTGTCATCGCTGATCGTTGAGGCATGATGAAAGCAAGTAGATTTAGGATGCTTTTGAAGTTATAAGGTATCATTTTGTTTAGCATCTTACACTCAAAATTAATAAACATTTATTGATAAATAAAACGTTACGACAAAACATTCATTCCATATGTCGTTGATTAATGTTAGGTCATATTTATGTTATAGAAAAGTATGTGGTAATAACTTTAACATTCGTCTTCTATCGACAGTTCGTCAGATCCAACAAGTGAACAAGTGAAGTTGACAGTATCACATAGTGATTCATGAGTGATAGAACACCATTTAATTTCTTTTGTTCAGTTTTGATTGGTTCAGTATTAACCTTGTAATCAGGTACTAACACAGGTACTTCACATTAGGTTTCACGATGCAGAAGTTCTGAGGTAGCGTCCAATTCATTGTTTTGCCACAACTTACTTGATTCACATAACAGTTATCAAATTTGGGCAGTTTGTATTTGATAAGGCAGAATACTGAGTGTTATGTGTGCAAAACAGCTGATACAAAAAATTCACAAAAGATGTTTTGCGCACGCTTTATAATGATTCGCACATTACAAGAATGAAAAAAATTAATCTTTGCACTCGGAAAACAAGGACAAGAAATCGTGTTTCGTGCATGGTGTGTTAAAAACTAGCCTACATGAAGCTGTATTGTTGAATATGATATTTCTTGGTGTCACTTGATGCGGTCTACATAAAACTACAATACGAACAAAATTAAAGAAAGTTGCCATAATTGGGACTTATAGGCAGTTTTTGAAATCAATTTCAGTTGCATGGTGATCTCACTGACTTTCTCTGACTGCACTTGACACACGCTACAGACTAGCATTTCGTCGCCCCTTAACCGCCGCCACAGTAAATTCGTGATCAGAGTACAGCAGTTATTTCTGACGTCAATTGTTTTAGCTAAGCCGGAGAAATTTCCTTCGCGGCCTGGAGCTTGAATTCAACGATGCCCTCTCTAACCAGCTGCTTGCAGGGTAGTCCCGTCGCTACTGTATAAAGCTTCTGCGAAAACGTCTGCTTAGAAACCTGCAATTAGTGTGTCAGCCTGCTGTAATACCTCTTCTCTATTTACATATCTGCGTTCTGCAGTATAGAAAGCGGGTGCATGCGGAAATATCTTGTGGACAAAGGGCAATTATTTCGGAAGAAGCATTTTTCAAGGAAATGTAATTAATAAACATATCAATTTTTTCACATGTGGCTTCTTTATGTTTAGTCCCTTGATCATTAATTAATTTAATGTAGATGAATCATATAATTTAATTTCCATTTCAATGCTCTTATATTGGATACAAATTATTTGGACCCGTGCAAACATTACACACATTGTTATTTATTGCTTGAAATGTTCAAATGTCTTCATAAATGAAACCTAACTTTGGACACCTAGACCGTAAACTGTGCGATACACCATGTAAGCCCACTAATATGCGAAGAAGAACATATTGATGAAAGTTGTTAACAGAAATACTCAGACATGCGCAATTAAACTGAACAGAATACTGATTAGTGAAATTAATTTTAGATAGAGTTTGAGATTCTGCATGTTTCTGACAACATTTGGAGTTGAGGGAGCTCAGGAGAACCAAAGCTCGAAAGTAAGAAGATCCAGAAAGTTCTCTTTTTCGATTACATAACACGAATCCTCTAATCAGACACGAAAAACGGGTTTAAGGTCACATCATTTTAGTTACACAAGTTTACATGTGTTGCGGCATAACTTATATTACAGGTTCCATTATTGCACATCTACATGATCTCTTACTTCAGTAACCCAGAACATTGCTCTTTTGAGTTAGTAGTCCTCGCATGATCACTATGGTCAGTTTTACCAGCATCAGAATTAATAACATCACTAACACCATTCTCTAAGTTTCAGTCCACGATTTTACAATTGGTACATAGTATCAGTAGGAGAAACATTACCCGAACTTAATAATGGTGGTAGTGATCATGATCCTGGAGTACATACCTACATAATTTTTGTTGTTTCCTGTACTACACATACAACTCTCATTCTAAGATGGTTTCTCTCCTAGTGAATAGAAAAACTTCAAAAAAATGCATTGGATCATTTCGTCAGAACACAACTGCTGTGTTTTAAAATCTCATAGCGGTAAAGTGACCACAAAGAAAATATTTGCCGCTGCTCAAAAGTAAATTACACACAGTAACGAAATTTTTAAAAACGCCATATCTCACCATTGCTTGTTTTTCTTTCGCTGTGAACTCGATCGGAAACTCGAACAAACAGAAACTGCCGGTGGGTCCGTGTCAAGGATTTCGCGAAACGGAGACGGTGATAGAGTGATCTCATGGGCAAGGGGATGGTGGTAGTGGTAGCGAGGGGATGGTGGTGGTGGTAGCGAGGGGATGGTGGTAGCGTGGTAGGGTGTAGCGGGTGTGCGGGTAGCGAGGTGGTGGTGGTAGCGGGGTGTTGGTGGAGGTGGTAGCGGGGAGTGGAAGCGGGGGCGGGAGCGGGGGTGATAATGGGGGTATGGGGGAGGAGAAGCGAGAGTGGGAGCGGGAGCGAGGGAGTGGCGGTGATGTGGATGGTGGACGTGGAAGCGGAAGTGGAGGCAGACGAAGTGGCGTCTTCGAAGGCAACGAGGTGGTTAGGCGGTGTGGAAGCGGAAGCGGAGGTCGGGCTGGGGAAAAGGGAGGGCGCGAGGGCGGAAGCGGGAGCCGGGGCGGTATCTGTGGCGCGATGTCCATCATCCGCAGAGCGCAGAGCCCGTATTTCTTTCGAATCGCCCCATCGCTTCTTGAGGCGGTCCGTAATGGCGACGCCGTCGAGCGCCGATGAGGGGCAGTCAATTGCGCGAGACGCCAGGGCGCCCCCGAGCGCCAGCACCAACGAGCCGCCCGGACGCTAATGCCTCGCACCGGCGGGATCTCCTCGCCTCGGGGAGGACGCGTTTCCAATTCACTGAGAGAGAAAAAAATATCGTGGAGAATCACAAGCTTATTGTTAAATTGCGATTGTTAAACAGCTTTTTTAAAGAACTGATACTAATGTGTCTCTGTCCTGGAGGTCCTAGGGTTCGGGTCTCGACCACGGAAGGACTTTCGACATTGGCTAGATAGCAAGGCCAAATTCAGTTGCTGTCTGAATGAGAAGTCTCGCGGGCGCCTGCTCTGATCGGGAGCTTTCCGTGGTTTCCGCGATCAACACCAGGCAAATGCCGGGTTAGCAACAACCATTGCGAACGGACCACGGAAAGAGCGCGATATTTCCTTCCTCTTCCTTTCCTATCCTCACCCTTACTTACACACAATCTTACATGTACTACATTTCCAAACATGCCGGGAGACCGGTCGGGAGCTGAGAGCTTGTCTCGATGCCGCGTTGTTGGAAGGTACCTGGTTTGGGAAAACGCCGCTAGCTGCCCGGTAGGTCGGCGCCGGGTCTCACCATCCAGCGGGGGATGATCGCCGCCACCTCCGGTGAAAAAATGCATGCACTACACTTACGGAATTAATGTTCTTAGAAGTTGACGCGCCCGGAATCACCAATCGATCAATTAAGTGGAGAGCAGAGGTTTCCATGGGCGACTTGGTAGCTGCGAACGACGAGCAGTTCGGATCTCTTGAGCTTGTAGCACCCAGAACCATAGCACATTGTTCTCTTTGTATTTAATTTTATTAATTGCATTTTTACAAGTTCAATATTTCGAAATTATATATTGGTTTATGTGTGAAATGTAATGTTAGGTTGACTTTTGGTAGTAATATGTTCGAAATGATCAGTAATTGGTAAAACAGTAACAAATCATTGTTATAGTAAGAAACAGAAAACTGGGCTGCTAGGAAATATTAATGTAATACGCTGATGTGGCCAGGGCACTTAGGCACAAACTTTTGTCAGTTCCTATGTAACATAAAGAATACGCCCTTGAAAAACACTAAAATATTTATTGCTATATCCAGTAATAAAATAAATCTATAACTTACTTCATATTGTAAAATTTTGGAATTTGAATTAACATTTTATATCGCTAGTAATGAATAGAGACCGAATTTTTATGTAATTACATATTTTTTGGCTTTCTTCTTACCGTTCTCAAAATTGTAATCTTTGCGAATCATAGCCCTCCTAACACAATATCCAATTTTTTTCGTTACATATTTTTACATATTTAATAGTATATTACATATTTTTCGCATTTTGCTGTTTTCACAATATATTTTCTTATTTTATCAATTTTCTTCAACCTATTTCCATATTTTTTATGAAAAGATGTATTTTTTTAATCAGCATTTTTCCTACATTATTGGGAAAATCTAGGTGTCAAAAATATCATTGACTCTGCGTTTTGATTTCCCTACTTTCCGAGAAAAATTTGCGATCGCCGACATGTAACACTTCGATGAAGATGCTACAGTGTATGTTTTCTGGTCGTAGATCTCGCCAGTTTGTGCGATGTCTTCTATTGCGATTAGTCCGGCTGCTAAACTACTGTCCTGGATTACAATAGATTAAGCTTTTACTACTGACGAGAAAGTTGTGTGATGTAAAGTGAGCAGTTTTTCTAAATGTAATTTCTTGCTATGTGAATGTTTTTTAATTAGAGAATTTTAATATTACATATTATATCTGATTTTACATATTTATAACATATCCTTACTGTTTTCATTACATATTTATGTACATATTTTGACGTTTAATACTACATATTTTTCCGGTCTCTAGTAATGAGTGGTGCCACAAGCGCACACCGTCTCTGCGAACTAAAGGATTTTTTTGCATATTCCTAAAATTGACCAACAAATAATAGAATGTAAACCTCAATTAGCAGGTTTGCCAACTGCATCTTCCGCGAATAATTAGAGCATTTACGAGCATTACCAGCAAATGTTTATTTATTCCACATCTCACTGGTTTCTAGAAAACACGAAAGAGTGGCATTAACATGCTCTAAATCTAGTGGGAGCGCTACGCTAATAATCTTCTATTATTGAACTATCATTTTCACACTTCAGTATTTTTCATGATTGTATTTGAACTAAAATACATACGACGGTAACTGTATAAATTATGGGGCATTAAAACATTACTAATGATATGATAATGTATTAAATCTGTTGAGATCTGAAAAAAATATTAGAAAAAAATTGAAAATATAATAAAGTTTGCTTTTAAATTCCCCTTTCATGTTTTTCTTATTTTCATACATGAGACGTGATGATTTCGTGAAGATAATTTATGTCCAGAAAAAAAAAACAAGGCGCCATTTCAGCATTTGATCAATGACTCAAGGGAAATTGGATGAAAAACCTCACGAGGGGTCACTGTTCCAAAAATTAATACTTGTTACAAATACACTTATTTGTTCAAAATTATAGAGTACAATGTGTGACAAAATAGAAATAGAGCCAATACATTTGTTTGCCCTAGAGTCAGACTTAAAAGTATCACTGAAGAAAGTATAGCTGAAAAACGCAATACAATAGAAAATGGGTCCATCGTCCTTCAATTACTTTACCTCTCTTGCTGTTTATACTTCTATCTTCCCAGAAGCCTCTGAGTGAGGATCTGACGTACTGAAGCTACTGGGGCTAGAGCCGGACACAAACGCCCTCAGTTCCGTTCGTTCTTGGGGGCGATACCAGGCGCGCCGATACTAGGGTGTCCGAGAATGCCAGTTCCGGAACTACCACGTGTGCCGACCGCGTCGAATAAATGCTGGAGGCGTCACCGGAGCTTTCGCCGCCGTTTTTGTACTTCAAACTCCAGGCAGTCTGGCGGTATGTGTTGTTGAATAAGACAAAATATTTTTGAGATTTGTGAGATTTGTACGTTGACCAATGCACAAGCAATCTAGCGGCACCTATAATTTTTGTAGATAGCCTTCGGCCTTTGACATGTATATAATAAAAATAATGAAAAAATAACAATTATGATAAATATTTAATTCGCCTGTTTTCACGTAAATATATTTTAAGGTATATTTAACTTTCTAAGCCTTTTTTCTTGAAATGTATTTCTATTTTCTTCTAGTTTGGATAAAAATGTATGTTTAAACCATTTCCACTCTCACTAATTCCAGCTGTTTGGCACCAAATCTCAATTTTTTTATCTAGATCTAGACAGAGGATGTTATTTATTTTTGAATTTGACATTCTGTACCTTTAGATACTAGCTTTCCTCTAAATTCTTTATACAAAGAAAAGAAGTGGATTATTGGTAGGTGACCGATGGGTCATGGGTGATCGATGAGATCAGATTCGCAATGCAAACATCACTCGCATCTTAAGGGGCAAGTTGATAACCGTGACTTCCGACATTGATATCTCTCCGTCCGACAAGTTCTTCCAAGGTAAAGGAAATGGAAGGAAGGTTCTGTTAATTGAAAGAATTACGCGTTAGGTCTCTTTCGTATGCCAGTGATGAAATTGAAGTCAATTAAAACATTTATTTTTATCATTTCTAGGTTTATACTAAATTACAGCATTTTTCTGAGGCGCAAAAATGTTATAAATGTATTAATTTTCCCTCATTTTATATGATGTATCAATGTATTTATGTGGTATTTCAATATTATAATTAATTATGTATTTATAATTTCTGAAAACTACCCGTGTGTGGCAATAGGGCAAGGAGTTGAATAGGCGTATTTTCAGTGGGCACCATTGTTTCGCCGCCAATAGTTCCACCCAATTCAGAGGCCTTGGCGGCTTACATCCACTTTTACACAATAAATTGTACCCAGTGACGAAAGAACGTTTTCACGCAGAGAAGAACAGTACCCATGTCAATTTTGTTTCGCATATGCGTTTTTATGATGTAATGATGAAATTAATACCAAATGTTAATTGCGTTTAATAAATATGCCTTACATTTTAATTTGTAAGAAACTTAAATGACATAACAATAGGTATGAAATGAATTATTTTTCCCTTAACACATATTTTTGTGCTTTGATATGTCATTCTTGAAAGTAAACTTTTATCATGATTTTCTTCGCTTACTTGAAAATAAAGTGCAGGTCCATTTATATTATTAGAGACTGCAATTAATAACTTTAATTTCAATGTTGTGTAATAATTCACAATGTAAAAGCAATTGATGAAAATTATTGTAGTTTTTATTTTTATTCTATTTTATTGATATAGCAAAAAGTTGATTTTAAATTACTCTTTGCTCTCTTTTTTTGCTTTTAATTATTACAAAAATTGTATTATTTTCTCTCTAAAATTATTTGCAAATAATGGAGTAATTGTTACTTTTCAACCAATTAATTGATAATTGAAATTGTAATTTCTTGCGATTATAATTAATCAATTACAATTAAACGACACAATATGTGTCCGACCTTAAATCCCGCAGTTGCATCGAGCCGCCGAGCCGCTGAGCCTGCGCCGAGCGCCCGGCGGCGGCCGCTTCTGCCGAGACTGCGGATACTGGCCGATACTGACGAGAACAGCTGAGAATGAAGCAGTTCCGATTGTTCCTATTCTTGAGGGAGACCTACGTGTAGATTTCAACAGGCAGATAAGGAGCGCGCGCACGACCTTCGAGGCTCCGAGACTGCGGATTCGATGGTGTAAGCGGATTCGATGGTGTTTGCAGATTCGATGGTGTACCGGACTGTCATGCCCAAGTTCGCGGGTTCAAACCCGATCGAATCGGTGGATTTTTAAGGGCGAAAAAGTCCTTCGTACGCCTTCCTTCGGAGGGGAAGTAAAGCCGGCTTAGTAGATTTACTTGCATGTAAAAGATCCTCAAGCCTAAATGACGCCTCTGAGCTAAATTCAAATCGCCTATTTCGTCGCCCGAGATAATACCTTCTTTCTCCGCTAGGCGGTGAAAGGAGCGTAGTAGAAATTTGCGTGGTCAGGCGGAAGAGCGGGCCTGGTAGCCCGAGTCTCGCCAAGTAAAATAAGGCATTAACTAACTAACTGCGAAAGCAAAGCTACCCAGACCGCTCGATAATAGAATGCGTTTTGCCCGGCTCCAACTGGGGCCTTATACTCCGATCAAATTAAGAAGTCCTTTCAAGGTCACGAGCTGGCATGGGAAGGGGCACTGTCATCGAATCACGGGCTTCGTTACGACTCAAATTTTTGGTATTGAAGCTTTTGATTGGATAACAGTATTCCCCTCTCTTTTCAGCTTGTGACCTTGAAAGGTCATCGTGTTTTAATCGAAGTGTGGAGTGAAACATCAGCGGAGTCAATCACGCGACTGAGTGGGCACTAGAGGCCACGTCGAAACTGGACTCATAAGCAATGTTACTTCTCTGACAATCTTGGTGGAAGCAGGAGGAAATGAACACTTCTTTCGCATCCTTTTAACAACGAGACTATTTATTTAACCAAGGAAAACCTTGCTGGGAAAAACTGAGTGTAGGACAGAAATATTGTTGTGAAAGCTCAGCATATCAGAATAAAGGCGTGGCCATCCTTGTCTACTCTGAAAAAACCGGCCCCGGTGCAATGTGTCTGATGAGTTCGTCTGAGAAGATGTAAGCCGCAAGTATGGCGCGTGGCTCGCCGTCGGATAAATTAATCGTTCTTAACGCGCTTACTTAAGGGATTTACACAAGGCAAGGCGCTAACTTGTAGAGAGCGCGTGTGCACTTCTAAATGCCACGTCGCACGCCAGTGCATAAGAGTTACAGCGCGCCGCGCCGTCTCTAGTTCATAAATCCATCACAAGCAGCAACTCGCAAGGCGAATCCCTGTTGCGACGACTTTGAGCTTAGTCGACGCTAGTTTTTTTTTTATTTATTTATTTGAAGGTGAAATACGTATTCCCGGAATTCGCGTTTGCTTTTTTTATCGAAGAAAATAATCGCCCTGAGGTGAGAGACGTTATTCAAACGCCGGGTATCTCGCTGCATGCATTCTCTCCGCCACGAATATTACAGATTAAATGAGCAATTATGAAAGGAATTGATCCTGTTCAGACATTTGGATAGTACGCGAGACGTGCCTGGAAAGGAAGTATAAAACGGCTAGGTAATTCAGAATGTGTTTATTAGATAAATTGTTCAATACAACTCTTTTAGTTATACAGTGGTATATTTCGACGTAATTGCCGGAATTGCCTAAACACGTTTTAAGATTCAACATTAGCTTCTGAATACTACAGTCAAATCTACTAGGAACCACATCTACATTTTATTCTTGATCTCTTCCCCTGCGTCAGAGAAAATGTCCAGATAGATGTTTCGTCAGGTGCAGAAGCAAGTAAAAATCGCTGGTTGCAAGTCCCGAGCTGTTTCATGTCAAAAAATGTATCAAGAACTTCTGACAAGTACTCATCATGTAATTTCTTCCGTGTTGCCATCTCTATACGAGTTCATGAACGGAGACAAATGCTTTAAAGATATCGCTTCAAACACATGCCCTATTATTGGAGGTGTTGTATGACAGAGCGCACTTCATATTTGGTGAGATTGAAAACCGGCGCAATCATTATAAGTAGTTGGTTCTGGAACTAGATTTCACGTGACAATGAAGAGCAACAAGAGGAGGAGGAGGAGGAGAACGACTAGACATTAAGCACTATTACTTACGTGCCCGCGAATGTGAGATGTGTAACCTTACTTTTCACGCACCCGACACAAAAGAGCAATAAAGAGACTCGTTTAATTACTGATGAAATTGTTCAAACATCGCAGCTAATATTTTTCTTGTCGCTTTGGGTCTTTATCCTAAACGTATTGATACTAGAGGTAATGCAGCCTGTAGGGTTTCACCCACTTGCCATCATACGTTTAACTTTGTGAAACATAGAAAATGCTGCGTGTCGTGCGCAGGTAAACGGACTTGCTAACTAATTTTGTCAAAAAATGTTTACATATGTATTTTAATTTTTGTCAAAAAATAGTGTATTTGCAATTAGAGGTTGGCAATGTTTACCGACCAATAAAAAAAATTATGAATTTTGAGCTTAGATATTCGTCGGAGAAATTTCATTTTGTAGGTGCTATCGAGTGTGGTCCTTTAATGTATGGACATTCTGAATGATTCTTGATCATAAGCCTACGATATAAAATTAAATAAATATAAAAAGGAAGGCATTATTATTATTAATGCATTTCAATGTATTTTAATTGTTAAAATATAATATATTTATTCTATCACTGATATTTGCAATATATGATGCAAAATTAGCAGAATTTGAGGAAAATATTCACCGGAAACTTTTTGCCCTACGCTCCAGGAGTACGAAGGTTGCCAAAACCTCAGGTATCGATACCAAAATGAAAAGAGTAAGACCAGTGGCGTTGCTAGGGGGGGGGGGCTTGGGGGCAGCGCGCCGCGGGTGACACCATTCTAGAGGTGACACCAATTAAAATATTTTGTAGTTAGAATTAGATAATTTAAATCTTTCACTTAAAAAATTTATATATTAATAGTTAGTTTTTAGCTTTGGTAGTTTGAAAATGTTATTGTTGGAATTATATAATTTTTATGGTTTAGTTATTAAATGAATATAAATAATTTTTAAGTATACTTTTAAATCATAAGCATAGATTATGATTTAATTGAAATTATATTGCAATTATTCTTAATTACATAGAATTTTTAAATATATTATAAATAACTATCATACGCAAATATGTTTGTATTTTTAATAAATGTAGAATCAATGCAGCAATAGATATTTTTATATTTAATTTAACCTTTAAATATAACACTTATTTAATTATACGTAAATAAAACATTGGGGTCAGACCCCAATTTTAAAGTATGTACATTTTTACCTGAAGGTTTTCAAAAGTGCTCTAAATATTTTTAATTATAATTTTTTTTAGTAGAGCTAACGCTGTTTTGAGGGAAATTAATGTTATTTTATTAAGATATTAGCACCATTCTTAAAAATTACACCCTTTTTGACCAAAGTGAATAGATTTTGAAGAATAATTTTTTTAAAAACAAAATATCACTGTTAAACTTTATATTTTATTTAATGCCATAAAGAGTATTGTAACCCAGTATTATCATTATCTTAAAAATGTAAACAGTTTTTCGTATAATACGTTAGCAAATGAGACGTTATTTAGATAAAAAACAACTAAACAATACTTCATTAGAGATTTAATAGAAGTAAATTTTTACTGAAAAATGAAAAACAAATTTTAACTATTTTTAATTTACTCACTTAAAAATAACATTTGTGTAAAAAATAAATTAAAATTATTGAAAATCTTATTTCAAAACAAAATCAGGATCCAAATCCGAGTGATCACCAAACAAGCTCTCCTATGTTTCTTCGTTATCACGCTCATTTAGTAAATCTTGTATTAGGTGTGAATTATCTATATATGTTTGATGTTAGTTTGTCTAGAAAATGTCTTAAAAACAAACAAAAACCAAAATTGCAACTTTGAAAAAGACACACATTAATATAACACTGGGATCCAGCAAAACCCAAAGACACTTCCGCACTCTACTGCAAGGTTAGTAGCAGACTATTAGAAGGCGGCAACTGTGCAAACCTTTCCCAAACGTACTAACTGAATTTACGTGGGAGTAAAATATCCCAAACATTTATTTTCCAATTAAACTTATATAACGAAATTTGGTTGGGTCCAATAGACACCAAGGGTTATGTTTAAAGGTTAAGGGGGTGACACCATTAGCTTCGCCCCAGGTGACACCAGCTGAAGCTAAGCCACTAAGCCTTTTCCGAAAGTAGTATCGGAAGAAAATTATCTATAGACTAGTAGTATTTACCGCAGGAGGTAAACCGGTCCTGGTGTCGGATTGGAAACTCGGTTTCTTGAGTTTCTCAGTGGTACCCTAGTTGCCAATGCCAATGTGGACACAGAAGGGCTCGGGTGGGCCCCCGGATTCCGGTTTTGATGTGGCAGAGGACCCTTAACCCAGAGGAAAAGAAGGTTCGTTGATATCGGGTGAGAAATACATTTCTCACCTGACCAAAGTCGGTAAAATGTAGCGGGATGAGGGGACAGGAAGGAACCCTCCTCAGGTTCCAAAACCTTGGAGACGACGAAGTTCGGATGACCAAGAGCGGCTGCGTCCTGGCGTTAATCCAGATTCCAGCTTTCCGAAGCCCATGCGCCTTGGAGGGGGAGACTGCGGGTACAGCCAGATGGCCTAGGTACTCAGCTCTTAGGTTTTCCGGCTCCCTGATTTCCGAAAATGGTGCAAGAAAAGCCATGGGATAGAAATCTAAACTTGTTGTTTATCAGTTGTCTTCTTAAAGTTCGGAATGGGGTGAGTAGACTTGTGGGGTAATGGCTGGCAAATATACATTCTACCTGGTCATCGCTTTGATCCCCGGCCAAGCCATGTAGATATGAAAGTGGACAAAAAATCAAAGTTCTCGGCAGCTGTACTCCGGTTCCTGTTTCCCTGCCGCTCATTTTATCTACGTTATTAGATTCCCAACAGCCCTGAATAGTAGTTGAAGGTCTTTGAAGCTTCAATAATAATAATAATAATAATAATAATAATAATAATAATAATAATAATAATAATAATAATAATAATAGCGATTTTCACCAGACTGCATGTTTCTCTGTAAATAATTCATTATTAATTGTATTATTATGAATGAAACCTTTTTGGAGTTCATTTTACTGGTGTTACTTGCAAATAAAACGAAAGGCTAGGAACAGAAAGCAGGATGTGGACGGGGTGTTAGGCATGAGGAAAATGATGTATTGTCATTCAAGTCTCAGCTCTGCTGTCTGTATAATACACATCGCAAATATCGAATCCTACATTTCGATTCCAAACAACCCGGTATGGGAAGTGAGAGCATCGATTCTAAAGTTATACCAGTAGCGTTGCAACATCTTCACGTGGCTTTTGATGGAGTGGCACGCACACCAGCTCCGGGCGGGAGCTCCAGCGGCCGCCTCGGCCGCCCGGCGCGGCGTCGCAGGCTGCTTGCTCTCTGCGCGTAAAGCGCGTTGTTCTCATGGGGCGCGCCATGTCGCCGACCCGGCGGCGGCGGGGGAGTCAGTGACCCACGGCGCAGGGCGGCGGCGGCGGGGGCGGAGGTGGCGATGGCGGCGACGGTGCCGACGGCGGTGGACAGTGGCGAACGACGGTGGCGGCGGTGTAACGACGGCGGCGATGATGGCGATGGTGGCGGCGGGGGCGGCGGCGGGGGCGGCGGCGGGGGCGGCGGCGGGGGCGGCGGCGGGGGCGGCGGCGGGGGCGGCGGCGGGGGCGGCGGCGGGGGCGGCGGCGGGGGCGGCGGCGGGGGCGGCGGCGGGGGCGGCGGCGGGGGCGGCGGCGGGGGCGGCGGCGGGGGCGGCGGCGGGGGCGGCGGCGGGGGCGGCCGGGGCGTAGGCGGGGACGGCGGCAGGGCGGAGGTGGCGCCACGCGGGAGCACAACGAGAAGTGAACACAGCGCGGCGACTGGCGATTGTCGAGTTCAATTTCCTCCGCCGCGTCGCCGTGCTGCAACGCGTGTCCGTCGGCCGTTGGGATGGAGATTCCAATCTAGTGAGAATTCACGAGTAGGAAGGTGAAGGTCGGTTTGTGGCAATGACGACCGCCTTAGGTGCGTGTGAATAGAGGAAATATGGCTGTGTGTTCTTGAACTGATACTTTACTTGGTGACGATTCATAATACAATGAAATATAAGGCATTTTTCATAGCTTAGCATACAGCAATCACGTCACTAGTAGCGAGTGAAGTCAGAAAAGTGTGTCGAAAATGTTTATATCAAATGTTTAATAATAATTAATAATGTTTATATTGAAATTGCAGAAGTTCTGAACTGTGGCGACAGTGTGTGTGCTAAATTCCCAGAATGCCACAACGTCGTGATTGACATTCGTTCCCTACCAGAGCTGCTCATAAACCACTGATATCTACGAGAGTTGGGGCGTAAGTCATGGCATCTTTTTTTTTTTTTGGTGAGAATACGAGTACGGGTAGAAAATATGAAAAATATTCATGAAAGGACAATGTATGAACTAAATGCATGGTCATTTAACAACACATCAAAATTGGGTTTCTCGTATTTATTAAGGTATTTTCAATGACAGCGCCGATTTAATGCTCCAATGCATTGTAGCAAACACGACGTGTATTCCAGAAGCCGGCCGTTAACCGATCTAAAGGCCCGATTAAGCAGACGGTCGATTACTGCACGTGTCATGTCGGTCCGCACACTCACAGGTCGTCACGTGTGATGCTGATCACTGGTTTCTACGCGTACTCGTAGAATTCTTCTGCAGTCCTCGCTACTCTCCTGTTTGGAAGGACATTATTCTCAACAGCTTCCCCAATTTCCTGTATTCTCGGGTTCTTGTCCCATGGACAACGGCTAGTGTATTAGCGCTCCGGGTTACATTCATCTCGGACGGTGGTAGTCAGAAAAATGAGCTCACACTGCTCTCTATGGTGATACACACATTCACATTTTCACTAGCCATCTCTTGTTGTGAAAAGACATTAATGCAGCACTTCTTTCACGCGACAAATAAAATCGTGTAATCTGAAAACATTTCTTTTGAAAAAACATTGGCATGACTTCTGCCCCCATTCCTTGAATATATAATTAACATTTTAAATATATATAACCACTATAATGTATGTAGATAATTATATATACAGATTAAGACAAATTTATGTTTCATCACGCTAATACGGAGTTAGCGGCACATACTGCCGCAGTAGTTGCAAACAATTTCCATATAGTACGACTGAGTGATCCGATTATCATTTGATATCGGCGGAATAGCTGGTTTCACCATCACTTCGTGCTTGTGCATGCGCACAGAGACTCAAAAGTAGTATATGATGAGGTGCTTCATTCTAACCAAAAACTCTGTATAAATGCGTCGATATTATTGAATCTCAAAAATCGATATGTCGATATTTTTGAATCTCCGGTGCCGGTGCTTGAGTTGTATCGATACAGGATTACATACAAAATGGAATGCATTTAACATTACACTCAACTTTAAAGATGGTTTTAGAAGATCGTAATATAATTTTTGAGTATATTCCAATTATTTTTCATTAATATTTCATTTAAATAAATGGGAAGCATTGTACATTTTCTCGTAGACAATGCTAGAAAATAACTAAAATAGTTTTAATGAAATGTGAAAATCGGAAGAAAGGACGCTGTTACATGCTAGATGTCTAGTTTCTTTGATACTTGTATAACTGTTTTTGAAACGATACCAAGACATTATCAATTCAATAGTATCGATACCAATATTGGTAATTTCAGAACTAGACATAGCGGTACAGAATATACGATTCTTCCTTAGAAGGTAATTTTGCGGGGATATCGGGGAAGGCAATAACCATGTTTGTCTCGTAGAATAGATTGTAAATCGCAATTGTCGATGGAAGTTTTGTACTGGAGTTTAGGTGACTCTGCAGCCAGAAGGTTATCCTAGTGACAAGATACTGGGGATAGCTAACAGAAAGGGACTTCTAGTGAGTCGTCTAGGTTTCTGTCCCGGCAGCTCGAGGCAACACTTTAAGGTCATTAACATTGTGCCAATGTGTACTAATTTCCTCCCCTTTTTTCTTCTTCAATCATTTATTTTGTAAGAATTCTCGGGGTGTAAAATATCAGTATTCAGGGGAGGTAAAATAATAATGTGATAATAGAGAGTATTAATCCTGTAATCTGTACGAGTCCCATGTTTTCTTTTAGATTTTGCAGAGCAACCTGATGTGATAGAGGAAACATGACTACAGTTCTGTGTTGAATCTGCCTGAAATATAAAAGATTGTCGTTTTATCATCATGCATTGATAACGGAAGCTGCTGGCTAATGTATTTATTTATTTATTCATTCCAAAATAACATTTTCGTGAATGTCAGATGGTTTTATTTTCTATTGTAGGCGATGTTGCATAGTCATACTCTGAAAATTAACATATTGACATTAAAAATGATATTGTGAGCAATAATTGCGAAAATTATAATCAAATTAAGTATTACGTGTTTTACATATGTGATAATAAGTGCTGAAAATGTCATTTCCATATAAGCGTTTACATTTCCATATAAGCGTTTCCATGTTGCGTTTACATTTTGTAGAGTATATAAGAAATATTTGATTTTTTAGTAAATGCAAAAATTACGGCATTACGTTTAATATAATATTTGTAATGACACTGCCACAACACCGGAGGAGAGAATAAGAAATGATGAAAATGTAATTGTTGCAATTATTTCACTTTCCATTTTACGTCACTGGAAGGCTGACTTAAGGCCCCCCAAAGTCATTATACTAAGTAATAGCACGGCTTTCAACTTTCTGCGATTATACGTTATTGAGTTTTCGGAGCATTGAACTATAAAAACAAAAGCAGAATAACAGTTGGTGCCTATCCAGAGTGCAGATATATAAAGTTTCATAAAGTAGATCAAAGAATCAAACATTTTGGACAGTACTTCCGCGAACGTGCTGCAATTAATCCTTTTGGAAGAACGTCCAATTGTCAGCTCCTTTTACTGTATAATTCTTACTGTACGGCCCCAAGATTGCTCTTACAAAGAAATTAATATCGCAGAATGAGGAGGGAGGAGAGAAAGGTCAGAAAATGAAAAATATGGAGAAATGACAGAACATAGAAAGAGAATGGCCGGAGACTTGTGGGAAAATGAAATCAAAAAGCAGAGACCGAAACAGAAAGGGCAGGAGCGAATTGAATAAAACGGAAGTAAAATGCCCAGGTCAGAAAAAGAAAAGACGTGAAGAGAAAAAGAGGGACTAGAAGAGAAACAGGCTGGGAGGGGCAGAAGGCCGAAAGAAGAGGAGGAGAGAAGAGGGTAAGTGAGAGAGAAAGAAATGGAAGTTTCAGCCAGACCAATCATTTGACAGGGAAGCAGACGAGGAAAAAGAATAGCAAGATCCCATAGGACCACCAAAGTCGGGAAACTTACTTCGTGTGTCGGGCGAGCGAGCGAGCGGGTGGGTGGGGGGAATTTGGCGAGATGTGAGAGGGAGGGTCGAGGAATGGGGGGGCGGGGCGGGGAGGGGAGGAGGAGGGGGCGGTCTCGCGCGCGCGGTCACCGCGTGGGCGCGAGAGGCATCGCGCGATCTCGCGGCCCGCGGCGGCGGCGGCGGCGGTGATGGTGGCGATGGCGGCGGCGGCGGCCTGTTCGGTCGTCCTCACATTCCAGCGGCCCGCGCCCCGCCGCCGCCGCCGCCGCTGGTCGCTCACCTCACGATTCCAATTATCTTAAACTCCCCGGCCGGTCGGTCGACTGAGCGGGGCGGGGAGCGCCGGAGAGGAGCGGAGTGAGGGCGGGGCGGGGCGGGGCGGAGCCGGAGGGGCTCGCGGCGGGGCGGTCCCTGGCCCGCTCGCTGCTCCTCGCGCTCTCGCATATCACTCCATAGCGTCTGCGCGCTGGCTGCACGCTCGCGTACAATCGCAAGTGGCCCTCCGCGCGCGGTCTTTGCCCTCGAACGCTCTCGCCCAGCGAAGATCTCGCGCGCTGCCTGGCGCTGCGGCGGTAGCTTGGTGCGCGCTGATGCATCTCACAACATGTTGCATTGGGAGCTAGCAGCTGCAGTGTGTGGATGTAAAGGCTGGCTTGGTTTCATTGCCATACACACTCCGTACACTCACTCACACTCATTCTCTCTCTCTCTCACACACAAGCCTCCGCAACACCCACACACTCACACATACCCATAGACACACATTCACACACGCACACACACTACACACACGCGCGCGCGCTCTCGCGTTATCTGCTTCTACTCTTAGCAAGACGTGAAACTTGTGAAGTAGGTCGTAGTAAAATTTCATTCATAATACTCTAACTTCCACACTATCTTAGCGTCGCGCTTTCGGCGTGTATTTTAATGAAAAAGTATCGATAGAAATATCCTTCAAAATTTGTTTAAATTTCATTACATAATTATGCTAAAATATCGTCAATCTCACCACTCATGTCGAATTTCATGTTATATCAGAAAAAGTAGTGCAGTAAATTACTGCGATTCGTAATAGTGTGTGCCATGGAACCCCTCAAAAAGCCTTTTAGTCGCAGCCCCCCCCCCCACACGTTATTTTAGACTTCTCTCAAGATGTTTTGGAGAATCCTCAAAAAGGTTTCTTACCAGGAGACAGAGTCCTTTTAAATACACTTCACTTCCGAATGGTGGATCCGAAGAGGCTTGATCGTGAGTAACGAACGGACGGAGGGAGACTCGGATACTCACAAATGAACAGTGAGTTACCAGATTGTTTTATGTCGGATAAAGAGGAGGATGAGGAAGATAATGATGATGATGATGATGATGATGACGAAGGTACTCAAGAGCTGCATGCAAGCGTAGGAGTATAATTCGTTCACGTCCTCACTTTTCCAGAGGAGATGGCCATGATTGTGATTTGGTTTTGCAATTTCCCAACCACTCTAGAAGGATACTAGTAGGTTGAGAAGTGAACGATGCCATAAGGATTATTGATGAAATGAAGACCAGTTAAGATGCACAATGATACCCGTCAACTACTTATTACACAAGAGTGGAAATCGCAGTCTAGCGGTTGGAACACTGGGCCTACGTTCGTCGACAGTTTTCATTTATTTTTGTTTAAGAATAAATATGTGGCTCACCCGCATTTTTTATGCGAGGATGTGGGATCAATCTGAATTTGTTTTCCTGTGAACTTTTACGTTAACTCAACTTAAACATATAACAATTAGGCTATGAAGCAAAAACATGTTCGAAATCAGAGATTTCCAATAACCACTCAACAATTTTGTCACTGTTCATGGTCCTTGAATGTTGCTAGAATGTTTAACTACTTGATGTAAATGAACGGTAATAATACAATTATTGTAAAAGTTAATTGATTTAGAGTGAATTTATTTTGATTCGGAGAATTATTATTTGAAGGTCATTCCATATTAAATCAACACAGTCATTTTACATCACCATCTCAGATTCAAATGAAATTTGACACATAGGTAGTATGCATGGAGAATAAGAAAACTACAAATTTTGAGTAAAATATTTCCACCCGTTTCTGAAATACAGTCATGTAAAATTTTGCAAAATTGGCTTCCCGAATTTTTTTACATTGATGTAGAACATCACCAAATTAAGATAGAGAGCTGGAACAGGTGTCATTTTTTAGCTTTCTTTATGGCCTTTTATATGATATACAACTCAATAGGGATTGCATTCAAAAAGGTTTTTCAAATTTGAATTTAAAATTTTGATTTTGAGTTTTTTCAAAATGCTCATCTTCAAAAAAATTGAAAAAATTCTATAATAATCCTTGTATATATCCAAACAGATGGTTGCAAGTTTAAAAATGGGACTGCAATGGGTTCATATGGTAATCTTTATTTAAAATGCACAATATTTACTTACTCTAGATTTTACTGATTTAAAATGCATTTTATTTCAAATTATAAGACAAACAAAAATTATTAATTTAGTGTTTTATTGGCGAGTGTGTTGTGTTTTATTGTTGTTGTTGTTATTATTATTATTATTATTATTATTATTATTAGACCGCGGAACTTCATGCATTTGCAAATGTTTTGACTGTGCATATCGAAAGGAAATGTATATAACTTTATCTATCAGCAAAAATAAAACAAATCTATCTTATTTTTATTTTGCATGTGTGCAATTTTTTAGTTTAAATGCTTATTTTAATGTATGTGGTATATTTTAGTGCATGTATTCCAGGTTTTTGTGGAGAAGAGGATCGAGGTCAGATCTTTTCGGGTATTTCTCTTTCAACTTAGAAGTGGCTTTCTTCTGACAACGCCCTACGGAAATTGAACTTACTCTTCCTTAGTACCCTTCGCACGGTTTCGGGATTTAGTTTCTTGTCAATTCCAATTTATAACTGTGGAGTAACTTTTGGTGCATTAATACGAGGGTCCTTCTTTATTATTTTCACAACAAGATTCTCTTCTGGATCAGAAAGTCTTTCTCCTCCGGGTTCCAGTTCAATCGCCTATTCATTAATGGACCATGAGATTGTCACTCACTGTGCTTTTTCCATTAATGGCATTTGCAAAATTTTGGTCATCATTAACCCTCTGCATGATGGTAAATATCCAGCTGACGCTGCTCAAAGTTGGTGTTCATTTCGATTCATAACGATTCATTTCGCTTAAATGTTTAGGTTCCCACGTATCTGGTTCATCAACTGAAAGGTGACCATGGTTTGTTTTATTTTTGGTGATAGGTAAAGTTATATACGTTTCCTTTCGATATGCGGTCAGTAAAAATATGCAATTGCATGACATTCCGCGGTATAATAATAATAATAATAAGAAGAAGAAGAAGAAGAAGAAGAAGAAGAAGAAGAAAATTCATAACAACAAAACCCAACACACTCGCCAATAAAACACTAAATTAATAATTTGTATATATTAGGTCTTATAATTTGAAATAAAATGCATTTTAAATCAGTAAAATCTAGAGTAAGTAAATATTGTGCATTTTAAATAAAGATTACCATATGAAACCCATTGCAGTCCCATTTTTAAACTTGCACCATCTGTTTGGATATATACAAGAATTATTATAGAATTTTTTCAATTTTTTTGAAGATGAGCATTTTGAAAAAACTCAAAATCAAAATTTTAAATTCAAATTTGAAAACCTTTTTGAATGCAACCCCTATTGAGTTGTATATCATATAAAAGGCCATAAAGAAAGCTAAAAAATGACACCTGTTCCAGCTCTCTATCTTAATTTGGTGATGTTCTACATCAATGTAAAAAAATTCGGGAAGCCAATTTTGCAAAATTTTACATGACTGTATTTCAGAAACGGGTGGAAATATTTTACTCAAAATTTGTAGTTTTCTTATTCTCCATGCATACTACCTATGTGTCAAATTTCATCTGAATCTAAAATGGTGAGGTAAAATTTTAATTAAAACTGTGTTGATTTAATATGGAATGACCCTTGATTAACGATTTATGCAGTTGAATGTGCGACACGAATCCTCGATCCAGGATTATTTCAGAAACCCTAATTATAAAATTAAATAAAATCATAAATTCATATGTTAAATGCAATTTATTTACTGCTTGTTATGATTCAATAATAGTGGTAATATAAAATTCTCAATGTCTATATTAGCATGATATTAGGATATGGTGAGTCTGAATTTCTGTTGATTTTGTGCAATTTACTTTATAAAAAATACGTAATTTTAATGTTATTATAAATTATTGTTATTATTTGGTGTTGCACCTGATGAAGCAGACTTATTAGTCTGAGAAACGTTGTGCCATTTAATTTTAAAAAAATATTTAGAATTAACTAATACAATTAATTATTAATTATAATTGAAATATGTTATAATCCATAACATTTGACAGACGATCTCAAACACAACCTCTTTAACAAATCGATTGGATTCATTTCTAGGCGTATCATTTCAGGTTATTCGGGAAAATTCTTTCAAAAAAGGGAGAAGAATTAAGACCTCTAAAGTGTTAAATTGCTGTAGATTACTACATTGTCTTCCAGCTTCACGTCAACCCTTAGGACATTATTCAATATATTGACGATAGTTTTTCATGATATTGACGATAGTTAAAACTATGAATGTCGTGACTCACGAAGTTTAAATATAGTACTTCTCTCAATACTTTTTCAAGTAAAGCTTTGATTCTAAGTGTAGACAAGCCAGGAAACTTTATTTTTTTATAACATCCTTTTATTCCGAACTTGTATTGCCCTAATAAAAATTGTCAACATGAAAGTGCCCGTCGCCGGAGACTGCAACCAAAATTAGTCCCTGATTAAAAGACAGAACTGAGACTTTTAATTATCATTTATTTTCATCTTAAATCAATCGAGGAACTTTATATTATTCTTTAAGGACACGGCATTTTAATTCGATTTTTTCCAACTTTCCATCTGCAAAATGGATTTTGATCGTATATCGTTAATTTGGAGATCATTTGTCTCTTGAAATATGTATTTGGAAATTAGTATTGCATAATTCAGTGTATTACATGGGAGTTTAAGAAGACATTTAATTTATAATTTTTCCAACAAAGAATTTTCAGTAAATTTTTATAGCATTTTTTATATAGTATACTATAAACGTTGCAAGAGAAGAGTGTTTATATATTTAGAGATCGCAATTTTGTTTTTATCGTTTCGAACAGAAAGGTTACCAACTACTTCACTAAAAGTACGTTCATTTTAACAGTAACCTTAAGCACCATCATCGTGCTCATCGTAATTATCGTTATTACCATCAACTCGTTAAGTTACATAAAAAAATCCTTTCACCAGAAGCGAGAAACGAACAGTCGCCAAAAGGATCATAAATGTAAATTTTCGAGGCTCATACTTGTACAAGGATTTCGCGTAGCCCCAGCGGCATTATATTATTGGGAAAGTATAGGGAATGAAGATTGCATGCAGTCATGTCTTAAAAGTTACCACCATTGGCAACGCATCAGTACTGCTTGCACGTGGGAGGCCCGGTGGTCGTTGTAAGCAGGAAATATGACGTCCATTAGATTTTTCTCACGGTATTCCGCTCGTGCTGCAATCGGACGTTCTCCGGTCAAAGAGAAGCGAGAATACGAGTTGCAAAACACTTTAGAATTAAATGCATTAAAGATACTAACGGTATTGAAAACGATTACTTTCAAATCCCATGCCTTCCAATATAACATCGTTCTCCAGTTGGTTAACTGTAATGACGAGCTCAATCGCGAACTTCATGTTGTGTTTAGTTCGGCGATGTGATACATTGATGAGTTGGTCATGAGAGCTTCCATGGTGCTTCTGAACGAAATAGTGAAACATAATTGAAAAATAAAGCAATTCAAACCAAATATATTCTATAGTAAATCGATAGTTACATTTTAACTATACGTATCTCAAAAATTGCAACTTTTCAGCTTAGAGAAAAGCTGTTGCAAAGTTTCCATTGCAAACTAACAAAAAAATGTGACACATTTCCATCATATTAAAGAATTTTCAATTTTTGTGATACGTGTCGTTAGATTTGTGTGGAATAAGATCTTATCTCGCGGGTGATATATAAAACCGGGCAAATATTGAGATATCTGTAGTTAAAATTTACCCATTTATATATAATAGTAGAGAGGAGAAAAGTACCTAGCAATGCATTAAATTAACCTTAATTCAATTTTAATATTATCCTTATTCAAAATGAATTTTGGTTACGTTTTTTAAAAAATTCAGTTAAATGTTTTAGTATTTAATGGAATTCCTGGGTAAGCATTTCCGAAGAGATAATAATCAAGAGCGAAATGTCAAGTTTTTTATTGATGGGCAATGACTGGTATAGGGATATAACTTTTTCAACCACGTCTTGAACGGCATATTATTATTCCTTAATGTTCTATATTATTCCTTAATGTATCCCCACATTCTAAAAGAAAGGGAAATGTTTAAACATTAACATTTTAACACACTTTACGTAATTTTCATGCACAGGGTGACTAGTTAATTAACAGCATGGATAACAATACGAAGTTAAATAACATAATGGATGAAATTATAACTAATTAATCAAAACGTATAGCCAAAATAAGGACATATTTAACACTTTCACGTGGATTATTTATTTGAAAAGACAAATATATTAATGAAACAAATTTCAAGTAAGTAAATCATAGATATCCAAATTACTATAAAGTCATGAAATACACTATTGTAAAATTCCATCGCAATCGTTGATTTAAAGTCTATATACTGATCTTCTTCAGAAGAGTAAGAAAACTTTCTCCCGGAGATAATGGATTTCTTCAGTGGAATTGAACCAGCCGCGTGATAAACGAATTGACTTTTTGGAGCCACCGAGCTTTCTCACTGTTTTCACTGAATGATGAGCCAAAAACTGATTAATAAATGATGTACTATAAATGTAAATGCAGTTCGTATATTTTGATCACATATCCTCCAAACAACGATGAATTAGTTGAAGCTCTGAGAGCAAGAATTCGAATAATTTGTTGTTGATCATTTACAATTTTAGATTCAGTTAATCATACATTTCCCATTGTAATCTGATTTCACTCGTAATTCTATCTAATGAAAGTGTCCCTTAAGATTCTCTGTAACAGAGATTTTAAAATTTACGAACAAATTAGATTTTTTAACTCTGCTATGCCTTAAAGAAACTTCTTTCCAAATTTGTACACAAACGTTGGCTACAAATCATTGACAACATGAATTTCCGTACACAGGGGAGTGAGGTAAGTGTGCGTAAAAAGCACTTCTCAAAACGTTTATTCGCTGTCAGAGAGGTATCGCGTTCTTCACAAAAAGGAAACCTTCTTCAGGGAGGAATATCTGAAGAATATAGCGAGTACTTTGTGGCCTGAAGAACGACCCAATCATGAAGTCTGAAACTTTGACTTTCTTGCAACGGCTGCAGCGTTTCTATGGTACTAAAAAGTACGGACACAGACTCTTTAGTGCGAAAGCCTCCGGAGACTGAGAAAGCCCTGGTGAATGTCCGTTCCCAGACCCTCGCTTGCAGAGTCTGATGGACGTCCGTTCGTCCTTCTGAAGTACACCTTGATGGCCGTCCGTTCACGGCGCGTTCGCTTGCCTGCTGCCTGCCTGTAATGACTAAGGGGCGGAGATTGGCACATTTTCTCGCTTTATTCCTTGGTGTAAAATCGTGCTTTTAGCACTGAAATGCGTTTCATGGTCGGCACCATGGATCTTTCGCCATAATTAACACATACCACCGCACAAATACCACCACATTAACGCGTTGCCACTCATCTTTGTCGCCTAGACGACTTTCGTTAGCAAACAGATTCATTGATTAATTAGAATTTTCGAGAACGACCACGTCTATGGTCATTAATCTCCTAACCGTAGTGCATGTTACATCGCGGGATGTGGCGTTGTTCAAACTCAGCTGGAACATGAGATCCGGCGCAGACATACACGTGGCTTGCGGGATTTCTCTCCTCCAGGTATCTTCCCAGCGGAGTACTGCTCCGGCATTCACCTGGTGTTGACTGGATAAACTGTGGAAAACTACTTGTCAAAGCAGCCGACCTCCGAAATTCACCCCAGACAATGACTGAATTCGATCTGACTGTGTAGTAGATATTGTGGAAAATCCACCATCGCCTATAGTCCAATTAAAATAAGTTAGTGATTGACAGTTGTGCTTCTGAAGCTGTAGCTTCATACAATATAAATGTATGATTTGGTTACTTTAATAAGTATTTATTTCAAATGATTATTTCAGGTCCCGAGAACACATACTCAGTGGTAGGCAGACTGTCAACGTCACTCCCTTCCATTCCCAACTGTTAATCCCCAATTTCTTTTAATCGGACCGTAGACTCGAGCCATTGGACTTCCCTGTCTACGACGCTGCAGAAGCAAGGGCCACGCTGCCTCTGAGCCATCGGAGTGCGTTTCAGCGAGCAGGAAACGCTTCGCGATGTGACCTGTCTCCGACGGCCCCCTGCGCCATCACTAGGCGCTGAGAGGCGTCCGCGGCCGCGGCGCCGGCAGTAATTACCGGAATATTAACGGCGCGGAGGTAATTAAAACGCGCGCGGCGCGATGCGTTACTGCGACACGGGCTTTTATGCCCCGGACGGTGGCGCAGCGGCTCGCGGCCCGGCGCGCGCTCTCTCCCCGGGCGACGCCAGGCGAGGTCGCGGGGCTGGCGAGAGAAAGCCCTGCCACGCCACCGCCACGCCACCACCCCCGCCCCGCCATGCCCCGCCCCGCCCGGCCCCGCCCCGCCCCGCCCCGCCCCGCCCCGTCCCGCCCCGCCCCGCCCCGTCCCGCCCCGCCCCGCCCCGCCCCGCCCAGTCCCGCCCCGCCCCGTCCCGTCCCGTCCCGTCCCGCCCCTCTCCACCCAGACCCACCCTCCCCCGCTCAATCCCGTTCTTCCCCGCCCCGCTCTTCTCCCCGCCGCTCCGTCCCGCCCCCGTCCAGCCCCGTCCCCACCCCTCATCATTACCATATCACTTCATTCAATATACAGATACCCCTACCGTTAAATCAATAGTGGTTGCTAATGACCTCGTAGTTAATGTGACCTTAAACAACAAAAAATTTCGACCTGCCTGTTTCTGATGCCCTTACGACACACTGTGCCCCGCTGTCCTGGGAGGGGGCGTGGGCAGGGCGGGCGCCGCTCGTCTGCGCTCGACTCTTCCGCACCGTCGCCTGCTGCTTAGTGCCTTTCTCACGCTTAGGAGCCGTCGTTCTAGGGCCCATCCAATTGGGTAGTCTTGTAAGAATATAATTTGTTCACTAGTGAAATATATAGTTTTTAGAGATGGTTGCTATATCCTATCATATCCAGTATTTTCTTTCTGTTTTCAATATTCATAGTATTGACGAATACGTCTGCAGCAATGAATCAGGGATCAATTGAGAAGTGAAGAGAATGGCAGTTTTTATTAAGTTTTTGCCGTAACGAGAGTTGTCCTTTTGTGTTGTGTCAAAGTGATGGTAGTATTAAATAGTCAGATGCGTTATGCATTTAAAGGAATGTGCGAAGATTGAATAAACTACTCGTTTCCCATTTCTCTATGTATGGCTACCATGAAGATCAAATACACGCTGTAGAACGTCCAGGAAATGTTACTGTGCTCCAATTCATCCGCATTGCTCACACATTTTTTTGGCAACAAAAGATTCCTTCCGGGATATTTCATCTTGTTTTATGCACGCTCTTTTTATTGTCTTGAAAAAATTAGTCAAATATTCTTCACTTTTTTACCCGCAACCTAACAATTTCAACAGTAACAGTCAGGAATACTCTTTACACGTTGATGGTTAATTCAAGGAGTAATTATTCAGCAAATATATGACGTTTTCAATTAGATAAATACAAAAATGTAGATGTTTCATGAATAGTCCAACTAAAAAGAACTTTACGCACATGGGAACAGTGAAACCAAAATAGTCACTTTTATCGAAATGTCAGTAATGTAATAACTAACGTGGCAGATATTGAGAAATATACTGAACACACGATCATTTCTAAAGTGAAATAACTAGCGGTCATAATATTTGGGAACGAAACGTCTCTGGACATATTAAATACTACGCAAATTCTAAAGTGCCCAAATGGTCTGCGGTCTTCAGTCAGAATCAAACGTGAATGTGTGACAAGACACACCGTATAGATGATTGACAAAATATTTTAGATGAAACCTGAAACCCTTTCCCTCTTTTCTCTTTGCTATCCACGTGTCTCCCCAAGTTCATTCCCATTCTCCCCATTCACGTAACCGAGCATCAAAGCGTTCCCTGTGCCTGCGAGTGCCAGCGAGTGCCTGTCTCCTTGTGTTCCTGCGACCTCACATCTTCAGATGTACACGACAATGCTTCTATATCTGCATTCGCCCCACGCCCATGCCTCATTTTTAAGCGATTCTGTGTCACCGCCTCCTCTGATCCCTGTGACTTTGTATCCTATCCTCCTCGTGTACCCACGTCCCATCACCCGCATCCTCAATTCTCTCCGATCCTGGACTCCTCTTACTCAAGCCTCTTACGTCCCTGCGTCCCCACACCTTCAATTCCTCAGTTCTGTCCCCGCCTCTTCAAGTTCCCGCGACTTTGCGTTCCCACTTTATCACGTCCCCTCGATCGCCACATTTTGCCCAGGCGACCCTTTATCACATCCCCTCCCTTCCCTGCGCCTCAGAATCCTTCATTCCTCACGATCCTGTGTCCCGCATGCTCATGCCTCCACAACTGTGCTTTAGAGTCTCCTCACATCCCTAAAACTCACACGTCCTCATTTTCAATTCCTGGCATACATGAATCCCCGCCACCTCACGGCCTTGCACCGTTCCCCTATCCTTCTGTAATTCAAGCGTCCTCAGACCTCTGCATTCTCAACATCCGTCTGTCTCGTCGATTATCTCACCGCCTCCTCTCGCCCCTCGCAAAACTGTGCCCCATCCTCGTTTCGTCCTCGCCCCTCCGAATCCTCAGTTCTTTGCGACCCAGTGCCCCGCCTATTCACGTCCCTGTGCTTCGGCGGCCTAACCTCCTGAGTTCCGTGCCTCCACATCCTAACTTCCAGCGACCGTGTTCCCCCACCCACGTCGCCGTGGCCCTACATCCCCGCCTCTTCTCCTCCGCGCGCAACTGTGTCCCATCCGACGCATGTCTCCACCCCTCTGCATCTTCAATTCTCTGCGCCCGTGTGTCCCTGCCCCTTCACATCGCCACGACACTACATCCCCACCTCCTCTCATCCCCGTGACTCTAAGACCCATCCTTCACATGTCCCTGCCCCTTCGTATCCTCAATTCCTCGTAACCCATGTGTCCCCGCCCCTTCACTTCACCACGACACTAAGTCCCTCCTCTCATCCCCGTGGTACTGTGACCACTCGTCCCTGCCCCTCTGTATTCTCAATTCCCCGCGGCCAAGGGTCCCCGCCCCATAACAACTCGACACTACGTCCCACTTCATCGCATCCCCGTGGCACTGTCACCACGTACTCTTGTCCCGCGACCCTTAATCCCATCCCCCCACACATTCCCCCGCACCTTCTCATCCTCAATTCCTCGCCATCCTGTGTCCCCGCCCGCCTCCTCAAGCCCCCTCGCGTCCTCGCTCGCCTGTCACCACGTTCGCGGCAAACCGCAATAAAAAGCCGGCTCTAATGATATTCCGGTCACGTTCTATTGTGCAACATCGGGAAGGAATAAACCAAACGCGTTATCTTTTCATGCGGCCGCGGGCGACGCGCGGGCGGCGCGCGGGGGCCGTGTATGTGCTCCCGCCTCCGTGCAGGGGGTGGGGGACGCCCCCGCACGCGTGTTCTCACATGCTACCCGCTCGTTCCACCCGTGATACGCAACACGAAGGTTGGACGGTATTCTAATCCGGTACACCGTGGCAGGGTAGTTCCGGTTCGAAGGGCCTCTACTCAGGGCCGGATTTAAGTATTGCGGGCCCCCCCACCCCACCCATACAAATAACTCCATCTTTATTCAATAAAATCTTATCTCAACACAAGTATTTTTCTATACAAATACAAATGAAAACTAATATTTTTATGCAAAATGTTACGAATATTATATTTATAAAATACATTTTAGATTACAAAGTATGTTACACATTTTGCCGAAGCGCGGGGCCCCTCATGGATGGGGGCTCCCTAGCAACTGTTTCTTTTGCTTGTAGGTATATCCGGCGTATTCGTTCACTGAGAAATCAACAATCAACGATTTTTGGGCATTTTACGTAACCTGCAACAAACGGATTATTAAAATACAGTTGAATGCACAGGAATGAACATGAACGAATCGTATTATGGTCTGTCTGTTTTATTCGTATTTAGTGTCTTCTACGTACATAAAATTGTGTTACAGAACTCTTAATTTGTTTCTTCGCTATATTTTTGTACCTGGGTCCCAAGCTCGTTTTGACGTAGTAATAATTAAATTATTGGATTCTTACGTGACATTTTAAATTTGTTGAATAAAAAGTAATTTGGAGATATGTGCGGCCCGCGAGCTGTTGGGGATTTGCGAATGTTGCCCGCAGTTACAAATATGTTGCCGGTCCTTGCGGGAGAAAAACGTTTGCATGGTCCAAGCAGCCAGGTGCGTCATATGAATCAAATAGCGGACTGAGACGAACGGGAGATTTTTTTTTCAACAATTCGGTGTAGAAGAATGGTGAAGAATTACGGCTCATAAAATGATTAAAAACATTAACATTGGAAGAATTAGATTCATTGTTTAAAATTGTATTCTTGAACGTCACAGTTAATGGGGCAAGCGGAATTCTCTGAAGTTATTTAAATTCCTTCTCGTCCACATGACACTGCGGAGCGGAATATTTACTACCTTGCCCTCACACTTGGATTGTTTCTCACAAGAATTCATTAGTATTGCCCTTCATGTGAGAACTAATGATCACGACCAACGTGAGCAGATGATACGGAGACGGTGATGTCGGTGCAGATACCACGATCAACTGTTAATTTGGAATTTGGCAATTGATGTATACGGAAACTGGGTGTATTAGTTGTGTGTGTTTCTAATTGTTAATGTATGTAGTAGCGTTGAGGTACGATACTTTATTAGTTCTATGTAGAACTTAAAGAGAAAATTTTCAACTTTTATTTTAAATATGCGAATGCGATGAGACTTAATTAACCAAAACTATTTACCAGTTTTACAATTGGTCATTGAATTCATTTGTTCCCATCGTCTCAATTGACGATTCTAGTCTTGTGAATGATTGGTTCTACTCAGACCGTGTGAACTGTCGTCCACGGTCCCCCTCTAACGCTGCCTTCGATAGGATTCCGTTGCTTGGGCCCCGCTGCCTCCAGGCCTCCGCGAGGACGGAACCGCCCGCGCTGTGCACAGTCCTCGTAAAATGCGAATTCGATGGAGCTGGCGAAGGCCGCCGACAGACCCACTGACCCCGCCCGCGCCCACGCTCGCTCGCCCAACAGGACACAGAGGCTTGCGTCAACTCCACGCATCTCGCCGCGCCGTCTCGTCTCGCTCTGACACGCCACGCCATGACTTGTCTCCGTCCCCGCTCATCTTCATGGTCCCGCCCATTCTCGTCATCGTCTCGGTCCTGGTCTCGGTCCTGGTCTCGGCCCTGGTCTCGGTCCTGGTCTCGGTCCTGGTCTCGGTCCTGGTCTCGGTCCTGGTCTCGGTCCTGGTCTCGGTCCTGGTCTCGGTCCTGGTCTCGGACCTTGTCTTGGCCCTGGTCTCGGTCCTCTTCCGTCCCCGAACGTCGTTCTCAACCTCGCAATGTTCGGCCCAATCCGCTACCTACAAATGATTTTCTTTCTGGAAGATTTTAGTGGGAAAACAACTGCTTTGAGGAAAAATTGATCATGCGCGTTAAAAAAACAATAATTTTCTGCTATTTAACTATACGTTTTAATAAGATTGTCCAGGAATAAATGCATGTAAATAGCATATGTATGTCACAATGAAGTGTAAAAATTGTGTCACAGTGCAAGTGCATATTTCAAACAAAAGTTTTTATCGTTATCATACATCATAGATCACGAAATCACACAACAAAATTAATCAGTACAACATTTTTATTTAATAGACCAAGTAGTAAATTCAGGATTTCCTTAATTTAGCCAAGAAAATAAACCTGATTTCTAGATCTCAATTTTAATTATATTTAAAATACAATTGGTTTTATGTCGAACCATTTACAGATTGTGACATAGTTTGGAAAGCCTGTTCCCCAAAATTCATGTATCTGTTCCCTAAATTGCTTAAAAAGGGAGAAAGTAAGAAATTGATCATATTATTCGAAATTATATTTTTAGTCCTTAGGACTACGGGCCCCCTTGACTAAACAATTAGAGGAGCACGGCCCCCCGCCCACCCCCGTTCTGTGCGCTCGCTTGTACCCCCTGAGAGCGCCTCCGCGTGCTATATCAGTACGTAGATCTCATCACGGAGGCACGAGTGCACCGAGGACCGCTCCGTCCAGTGGAGGGGCGCAATTTGCCGTGCGGCGCGGCGTCTGCGACATTCCTGGCCGCTGCTTTTCCTCGTGCTGCTGCTGCCGCCGCCGCGCTGTTTGCTGTAGATGCGGAACGAGTACGCGCGGGCGCGCGGGAACGGTACTCGCGTTTCGGACGGAACGGACCGGTTCGCGTCGTCGCCCCGGCGCGGCGCGGCGGCAGGCCGGCGCCCGCCCTGGCACGTGCACGTGGCAGCGGCGGCGGCGGGGCGGGAGTGATAAGGCCGCGCGTCGTCACGCTGGGCACTGTGGGCTCAAACACGCGCACAGCGGACAAAAGGTTTTTGTTTGTTAGTTTGTTTGTTAAGGTATCAACTGCTAGGTCATTAGCGACCACTATTGCATTTAACGTTATGGTATGGGGATGAAACGATATGGTGATGATAGGGGGTGAAAGGACCAACACATACAAACATGCCCGAGGCGGGACTCGAACACGCGACCCCTCGGTCTGAGATCACTATGGCATTACTGACTTAGCGATCTCACTAAGGCAGTAATGCCGTAGTGATCTCGGTCACGAGGCCATCAAAATGTTTTGTTCTTTTTCAAAATTGTTTGATTTATAAGATTTAAGCATATGCGAAGAGAAAATTGTTTAGGTAGAATTTTTTTTCAAAGGCTTTTATCGATTTGACAGACGGTTACCCTTTATGTCCCGAAGGGACGCGTATTCGACCATGCACTAGACACCAACACACTTGCAGGCTCCTCTGATCTGAGGTGAACAGAATGCGAGACCCTCCAAAATAACACATTCTTGAGAAGCAAGAGAGAAATAACCATATCCAATGCGAGACTCGAACTCTTAACAGTTCGGATGCGCTAAGTAGGTACATGCTCTTAGCCACCTCTGCCATTCAGGTCAGGGTATAGATTGATAATTGCTCTATTTTAGGTCTCATCATTTCCTTTGGGTTAATCGCGTCCACATGTACTTAAGGTTTCAGTGATTATCTTTTATATATTACAATAGCACGTTAACTTCAATAAATGTCAGTTATTATACTAGAATTCCTTCTTTACACAAAATGCAATCAGGTTTATTTCTTTTATGGCACACATAGCAGGTATATTCTCTCATATTATACACAGTCGTACTTTATTCATACACATACCGCACAAATTCTCATTCAACACATTACATCCCGAATACATTTATGGTATCAATTACGGTCAAAATTCATAGAACTTCCATCTCTTGATTTTTTTGTCCGTTACTGTATAGAAGACCTACAAATATTGGGATGTTTTAAGATCATCCGATTTTGGGATCGGTATTTTTCATAAATTATTAATGTTTTAAAATTGAATTTTCTCTTGTTACTTCTGATTACTTATTTCAATTACGTATTTCTTACAGAAATCATTAATACTTTCAATTATCCTGCTAGAATCATCATTACAATTACAATTCTTACTTACAAAACTATACATATGCATACGAAAATAGTATGAAATTTTAACTCGTCTTACAAAAAGTCTAGGAAATACGTTTGTGAAGATTTCATTTGCAATCTCCGCCATCTCTATTACATTAAATTAATGTAGAGTTGTTATTAATATGAGGGAGGTTCGTGTGCAGTCCGTGATCCGTTCTCTCTGATCGGTTTTATTTCATTCGAAGAAGCCGTCTTTGTCCGCCTTTTCCCTAATTAGGACCACAGTGGGCGAATGCCGGCGCCGGTGAAGGTGTATGTTGCTCGCCTGCTCCGCTCCCGCGCATTCAAGTCTCCCGGAACCGCTGGGCAGGTTTCGCTTGTCGGGGACCGGCTTTTGCATTAGATCATTGCTGGAGAAAGGAGATGTTTCCGAGGCAGCTACGTTTTGGGACGTAGCAAAAAATGTTTAGGAACGAGGTAAAAAACGCTCCATAACAAGTTTCCAAGGTTATTCGTGTTATTTGGGGATGCTCTGTAATTAGGATTCAACTCTGTGAGATTTAATGTTCCAGCAATCCTAATATTACAAAATATTTAAGTTATCTTAAACGAAGGCTTGAGAACTGCTAAGAATACTGTCCTTGATGAACATATTGCCTTACACCTATTGTCACCACTAGAAATAAGGTAAATAGCCAACAGGTGAATGTAAATATGGATATCATCTTTTTCCGGGTGGTTCTATTAGATTGGCACAAAAACAACGTACTATACCGACTTAGTTCCAACTTAGCCTTTTGAAGACTTTCTAATTATCTAATATAATATTGGAATACATGTGCTTAGATTTTAGTGAGCTTTTCTCGATGAATACAGGAAGAACAGTATCTTTATTCATATTAATTATAAAACAAGCAAATATTAGTAGTGTGTACACCCGATAATAATACATTTCCGTCGGTTTGGACGGCCGAGATTTCGAAGTAGCGCGGTGGCGATCTCGGAGAGAAGGCCCCTTGGATTCGAATTCCTATTGAGCGCGGATGTTTATCGAGGTGGTGTACTGACTGCCACCCATTATGTATTGCTTTTTTAACATCACAACTTTCATGCACTCTCAGTGGCGAAAGAGATTTTTTTCTTATTGAAATTACGAGTTTTTTCTGAACAAGTGTCTAAGTGCCCCGAGTTCCGCTCTTCCCTCAATAACCCTATGGGGCTACACATGAGGTTTAAGGACAACACATAGACTAGAAGGGCCCCCGAGCCACAGGTTAATGAATGGGGGATCCTGTTTAATACTATGGTGACCGCACCTGGAACACGAGTGGGCTCCAACCGATGGGGGGATGATTGAATCACCACATAAGTGGTTTCTTTACAAACTAGAGATTGAGGTAAGAAAGCGTATATTAATTGTTGTTTTTTTTAAAATTCATTTCTGTTATCATAGGATCTTGTGTAAGTTTGCATATATCGTAGATTCTTGTATAAGTTAGCAGTCCATAACGCTCCAAGTACTTTGCGCTGTTATCGAATTCCAAATTCCAGGCGGTCGCCGGACAAATAGTAGCTGGCGTCTCGCGTGATCGGCGGTGGCGGAAGTGGGTGACAGAAGCAGAGCGTTTCCGTCGCTCCTTCTGGGTCCTCCTCTTTGTGTGCCCCACCCTCCTCTTTCTCCTTCGAAGTCGACCCAGCATTTACCCTCGCCCTCGTCCACACTCTCTTCAAGTGCCATTTTCATGCTACAAGTAGGGGGATTTTGAAATACAAAATAATTTCTCAATTTGAAATACAAATGAGCATAACAAATTTCAATCAACATATTATTGTAGTCTTATTATCATGGAAATAGTATAATTGAAGACCTCAGGGTAATACCATGCTATGATACGATTCGTAAGTTTTGAGAAACAGGAAAATAAAGGTTTAGACATTGCATTCTACACATTGGGATAAAGAACATTAATTCATTAACTGCAGTGTCCTCTTGCAGCGAATCTTTAAAATAAAACCCCAACATCTAGATATATCAGTGGGGCGTCGAAGTACACTAATATCTCAATTTCATCAGAAATGTGGCATAGCATGTTATTTCCCCAAGGCCTTCAATTAATACACACTGTTAACCTAATTAATCGACAGATTTCTACCATAAATCGTTTAGAAAAGGTTTACTTGCGTCTTAGAAAAGCTTATGTCTGAGCATTAATTGTGCAGTGGAAGGTCTCAGACGTTTGCTAACCGCGCAGCCTTCCGGAGAGCTGGAGAACACAGAGTTCATACGGGGTCGGGATAAGGAAACGGAGACACAGAGGAACGGAGTGCAATTAATTGACGTGCAGTTAACGGAGAGGGGTGTCAAGGAATACATAAGAGTGAGGGCGAGGCGGTGAGGAGTATGGTGGATCGGTACAGAGCGGAGGCAAAGCGAAAACAGAGAGGAGGCGGGAAGCGGGTAGGCGGGAAGCGAGGAGGCGGGAAGCGGGTAGGCGAGAAGCGGGTAGGCCGGAAGCGAGGAGGCGGGAAGCGGGGAAGCGGGGTGGCGGGAAACGGGGAAGCAGGGAGGCGGGAAGCGGGGAGGCGGGAAGCGGGGAGGCGGGAAGCGGGGAGGCGGGAAGCGGGGAGGCGGGAAGCGGGGCTGGTGGAGCGGAGCCAGACGGTGCAGAACTGAGCTGCGCGGGATGCGACGGCGCGACGTGGAGCGAGGCGGCGAGGCGGCGTCGGACGGGGCTGCGCGGGGCGGGAGCGAGAGGCGCGTTCCATTTTCTGCCGTTTCGCAGTGACGAAAGGGCGTGGGCGGGGGCGGGGGCGGCACGCGAGGTCTGTGCGGAGGCGGCACGCCGCTTACGCCATTCAATGATTCACTGGCGGATCTGCAGTGCACCCGCCGTCAGTCCCGCGTCCTCGCCCCCGTCCCGGGCTCGAGAAGCTCTCAGCTGCTTTGCAACATTCTCAACGCAACCGCTAATGTAGGCAATCTTCGTTAGTTTGCGGGATCCAAGAGCGCAATTGTTGTTTCTTCAAGCGTCGTAAGGGAAGTGTTTGCACTATTCAATCCAATACAATGGAATTTAGTTCACACATGCATAAGTGTTCACATTGAGTAATATTTTCATATTTTTTTACTTTCTCTGTTTTAAATCTGCAAGGATTTTTGCTTGAGATCCGCATATATACAGAACATGTCTGAATCTTTTCTCTATGACGGTGATGAAGTATTACATTATGCAACGTCGCAACCGACAGCAACGCCTAGCGTGGTCTAGATGACCACCTGCCAACTTTTCTTAAGAAATTAAATTATTTCTTAACAACAACAACAATATAGTTTTATTACTTTATAGTATTTCCAAGGTTATACATCGGGTATTTGTGGAAATATTCCCGAAAACTATCCACAGCTAATCTGTCACAGCTTTCGTGAATCTAAGAAGCTATACAGGTCTTCTTCACTTCGACATCTCACAGTATTCTGCTTATTTATTTCATGTTCCCCAACAACTTCCTCTGTTGCTGGACAGGAAATACGACCAACAAACGACTGCTGCGCTACACATGCGGGTGATGAATCAGCCAGCGGATGGCCCTTAGGATAGAATTGTGTCAGTTTAGGGATGGAAACCTTTTTCTATATTTATTGATGGCCGCGTTGACGAATGTGTCGTTAAGTTTCTTTTTTGAATTTTACCGTTCTACAATGATTGATAATTTGATTTAACGTTTACGTATGTTTCAAAGCATACATTATATTTAATATTAAATTTATAATTTTTTCTACTGCTCGAATACCAACACCTGTTCCGAAGATTGAAAAGGTCCAAACCATTTGAACTTGTGTAATGTCATCATAGCAGAACATACAAGTGATAGTGCCTAGTTTAAACAACCGAACTAACTAAATTTAACTGAATTTAGCTGATATGTAGTTTAGAATTATGAGATACCAAAGAAAACTTGATTGGTCTTTCCAGACCGGTTTTGACATTTAAACACAAGATAAAAGATAAACACGTGATAAAAGATATTAAATTTCACAGTATTTTCAGTTACTTAATAATTGCTAATGATTACACATATTAATTTGTAGCTTCGTTTTTTGTTGACAATTTATATTGTTATAACTAGGAATCATTGATATTAGAAGCAAGAAATGCGGGCAGGCTGCAGACTATTGTTATAGTTATTGCTCGCACAAGTTTTCTTGATACACGAGCTATTAGTCCTTGCCAAGCGCTGAATAGCGCAGCCCATTGATATACCGTAGTGCTCAATGAAACAGCATCACCTAAAGAAAATGGGCATTCTGTATTTTCTTTGTTTTACAGATTTTTTAAATTTAAGCAAAAATTAGTAGAAATTGGTAATCAAGTATTTTATGTGGACTACACGATGTTTCCGATTCCATTACTTTCATAACTCACTCAATTTTTGCAAATTAGGTGGATATTTTCAGGAGTATACTGCAGATTTCAGTTGTGAGCGAGGCGATGCGGTTTTTTGAGCCCTACTGTACTTAGCTCCGACTCGAAACTGCACGTACGAATTTACAATGCTGCCAACATCCACTTCGTACCTTTAAAATAATCGTATTCCTTGTGCCACGTTTTGGCGAGAAAAGTTCACATCAATAGTTGGTAGGCTCTTTTAAGCTGTGACATAGGCAAAGCCCTCCTCGTCCTGCACTGCCTCGCTGTGAAATATCAAGAAAACTTGCATATGTAGTTGCTAGGTATTGCTTTGTCATCATCTGGAATTTATAGGATGAATCCACTAATAGAATGATACGAGCAATCGACATCCGGACTCTCTTCCATGTAGTGGCATTATCCGAACCAGCAACCTAGCTAATGTCGAAAATGCACCTCCTTTGATATTCGGGACTGGGTCTACGAAAGGTTTAGAAGCTCTTCATTGAATAAGGTTATTGAGGCTCATTAATGATCAAATGATTATTGAAAAGTGGCGAATTTAACAGTAATGTTTTTTTAAGAAAACAATGTTGAATATCACAATTTTTATCGTAAAACTTATATTAATGTAACAGAGTAAATCATAACATAATCTAATACGTAGATTGTAATCTTTTTACTCCTCTCTGAACTATCCAATCTACTATCTGATCTGATGGTACCTGACCTTCTTACCTTCAATTAATACACAAAAATACAGAAATTTATAATCAGTGGGTTTTGGGGTCAGCTCCATACGGATTATACAGAGTGTTTTTTTTATCGTTCGCCGAAGATTCCGGCCGCGTCGCCCGGGCAGTCGAAGGCTCATTCGCCCGGCAAACCGCTAACTCAACTCCCGTGCTATCCGAGAACTATCGCTGCGCCGCTTAACGTACCTTAAAGAAGATGCTGAAAGTGGTGTCCTTCGACTCGAATGCATTCATGGCACCTCCGAAACACATTCTGATTTGCCCTTTGAAGTAAGTCTCGAGAAATTGCTGCGATTCAATAGAGCTTCAATAGAGCGCCGGAGCTCTTCCTCCGAATGCGGGTTTTCTGCATATACCCGATCTTTCAAGTCCCCCCACAGGAAAACATCACAAGGAGATAGATCAGGTAATCTAGGAGGCCATAACCCACGACTAATTATACGATCGTCACAATAAACATTATTTAAAAGTTCATGGATCGAACAGCAAGCAGTGCGAGCATTTGCCGAATCCTGTCGAAAGTAACCATAGTGCCTTTCTTCTGGTGTCAATTGTTCGAAGAATAATGCCAATATTTGATGTATGTAAACGTTAGCCGTAACGGCGGAAAATGTTGAAAAAAATAGGTCCGATAATTCTTGTGAACTCAACGCACACCACACTCCGATCTTTATGTCGTGAAGTGGTTGTTCGTGAAGCTCTATTGAAGGGAAAATCGCAACAGTTCCTCGAGACTTACTTCAAAGTGCATATCAGAATGTGTTTCGGAGGTGCCAAGAATGTATTCGAGCCGAAGGACACCACTTTCAGCATCTTCTTTAAGGTACGTTAAGCGGCGCAGCGATAGTTCTCGGATAGCACGGGAGTTGAGTCAGCGGTTTGCCGGGCGAATGAGCCCTGGACTGCCTGGGCGACGCGGCCGGAATCTTCGGCGAACGATAGAAAAAAACACCCGGTTCTTGTAACGGTAGCCTCCTTTGCTCTGACACCAGGATTCTATCTACTGAAATTACAACACACGTGTGTAAGAAAATAAAAAACTCGGTCGACAATCGTGCCTTCCGGCATTTAATTAAAATTCCAAATTCCAAATTTAACACTCATGGACCTTAGTCCTGACCAGTTAACTGACATCACAACACTATACACACAACGCATAGATATACCCTGGAACACACAAACATAACACAAAAACAAAACAAACCAATCATCAAATATGTACACAAAATAATAATGTTAAAATTCTTTTGAAAAGACTTTCTCGTTTAATTTGCACGTGCTTTCTTCAAATTCAAATTAATAGTTAAATTACTTGAATGGTTTTAGCTAATTTGAATGATTTTCTCGTGTGAGTTATTTCTTAATTTGACTGATTTGCTAGTTTGAATGGCCATTCATTAACTCTCAATATTAAGCACCAATCTTGGCCTTGAACAATGTATTACTTTCTTGGAAAATCGAAATGAACGAAAATTGGTTCTCTTCCCTGTATGTTGCCAACTGCTTGATATCAGCACGTCAGACTGAAGTTCCTGGACTCCGAACCAACTTCCTTCTACAAACTGCGCGATCGCTCCATCAATGTAAACAACGACGCCCACGAGCTGCCCGTTGTCACCATTCTCCAAACATATATGAAATCGCATCATCACGTCGCGCACTCCGTCCTGCGGCAGCTCGAATCAGTTCGTATTGTGATAAAATCAAAATTCTGTTCGCGAGTCAGCAGGTTTTTGAAATAAAACTTTCACAAAATGTAACTTCATAACTCGCAAATAAATGTTCACAGTTAATTTTTCTCGCGAACACAGTCTCCACGCGATTTACTTATTTAAACTCAGGAAAACATAAAAACTTAAATGTTCAACAAATTATCTAGGACTGACATAACTTTGCGTAATGCAACACTTCAAAATCCGAATCACTATTATGAACATTTCAATGTCTTTTAACACCAAAAATCTAAAAATGCTATTTTCGAGCGTAGCTTCCGCGTGCTGCTACCCGTCCAAGATTCATCTCATCTTCCATTGTTGTCTCGAAGATTATATAATATCCTGCTAAACAAAACCCGTTCGCTGGCATTATTGACTTTTCCATATCAATGTATAATAATACTATTTTCCGTATTTTAGACTTTCTGGTTGCTCGACACTATTCAAAAATTGCTATTAAATCCCAATGTCACAATTCCATTCTTCAAATGCCCATTTTCTACCCCGTTACGCCGAAAAACGCTTATTTCCATATCATCTTTTATCATGGATTCAAACACTCAAATGTTTGTTTTAGTTATAAAATTGTAACTCGAAAATTTTAAATAATAATCTTCTCCAGATGTCCTATACATTTGGCACTATTTTCATAAATTAACCGAAATTTGAATGTACCGCCTCGAATTCCTAGTACGGCACAATTCACCCGTTTTAATTGAAATTCTTGAAATGTTAATTTTGTTCATGCATGACGCCAGAGCTTGAATTATGCATTTTACTAAAATTGTCATAACCCGTGGTTCGATTTTAATACAACAAACATTACAATTCTTCTTTATTTAGGAGCTGTCTGATTCTGATACACAATCATGTTTTTATTTGGGCATTTCAGTAAATGAAAATTACTGTTTTTGCCCAACACGGTCATAATTTGTTTTTTCTATTCTCCGTTCTAAAACATAGTCCCTATTGTGGTACACTCCATTCCGCTTTAGTTGGTCTTTGTTTATTAAATCTTTTAAAATCACTGTAAATAACCCAGGAATGATCCTGGATCATTACAAGATGATAACGAGAATAATGATAATAATAACAATAATAATGATGATGGTGATGATGATGACGACGACGATGATGGCGACGACATTATCTTGACCATATTGATTATAGACAGTTAATGAAAGGTAGCGAAATCATAACCTTGAGGGTTCTAGGCTTTGCCCATCACAAATTACACTAGGATTAGTCGGGATTCGAACACGAGATCCAGCACGCAAGGAGGGTGCGTTAGCAATTACAGTACTAAAACCTCACTCCCCCACTTCTCTCTACGATTCTTCTGCCGAGATCTCGCTAACTGCATTCGTTAATGCTTTCGTAACAGAAACTTTTAAATATTCATTAAATTTACTGAAGTTGCGATTACATTCTGACATTTTCGGGAAAAAGGTCTTTGATATTTTGTGACCGTGACCGTTTTATCATAGTTACCCAGACTTCACAAACCGGCAACAGCTCTCTTATTAGCAATGCAGGTCAAGAGATGTTCCAAGTGACTTTTAATTAGAGGAAATTATGGTGATCAATTCGTGTGTTCCTGGTAATATTCATGTGATACTCATAGAAGCGTAATCATGACACACTTCAAATATTTGCATTTAGCAGTTCGACAAACTGCTTTTTCGCAGAAATCTGATGCATGTTGTATTTCAATATTAGTTGATAGATCGTTCGTCGAATTCAGATTTTTACATCATCGTGTATTATATCATCTCATCATATGTATCAACTTTTATTCTAGTTTTCTTCATTACATTGCACTGAACGTTCTGTGGTCATAATGATACTGTTCTCGCAGTTACGTATCTTCTTTTTTAATACAAGTATGTGTTTTCCTAAACTATATAATTAATTACAGACTTCACGTGCTTTCATGTTGCGAATTAGTATTCGATGGGTGATTTCAAAATGTAAAAGTAAACTTTCAAATGTAAACAATGCTTTTTTAAGATCAACAATTTGACTGAAAACACGTATGTCGCTTTGTTCAAAATTCGTTGTTGAATAACTACCTTGTAGAATTTTATTTTTTACTTATCAAAATTTCTTATTGTCTTATCAAAATTTATTGTTGCTAGCAGCAACAACATTAACGTACGATATTACTGCTTAAATTATATTACAAAGAAATATCAAATTCTGAAGTTATAAAGAGTTATATAAAAATTTAAAAAAAGCACCCATTAGTTGAAAAAAAGGTAAAAATGATCCTTACATTCACTTATTAACATTAGAGGTTTGATGTTTTCCTTGTGTATACAACAATGGTAATTTTATATTTCATTTAATAATATTGCTTTGTTTTACAATCTTTAAGAATTTTTTTTTCATATTGTTCAATCGAACACGAGCTGTTGATCGTGTTCTACTTGTTACAATATATTTAGTACATAGCTGGGGTGAAATACGAGTTAAAATATGATGAATGTTGAGAGGAGTATACAGGGTAGAGTACAGGAGTAATACAGAGGATGGAAGGGGTTTTGATATTAGGTTTACTAGAACATTTATATGTTTAGAATTTTGTTATGATTAAATCAATATTTTAGCTTAATTTTCAACTAGTAACAATTTATTGTCATGTTGAATAATAAAATATGAATACTGCTTAGCAGTACAACGCGATCAGATATCACTCGCTTTCGGAACTAGAATCAACAACCAGCAGTTACCCTGCAAACTCAGAAGAAAATTGTTACATTATGTATATACTTACTGTCTCACGACATTCGTGTTAATTGTCACTTCCCTCCAAATTCCTAATTTAGGACATATGATGGTGGCTACTAAGGTTGACCTTATTTTCAGCTTTGCAAAGAAGAGAAAAAACGGAATTTGACGTAGAAAGCATGTACCCAGCGAAATAAAAGTAATAAAAAAGGCAGGTGCAAGAGTTTAGTGGGATATCGTGCAACGAAAATTGAAAGAAAAAGAACCGTTAAAGGTCTATAAGAAAGAATCGTTGCGAAATGAAAAAAAATATAATCTAAAATGAGTATTCAGATACTATTGTGCAACTATTTCTCTTTTTTAAACAAGAATGTTCCAAGTGATGTGGAGGAACTTTCTGGATCAAGTGATCCACTTACGGCAATCCAAATCCTTCAAGACAAGGCATTCAGTTCCAAAACGCCCTGAAAGCCAAAACGCACAGAAAGAATCGTTAGACGGACGTCCTTCGCAGTAATTGAACATTCGAATAACGTGTTCGCAAGCTGAGGTTAAGGGACGAAATCGTTTCCAGGAAGAGCGGTAAGCATTTGGCCACTGGGGGGATTGGAAGTCAACTAATAAGTTAACTAATTAGGGTGATTAGTTGGCAAGTTGGCGGAGAGTTAACACGGTGGCAAACTTGTCGGCGTCAAGCGTCGGGCAGTCGGTGCCTCTGCGCCGCACAGGGGGGGTGGAGCGGCGCCGGGGATGGCGGGGAATGGCGGGTGGGGCGGGGCGGGGCGGAACGGGATGACGCGAGCGGGGCGGAGGTGACGGGGACGGGAGGGGAGGTTGGCGGGGCGCGTTGGGGACGGGCCAGGCTGGGCGGAGACGGAGTGAATTTACCAGGCGGGGCGAAGAGGGAAAGAGGCGGGGGCGGAGAAAGTTACGAAGACGCAGCGCTGCGACGAGGAGCACAGCTCGGTCGCCATGGCAACGCCAAGCGGCTTCTCCGCCTCCATCGCCAGTGCGCCGAGCCCAAACGCAGACAGAGAGCGAAATGTTGCAGCCTCCTGTGCTCGCAGCGCAGCATTGGGAAAGGGTAATGTCTTCTCCTCTGCTTCTTCGTCTTCGTCCTTGTCCTCGTCCTTGTCCTAATCTTTTCACAAGAATGCAATGCTTACACCCTTATCCTTGATCCTTATTCTTCCCTTATCCTTGATCTGATTTTTTGAACTTTCAATGTTTCAGTAGCGGCTTGTGACTGTGACCCTTACCTTTGATTCCGAGTTAGCTACGAGACAACATTACACTCAATAGTTCACCTAGTGACTAAAAATTGAATCCTCTCTCTTCTTCCGTTCCTATTCACAACAATATAAATATTTTCAAAAGTTTCCATGTCTTCTTGAATAATGTAAAGAGACTCGTATATGTCAAAAAGAGACTGCTTCTGAAAGAGAGATCGACGTAGCGTAACTATAAAAAATATTAGTATGGGAATGAAATTTTAAGTTTCCATGTATGCTACGCTTAAGATTTGATAATGAGTGAAGAAATCATTTGCAGGAGATTGCAAGCCATGCCACATTGAGCGGTCCCAAACTCAAGATCGCTAAGCTACCGGGAAAGCACGGAAGGAAGAAACCTCTGTCAAATTCGTGACGGCCGATCTCCGTGGGGAGGCCTACAATGATCCATTGATCCTCTGTATCGAACTTCAACAGCTTAGATGTTAGGTATAGTTCTTGTTCTAGAAGTAAAATAAAAGGGAAGGACACGACCTTCCCTTAGACGATACAATGATGGTTATTCAATCGAAAGTAATTATCGTGAGAAAGGTAATGATCATTATTATTGTAATGAAAGAAGGGTAAAGAAATGTGAGAAAATGAAAATACGACAAGGGAATAATGGATATATGGATTTTCATTCAAATTCCTTGTTATTGAAAATTGACTCGGAAGTCCAAAGAACATGGCAGATAACAGATCGCAATTTATATCTCGCAAAATCAGCACTGAAGATTCAGCGCGGCTCATTTTCGTAAGGTAGACTTTTCTCTCAGTAACTCGATCTCCGAAGTAATTCTTCTGCGGCGTTACACTTCAGCTTTAGCTAATGCCACATTTATTAGGAACATTATAATAAACTCTTCTCGGTCAAAAGCGTAGCCTCTAGATTGATCGTGTTGATTAAGTGCAGTGATAGAAATGTAGATTGTAAAGGAGTGAATGGCCATTACTTGATTATTTTAGAAACCTATTAATTGTCTTCACTAAAACATAACAGTTTTTGAGTTGTGTCACATTTCTTCTGCTTTTATGATATATACAAGTGAATGACGTTGAAAGATATAGTTCTCATTGACTGAAGTCCTCCACAACAGGGTGAAGTGGCAGATCCAAGGAGGGGGGGGGGGGCATGGGGCCATGGCCTCTCCCCAAAAGACGGGCCATGGGGGCCTTGACCGTCCCAAAAAGCCTAGAGTTTTCGTTTGTTACCTTCCTTTTCATGACACAATTGACTGAAATATTTATTTATATTAAAATTATATAATTATTTATAATGTATTTTATATAATACATAAACTACAAACATAATACATAATATAATTAATATGTTTATTATTTAACAAAAATCTATGATTCTCCCCCAGAAAAAAAATGATCGTCGGGATCCGCTCTTGATAGGGTGAGAAACGTCAATTCCTCGTTTGGTCAATGTACTTCATGGCTGTCTGTTTCTTTGCCGCAAAATCTCTGTCGACCTTCATCACGGCCCATCTTCCGAAGGTGGTTTTTTTTTCACCTGACGCACCACCGGTCCTTAACGTGCGGAGTCGATGGCCGGGAGTGTTCATCCTAGGGCCACAGGCAGCAGAAGGAGCGGAATAAAAGTGTTCCTTGGCGGATGGCACGAGCCACGGCAGCGCTCGTGGCGCTAACGGCAGCCTCCGTGCCGCTGTAAACCGCCGCTTAGGCTTATTGTAAACTGCCCGGCCAGGTGACTCATCATTTATACACCGATATTTCGCCGCAGGGGTCAGCGAATGCACGTTTATAGCATTGCGCAGTCTTTTAATGTGAAGAAATGAGTTCATAAAATACCCGTGCAACAACCTTAGAATTTCTGGCTTTTTGCTGTAAACAGGTTTGTGCCTGCTGCGACCTAGCAGGTGCATGCTTAAAAAGATTTCGTAATATTACGGAGGACACGGAGGACTTTTTTTGTTGGGGGACAGAGGGGCGGAAAGGAAACCGTGATCTTTTTTCAGTCATACTAGACGAATAGTAAACACTCGTATATTAAATTACAAGTTCACTTACTACCATTATATTTTACATTACATATACTTTTATAACGTCCTTATTTTATTGTTGGTAGTACATATTCGGTTATAAGATAACCATTATTTATTTAACATAATTTCTTTATTTTTTCACGTTTCGGGAAACCGCTTGTTCTCTTCATCAGGTGTTCTCTAAAATAACAATTATATACATTAGACTCGTATATTAACTTGATGCTTAAATTTACAAATAAATATTCTTCACAAATATCTTCATAAAAAATTATAATTATTTGGATAAATATTTTGGATAAAAATTTTACTCACTAGCGGATTTTAGCCCGTCCTATCGCTCTCACGAGTCCAATCTTAATCTATTCATGAGTAAAATTTGCAATAAAGCACTTGCACCATAAATAATTGTCACAATTGAACTCAAATATTGACTGATTTGTAATATCCATGTCTTTTTCTAAATTCAAATTGGCATATATAACGGTGGAGAAATTAATTTTCTAATATCGATGTAAGAGCTGTTATAGATAGTTCTGGATTGTTTAAAAGTCACGTTTACAGAGTTATGTACCAGAGCATAAGTATTTCTGTTGTAGATAAAAAGTCTTAATATAATTCATTAATTTATTGAAATGAATTTGTACACATCATGTGTGTGAGTTCTATCCTTATAACAACCGTACAATAACTTATTCGACTTACTCAACAAAAACAATTGTACATCGTCAATCTGCCACACAACACACGTTGCTTCGTAACACGTATTCCATCAATTTCATAACGTTGTTCACAACTTTTTCCTTACAAATTTGGCGAACAGATACGTGAACAGTTTGTAAAAGACTCTCCATAGGTCAGATGACGTCTTTAATTAATAAACTGGCCATTTATCCATTAGATATTTCCTGATTCAGAACAAATGGTCGAAATATGGATTTCCGCACACGAATTAATGGATATTATTTTTTGTAAGTCATAGGTTTTGACGTTACATTAAACACCACATCGAAAACGATCGTTCTTCGCTTATTGGACTGAGCTTAAATCGAAGTTTCTACGACTTCCTGCTGTTGATAAACGATTTTTGTACATTTGCCTATCCCCGTTGGCTGATTGCACGTGTAAATAAAACGTGCCTTCCCTTCACATTTTTACTAAATTCTGTTTCATGTTGCTGGCGCACCTGAGGTTTCGTTGCACCTGAGAATATGAGATTTAACATTTCCTGCTCGAGCTTATTCCGCTAGATTTCTGCCAGCAAGTGATATTCGCAGACGGAATGTAAATATAACGGAAGCTCAAGAATGCAGGAAGTCAGTGTAGTATATCATCCAAGAAAGTTTTCGGCAAAGAGATGGTATCCACAGGGAGCCTTTGCTAACTTCTGACATAATTTGTATAAACAAATGGGTATTTGCAAATCCTACAGTGTTTACATAAATTCTATATTTCCATATTCCACAATTCTCGCATTGTTCACAAAATTGCAGTAGGTTACTTGAAAATTCAGTTTTGTGAAAAGAATCCACGCAGTTACTCGTATGTCATCTATAATGAACACGTGATAATCAAAATGTATTTGCAGTTCTCTATTGTAAGTCATTTCGAGATAAAGAGAACAAAACAAATATTCGTGAGTTCTGTTTTTTTCGGAAGACAATTTACAGAAAATAGATTGCCTTGAAGCGTTTTAAAATCTTAGAAATATTTTTTTTATTATTATTCCTGATAAAAAATTTCGAAGCTAATAATTTGAAAATTACGTTATCTATATTCTAAAAGAAGTCAGTAACGCTCGTTTAAAAAAGTTTTAAACAACAATCAACCATAGAAACTTTTATCTCACGGATTTCTTAGAGTAATTTGTTGAGTATCGTCTCTCCGTACCACTTATATATGGAGCAATGATTTGAAAAATATACACTGTAACGTCGGCACATGCCAGCCAGATCTTCAAACGGCTGGGGACGCACGCTGCCGGACACATGGGACGGACAAAAGCATTGGAAAATGCCGTGCCCCCGAGTGTAAGGCGAGCAGACAGGGGCACCGGACGCCCGATGGGCGCCCATGTAGCACCTGGGGGTCCGTGAAGGCGATCTCGTGACCGCCAAAATAACTTGAGAGAGGCCAGAGCAGAAGGCAGTTAGTATTGAGAGCACCTCGTGAGCGGACGTGTACGCTCGCCCGAGACAGGTGTGTAATCCTTGAGGCAGGGCGTGCACGAAACAAGGGTGTCAGGCCACCGGCGCGGTAAAGCGGCGAGGTGGGGGATGCACGAGCCTAAGAGACGGAAAGCACGCGCGTGGCAGTCACGGAGGTACTGGCGAACATAACCCAGAGCTGTACATTTGTAAATAGTGTAAATAAACAGATTTGTACATAGAGCTCGTGCCTGTATTGTCATTTCGCTACCACGACACCCTTATACGAGAATTCCTCTTTTAAGACGAAAGTGAAATGAATTCTACCATGTAACTCAGCTGATCAATTATTCAAGTGAAGTATAGTGTAGTGTAGAAAAAGTGTAGTGCATTGTAGGGCAGTGTGAAGCTCTACTAGTAAGTTGTATCAGACAGCTGTATGGTATAAGCGAAGAAAATTAAAGTGAAAGTGTTGTAATGAAGTGAAGTGAAGTGAAGTGGACAGAGTGAGTGGGGAACTAGTTCGGATGTTGATTGAAGAGGGGACTTAAAATCTATTTTGTGTTTCTGAAGAAAATAAATCTTGTACGACAGTGAATATATTTGTGTATGTATGTACGTGTGTGTATGTACTCGTAGCTTGTATATGTAGAATTAGTAAATTATATCTGAACTGTGTTTGTGCATATGTACGTGTTGTACGTGTACTGAATGTGTGAGTGCCCATTCACGTATATAGTTGTATATACTGGCATCAGTAAATGGGTGCATACAAAGAGGATGCACATGTTTAAACATAGATGGTAAATCTGTATACCAGTAGTCTGCAAGAACTGTAGTACGTATGCATACGTAATTTATTAAAATCACTAATGATGTTAAAAATTGGGTTTGAAAGGATCTCTATAGGTAGCTCATGTTCTGTACCATCGTTTGATGTGGTAATAGTAATTGTAATTTCTTTTATTGAGTTGTATTTTAAATTGTTTTCGTCTTGAAAATGTAAATGTGTGTATTGTAAATCTGTGAGCGTATCACCGACAATCTGTCAATTGTAGCCAAATAAATATTTTTATATTCTTCTTGTTATTGTTATTATTATTATTACTATTAATATTACTATTATTATTACTATTACTATTATTATTGTAGTTGTTGGCGGTGTCCTGTCACGTGTGTGTCATCTTTAGCAACACGAATAATCAAATTTAAAAGAAAATTATTTTACATTGTAATTTTTACAAAATGGAATCAATTTTGTCTGATATTCGTACCGTAACATCTTACTACATTACTCGATTGGATAATGTAATAAGATGTCTTACGATACTTATTTGGTAAACAATGATTATCAGTGAACGTGACTTCAAATTAAGGTATTTTCCGTGACAAACATAGGGGCTTTTCTCGTCGTACAGCAAAGTTATCTTTTGCCTAAGTAGTATATTAGGATATATCCTCATATTAAGGTCTCGGAGTATCCGGTGCCGTTTCCATCATAATGAAAGTAGCGCACGGAGCTTAGACCTGCGACACGCGGTGGGGTCCCCAGCAGGAGAACTGAACAGCGCAGGTCACGTGTTTCGAATGTAGACGGACGCATGTTCCTTAGACCGTACAATGGCTGATTACGCACCCGCCATATTGGGGTTTTACAGAAACTAGGAAATCAACCGATGGAAGATGGCAGAGATTATTCTGCTGTAATCAAATGATTTCGGCTTATTTAATTCAATTCGGAATTGATTATTGAGAGGTCTACTTTTTTAGGTTGTTTGCCAAACTACTAACCTATTGGTAGCAATGACAAAAAATAATTGAACAGTTTACATATTGTGAACTGTTTAGTAATGATTTACCAAATAACAAAGGCCATTACAACAGAAATATTTATCTACTGGGTAATTTCAGCGAAAAATATTCAGTGTTGATTGCAGATAACTTATAATCATAGTTTTTCACCCATTGCTATCAAAAAACTTCTCTTGAATTTTCAATGAAATGTCAACTGAAAGTGTAGGAACTCTAGATTCCATCATGTACCCCTCTTGTTACTCAAGTGATGATGCAACCGAAAAGAATGTCCACGAAAGAAACAATGCAATTTGCGATAGTTCAAAGAAATATTCATACCGTAATTCTTTTACAGGTGAAAGGGAGGAGGGTTAGAAGGACTACTGATGAAAGTGTTATTAACAGTGGAATTTCAAACCAGAATCAAGCGGTGTATGAATCACTCGAAAAAAGTTTCTGAGAAAATTGCATCGTCTATTCCAGTCATGAAATTAATAACAATAGCTTTTAACAAAATATTTACGCACTGATCCAGTCGATGCACATAAACATAATATCATCGAGCTTTCGTATCATTTGATCATACGACCTCCTTGCTACTGGCGACTGGTCCAACTGTGATAGATCAATCATAAGAAGATTGTACATTGGAAGCTCGAATTAATATTTATTAGTTTAAATTAATACTTTATCTGAATCTCTTCTAGGGGGAATTTCATTCGTGAAATAGTCTTAATAAGTGACACTCGTGCACCAGAAATTGGCATATAGTTTCCCTTCCTGACTTGGTAATTCATCGAAAATTTCCAAAACATTCGAAATGTTATCAATGATGACATATCCACATGCCCTCCTAAGTCAAATGCCGTCTGGCTACGAAAGTCGACCAAGGAAACAAGAGGCTATAAAGGTTGTGAAACAGAGATACATCAGAAACGGCAATGAAGTTCACGAAAGTGCCAAAAAACACGTGACTTGTGGCTGGACGGATACAACACGACGCAATAAAGGGGAATTAATAAACAGTACAATTGTAGTGAATTACACAGTATTTATTGTAGTTATCTGACCCGATATAATGATTTCCAGACAATTACATAGATAAGCGCATAACCGGACTTCTTGCATTTGTTTACCCGGCGCGTCGGTGTGAAAATTTCCTCCAGCAGGTTCTCTCCTAGAAATCAACGCTGTAAGTGTAGAAACTCCAGAATCCACCACATGCCCTCTGGCTGCGAAAGGCGACCGAGGAGGCAGACGACAATGACGGAGGCGTCGACGGACGCGGCGGGCGGCGGCGGCGGCGGCGGCGGCGGGGCGCGCAGGAATGCCACTCGCGGTGCGGAACAGGTTTCCGCGCGCGGGCATCGCGGTGCCGCGCCGATTAGCGCGCACCTGGGGCGAGTGCGGGGCGACCGCGAGCGGTCGGGTGGGTGGGTGGGATGGCGTGATGGCGGAGATGTTGGGAGCGGGATGGCAGGCGGGATGACGGGCGGGATGGCAGGCGGGATGACGAGTGGAATGGCGGACGGGATGGCGGACGGGATGGCGGACGGGATGGCGGACGGGATGGCGGACGGGATGGCGGGCGGGATGGCGGGCGGGATGGCGGGCGGGATGGCGGGCGGGATGGCGGGCGGGATGGCGGGCGGGATGGCGGGCGGGATGGCGGGCGGGATGGCGGGCGGGATGGCGGGCGGGATGGCGGGCGGGATGGCGGGCGGGATGGCGGGCGGGATGGCGGGCGGGATGGCGGGCGGGATGGCGGGCGGGATGGCGGGCGGGATGGCGGGCGGGATGGCGGACGGGATGGTGCCATGGAGATGTTGTGGGAGGGACGGCGGGCGCGATGGTAGGCGGAATGGTGGGCGGGATGGCGGGTGGGTGGGATGACTGGTCAAAGGGAAGAACGACGGGAGGGACGGTGGAAAAGACGGCGGAAGGGACGGCGGGAAGGACGGCGGGCAGGATGGCGGTCGGGTGGCATGACGAGATGGTGGAGATGTTGGGAGCGGGATGGCAGGCGGGATGACGGGCGGGATGGCAGACGGGATGACGAGTGGAATGGCGGACGGGACGGCGGGCGGGACGGCGGGCGGGACGGCGGGCGGGACGGCGGGCGGGACGGCGGGCGGGACGGCGGGCGGGACGGCGGGCGGGACGGCGGGCGGGACGGCGGGCGGGACGGCGGGCGGGACGGCGGGCGGGACCGACGGCGGGCGGGACGGCGGGTGAGATGCGGGTGGGACGGCGGACGGGATGGAGCGCGGGTGGGATGGCGACATAGAAATATTGGAGGAGGGACGGCGGACGCGGTGTTATGCGGGAAGGTGGACTGTTGACGGGCGGGTGGGATGGTTGGTTGGCGGGAAGAACGGTGGGAGGGACGGCGGAAGGGACGGCGGGTGGGTCGGCGGGAAGTATGGCGGGCAGGATGGCGGGCGGGTGGGAAGACGAGATGGCGCCCGGGTGGGATGACGAGATGGCGGAGATGTTGGGGGAAGAATGAAGGGAGGGACGGCGGGCATGATGGCGAGCGGGATGGAGGACGGAATGGCGTGAGCGATGGCGTAAGAGAGTGCGTTAGAGATGGAGAGAGGGCGGAGAAGGGACTGGTGGGACGGTGGGCGTGGGTTGCGGTGGATGAACGATATTGCAAGATGGAGGAAGGTTGAGAAGGTTGGAGGCCAGAGAGGATGACTGTGGAGAGCCCTCGAGTTGGGCGGTAAGCTTCAATTACTGTATGACTGGCCAGATAGTGTCTAGAATGGAAGGTGGGTGCGATGGCGGTGAGGTGGGCGGGATGGGAAAATAGAGGGAAGGCGGTCGGGTGGGATGGCAAGCAGGCGACATGGTGGGCGGGCGGAACAGCTGCCGGGCGAGATGACGGTCGAGGGGAACGCGTAGAAGTTGCGGGCGCTTCCGTATAGGGGCAAGAACTGCACTGACGCCTTTTCCGCATGCTTCAGCATCTGATACGTAAAAACAAAGCAACAGTATGCGACGACCTTGAGATATGAGGTTTTTGATTTAATCCAGGGGTATTAAACTCATTTCTGTAGAATGCTGTACTACCGACGGGTAAAATGTACGCTGGGTCACGGCGTGAGTACCTTGTTGCAGAAAGGGGTTTAATTTTCCACTTTTTAAAAATATTTATTCCAAAAAAATTTAAAATTGTTTGAATGAAACTTCACAAATAGTGAGAATTCGTAATCATCTTTAGGAAAACTTAAGAAGAGAAAACAAGCATTAAAATAATGCAATTATTGAAAATAAATTCATTATAAATTATTAAATTTCTTCAGTTAATGTAAGTTAAGATTATAAATATTCTTACTCGTTTTAAACAGTTATAGTTTATGTCACATACAGTTTTTTTTCTTCATCTTTAAAAAATCTTCAGAGGTTACAGAAGTCTGTATTCGATAATATCCGTGATGAGATAGTTTTTAAATTGTTTTAGTCAGTTCTAAATTTATTATTGATATCATTGAACATAATTGTGAGCGAACGGCTTTCGTTCTATTCCACATTTTCTTGAAATTTTCTAATTTCAGTCCTTAGCGAAGACCTTCAGGAAGAAATTATTCAATGTCTCATACAAATGCATAAGTTGTCATTAACCGATTCGGTGATCCAGTGAAACTTTTTCAACGGAGAACACTTTCAAACAAAACATGTTGAAACGATAGATACTTATTATTCATGTTTTAAGGTACGCCCAAGAAAGATATTAAACTGTAAATAGAGGGTTAAGTACTTACAGAATTGAGATAATATTTTTAGTGTCTGTGATTTCGAAGCTATCATATCAAAATAGAATAATGTATTTAAATTATTTAAACCAGCATAGTTTATTATTCAAATAACAATAATTGAAAATCTCATTCATTTGTTTTTTCAAGGTCGAAGCTTCAGCATTCATTCACAACCATCCTACCAAAAAAGCTGTTTAGTTATTCCAGTGCATAGTGAAATCTTCTTGTTTTTAGGAAACATTATTCTTTACCTCTGTATAGTTCAACTGACATGAAGGGCAAGATATAAAAATGGAATGACTTACACATTATAACGTAACGATTTTTAGCGTGCAATGAGTGAATCATTTCAGTTCGTTTATACAAGATCGGTGATCTCTATATTTCACGAATACAATACTAAGTTGATGGAGCATCTGTCTGATTAACAGAAGGTCCCAGACTCCCACAACGGTTGTATCAAAAATTTGCAATTAGTGACAATCCATTTACACTGTCCATACCGAATTAATAGGCTAAAGAATAAAGAGCTAAGCTAGAGGAGACGACTTATAAGTCTGACGATTGTGATCAGCAGGAACAGAGGATTCGGTAAAAATATATTCTATCGAAAGAAAAATATATATTTTGAGAAATTTCCAAAGAATTACCAACCGAACGTTTATTGAAAATGAATCCAATGCAGATAACGTAGGCCTGTGAAATATATTTTTTTCTGGGAGATGAAATTTAACAATACAAATTTATAAACTTTTTTAAATGTTCGTGTCATTTTTTGTTTTTGTAAGGTGGAGTGAAATTTTCAAATTTATACTAATATTTCATCTTAGTAGCAATCTTACATCTTCCTAAAATGAATAATATACTTATAAAACAAAGGTAATCATTTTGATCGAATGTTTTCTGTCACGTATCCTAACTAGGTTATAGGCGTGTTTCCCAGCCTTCAAAGACTTGCGATTATGCGGAAAACCACCGCCGCTAAATGAAAATTTAGACTTGTATCCATCCATGAAGTAACCAATGATAGGCATAAAAGATTAAGGTTATAAGCTCAGGTATTGTTCTTGTGAACCGGTATGCAGTTGCCTAGTCACGAATTATCTCTATTGCAACGGCGCCACCTGTCATTTTGAATTTACACGGCACGCCTGCGCACTAAGGTGAATAATGGAGTTACTCTTCTCAACTTCAACTAGATTGATAGCTAACTTTACGCTATCTTGTGTTGGGCACACCAAGAGCAGAATAACACGTAAAGAATTTAGGTTCGAGAAGGCTCACAAGGAAACATTTTTCTTTCCCATCAGCAATCTTAGCGAAACTGCTACAACTCGTGCCAAACGTTTACAAAGGCAGTCGTGTTGTCCAACACAAGTGCCATAATTTATGCAATACTGCCATGAGACAGCTATGATATTAGCAATTTATGAGATACGCGTTTAGCTTCAAAATATGATACTAAATATGCACCAACAATACTTTAGGTAAACAAATCAATTCTATTGCTCAGAAAGAAATCCCTCTGTTGACTGCCGTTGCTGAAGAACATATCCAGAATAATATTGTTTACTGTTGTTGTGTTGTTGGATGATGTATCGTTCACATCGTGCCTGCCTCTTGGAATATTGTCCCTCTTGTAAGTTCTCTTTCTTAACTATTATTACACTGTCTGAATTATCTCTTTCTTTGCGTTTCCTGTATTGCCGTCTACCAAAAATTTCCTTTCGTAACTGGATCACATTAACGTTTTACTACACACGTCACACATGTCGTTAGTTCTTTATATCTCGTGTCTTAAATCGATTTATCTTCTCATCTTTTAGCAGCGTTTTCCATTCGTTTATTGCTATCATTAATATTTTCTGTAGATTTTTATGCTATCGTTAATATCGTCCTATTTGTTAATGATTGTCCTTGGAAATAATTTCTTTTCTGTTTTTGAAGCAATTCGTGTAATTAGACATGCGATGCCTTTTTTCTGTTGGCTTTCCGTTTCGATATTACACACAGACTTCTCACTTTTCCTATCAGCACCCGGTGATCAGTGAGTTCCACCCTGTATATGCTATCTCATGCATAATTTGACAGTTCCACGTCTATCATTTACTTAGAAGCTGCCACCAGCATCGACAATGCCTTTGAATTTGACCTTGATACCATTTTTCATTATTCTCATCGTCATCGTCTTCATCATCATCATCATCATCCATTTCATTTAATAAATATACAGCCTCATACTTTTAAAACCTCTCAGAAATTCTCTACGCAGTTCATTTTACTTTATTTTATACGGACGTATATATGGAGTAATGTATAAAGAAACAGAGGTAGTAATGCTGCGGAAAATCGATTTCGATATTTTAACGTTAAAATACTCCGAAGAAGTGTTATATTTTGTACAAAATACCCGTCCGTCTGTCTGTGTGTCTATTTGTCCGTCTGCCTATCCGTCCTTCCGTCCGTCCGTCCGTCCGTCCGTCCGTCCGTCCGTCCGTCCGTCGGTCCGTCCGTCCGTCCGTTCGTTTGTTCGTCCGTCCGTCCGTTCGTTCGTTCGTTCGTTAGTCCGTCTGTCTGTGTGTCAGAAACACTAGTGCCAATAGAACACTAAGTAGTTCGAGAAAGTGTGTGCCAATAAAAGTAGCACCACTAGTGTAGTTTTATTTTTGGGGTGTGTGTTGCTGGAAAATATGTGAAATTTGAAAGTTGTACTTTTTCCTTTGCTATTTCACGTCTTTGATTATTATCCACGACTCTGCGTCTGTTCCATTGCAAGCCACAATCGTAAGTTGGTGTTTATTTCTTCGTCGGTACACGTCGATATTGCTTGTCTTTGCCGTAAATACCTGCAGAGTAATATGCATGGATAGCTACGTCATTCTTGTTTTCCTTTACTTCATAACTCTGGTTTTCGTTTTCTGGAGACTTCTACAGTTTTCAGGCCTTTTTTCATCTCGCTTCAATTAGAGCCTGCTGCCAACGGTATATAGTCATCGTAAGAAACGTTTTTTGACAGATTGAGTTAGAAGTACCATTGCACATTGTTATTGTACTATTTGTGTTTTAATACACAATCATTACTTTCAACGGGGACATTAGCTTTGCGTTAAAATTATTGTACAGAGAGATATAAATTTGGAACAATAAATTGCGATTTGCTCAACACACATCACAAACAATTCTGAACACTTGTGGCGAGAATACATAATCATTAATGCACTTATGAAAAAACGGATAGAAACAGTTTTCCCATTTTTTAAGACGAATCTTCTCTGCAACAATTGCGGATTAGAACTGTACATTTCTTATATAATGTGGTGTAAATAATGAGTGTCATCAAGCTTGATTGTGTGCAATAACGCCTCAGTTTGATGACTCAATCTCAAGGTTAATTCAAGCAATGATTCTATCTGAGGATTGACGACACTAGTGTAGAATAAAGAACCTATATGACTTGCCGTAACGAGAGCTAGCGAAGCAAGAGGCGAATTAACTCCATAAAGAAGCTCGCGCCGCTGATACCATCGCCTGACAGCCAAGCGACTAGTCTTGCTCGGGGAGAAGGCAGAGTATAAGAACAGGGTTTCTTCTCCACTGTGTTGGCGTTTACATGACGCACAGCAAACAAGAAGATCTAAGTATCCGTGCAAGTCACTAATACGTAGGAGTTGGTTACTGAAACATCAATCTTCACGTTTATTTGGAATCTGAAATTATTCTGTCGTGATTGAAATAATTTTAAATACTTATTGTACATGAAAATATTGAAAAACTGCAGAAAACAATTAGCAAAAACCCAAAAGAGATTTTCTCATAACCTGTATAAATAGTTACAACTTGTTGTTTTGAAGGTTCCAAAACAATGGGGTTGCTCTACTCACTATCATAGACTTTAACATGTGAGGTGTAAGAAAAAAAAGAATGATTGTTATGAAGACCAATAAACTATTTGCAAAATTGAAAGGAATTATTAGTAGCCATGTAATATTGAAAACAGGAAATCGTTAATCAGGAAGGGAAGACATGGAGCCATGTCACGTATTTACGGCAGGTAAAATAATAGGCAATGTGTCTGGCAAAATTTGCGAAGCATTGTCCTGCTCATAATAATACCTCAGTTTCCAATCAACTCCAACGCTTCTTTCAACTTTATCATCTCCATCACCTCTGTTGCGTTCATCCTCTCCGTATCTCCATCTCCATCATCTTTATGACATCCACCATATCCTTCCCTTCTAACGCCTCCTTCTTATCACCTACATCATCTCAAAGATTTTCTGCGCCTTCATCAACGCCACCTGCGTTATTTTTCATCGTCTCGTTCGCCTCGCATCAGTTCGATCGCACCTATTATTTCCGTCCCCTATTTTATCCCCATCATCTCTATTTTCACATGCAACGTCTCCATTACCTTAGAACTGCTTAGGTGGCTCAAGGCATCACTGATGTCCAGTGCAGTGCCAATGACCGTGGGCCCTAAGGTTCGAATCCCGAAGCTAGGTCGAATTCAGCCGTTGCCTAGAGAATTCTAGCGGCCGGTTGCTGTGATCGGTAGTTTTCCGTTGCTTTTTTTTTTCGATTAACACATGGCGAATGCTGGGACAGTACTCTAACAAACGGGCCACGAACCGCGTGTGATCTTTCCTTCCTCTCCCTCACACGCACTTACATTTACATGCACTACACTACCACGTCTACCGGGAGACGAGTCGGGAGCTTACTTACAGCTTGTCCTGACTGGTGCGGGGCCACCGCTAGGAGATACATGGTTGGGAAAAAGCCGACGTTGGTCGGCGCCGGATCTCACCATTCAGAGGGGAAACCACCGTCACACACTTACGGGGGGGTTAAGGGCTTATTATGGGGTATGGGTTTTTATTTCTTGGCGCGTGAGGGTGTGTCTTCACGACGGAATACCTCACGCCTTGTCGCGGCTTTCTCGGTCGTGCCGGTAGATATCGCATGATCGCGACCTATCGAGGCAGTGCTGGCGATCACGCGACATCTAGGGGCACGACCGAAAAGACGTGAAATGTTCTGAGGTATTCCATCGTGAAAAAAAGTCCTCACGCGCCAAGAAATAAAAACCCAAGTATAGAAATTGATTCTCCCGGGATCACTAATCAATCATTAATCACCACCCCCATCTCCACAGGTTTCATCGTCTCTTTCCTCTCTGATCACTTCGATCTTACCGATTATTAACATAACTTTTTTATCCCCATCATTTTCATCATCCCATCCAATGTGAAGAGGCGTATCTACGGTATGGCAGACATCGCCCCTCACAAGGGGCGCTAATTAGAGTGCACTCGCTAGAACAAATAACTACAACCCTAATTTGAAGTATCATGGCATGGGAGCAAATTGTACGCTAGCCACGGGCGCCTGAATACCTAGATACGCCTCTGCCAATGTGTCAATCGTCTTTAGCACTGGTTCGCTGCTACCGCCGGGATTCGTGGAAGGGCGTTTGTGCGTCTTGTGACGCTGCTCGGGGCGGCTGCCACGGGCAGAGGAACGCAGGGACAAATGGTCTCCGCGAAATGATGCTCTGCGAACGCGCCTCTTTTTCCGCTGGTGCCCTCGCGGGGCTGCGCGGCGCGCTTCACTGAGTTCTGCAGCTTCTGCCAACTTCGCTAACGGAGGACGGAAAGCGCGCCATTGTGAGCGATGATGTTTATTCGTGTTTCTTGTGAAGGGTTCGTGGTTCAGACGAGATCATTTAAAAACAAAAGTTATTTCCTGTCCATGTTTTCTTTGGAAGAGATTGCGTGGTTGTAAGTATTATTTTGTGTGGGTGGAAATTATTTTTCAATTTGCTCGAAATATTACGTGTGATTTTCTTCACCTTAGTTAGTTTTGTCAATACCTAGTATTTTCATTCTTTAAATTTTTAATTTAAATTAAAGTTTTCTTACTTTTTTACAAGTATCTTTGACTTCTTTGTTGATACGTGATGTGCAGCTGTATTTCCGAATTTCATTTCAAAACCTTACATTGATACTGAATGTCATAGACATATTTTGGGCATGAGATTGCTATCAGCCGAACGATTTCATTAATAAGGCATAATCCTAATGGAATACACCTCGAAAGAAATTGGAGTATTGTATACGGCCTCGTATATCTTCTCCTATTCAAACTGACTTGCTGAAAGGTAATTGACCGGAAATCCAACGCTATCCGCAATACGACGTTCAATGACCTGGCCGGTGCACGACCGGTGAGGTTCATCCCTTCGAATGCACAACCCATAGACAAACGAAACTAATGCTTCGCAATACAGTACCCGCACAGCATACTCGCATGACAGTTCCCACACAGTCATGTTCGAGTTACTTTGATCCTACGGTATTACTTCGCTCCCAGCGAAAAAATGGCTGAACCATTTGTTCTACAAGAAGATTGTTTAAGGGTCAAGTACACTGGTGATTCCACAAGATCTCAATGAAAGATCTCTATCATTTATATCAGTGAAACTTCTTTAAGCACTCGGAAACCGGAAAAATGTGTGATGTGGGCCCAAGAAAAGTGTCTGCTATACTGCGCTCCTAAGCAGAAAAGGCACAGAGGACTAAAACTGTCAGCTTCGGGGACTCTTAGTACATGCGCATTCACATAAGTCATGAGAAGTTTGTTTCGTGATATTCGAGTGTTTTTAAATAAGTCTTCTTGCTTAGGAATAACCACAAACATTACTATTTAGGACAAGAGTCTTACTGGTTGGTTAGTTGTTATCCGGGCACAGTAAAACTCCTGTACAGTTAACCCTTAAATACAGACATGGAATTCAGTAACGCGAACACAGACATGGAGTCAATTTGACTCCTCGCATTTTATTTTAACTTTTATGATTACAAATGAAATTTGCAATTGTCAATTTCGTAATAACGATTATGTGTATTTTTCTCTGAATCAAATTTCATAAAAAAGTTATATTATTCGAAAAAATTGGTGGAATATTCAAACATAAATGCAATACATACTTTATTTTTCTCATCACTCACAATTTATAATAATATATTTATAATAATATAATATGTGAATAATGTATTTATATTAAACAAATAAGAGAAGAGCACTTAGGGTACTTGATTTTTTTACAAAAGATTCGTAAGTGAGACTTTTCATTGGGGTTTCTGGAACAATTGAAACAGTATTTGCGCCATGTTAACATTTCTTCCTCCTTGCTGTCATTACATTCTATTTCCTCATCGCCTAACATGTTGTAAATGATTTTTCTCACTTCTTGTCGCAGCTGAATATTCAGTATTCGTTTTTTCCATTTATTCCCTTATGAGGATTTTGGCCAAACTTTAAAAAATCTAATATGTTCTAGTTTTAGGGCCCTTTCGTTTACAATATATGAGCATTTACGCATTGACCAGATCACCAGTGTGTGTGAAGTCACTACTAAAGGAACACACTTTTTTAGATGATGGTCATGGTGGTAGTTCCGTACAGGATTATTTAACAAATGTATCAGTTAAGTTCTTTGTAACTTCAAAATATTAAATAACAGGAGTAGCAGAACTTACAAAACCAGTAACGTAAACACAGACATGGAGTCAAAATGGTTCCTACTTGCACCTACAGTCAAAAATATCACAATAAAAAACAGACCAATGCAATTCGCTGCAAAATTACAACAATCAATGGTGAGACATTGAAGATAAGGTAGACGGGTGAAATAGTTGTATCAGATTCACGGAATTCTCGCATTTCGTAGAAAATTAACACGGCGGAGTCAATTTGACTCATGTCTGTAGTTAAGGGTTAAAGTCTTCCCAGTTCCGGGGAGTGGCGCTGGTGCGTGCTACAAACGGAGACGAGAAGCGGCGAAGGAAGGAATCTCTCACTACTCCAGAGAACAACAGTAACCAATATTTCCATAGTGGCATTAGGTCATTGTTGCACCTCTTGCCTTAAAAAATAAATATTTTTAATTAATTCGCGAACGTCCTTCTCAATGGGGCTCGTGGCCTCAGAAATGTGGTTACTACTGTTAAAAAGATTAATTTTATAAGGCAGGAGGTTTAACAATGACCTAATGCCATCGGCCACTATAAACAAATCGACGTATAGTTGGAATGTGCTATTACTCAACAAATACTCAGATTTTTTTAAACAAAGGTGCATGTCATTCATTAAAGATTTAAAATTAAGAGATACTGTCAATTGAGAAGTAAGTAACTGGCTTTAATATTGAAGGTATATGAGAGGTTAGAATAATCTTTAAACTTAAGGCAATTTTCAAAACTTCAGAGGTATTAATGAAAATCGGAATTATTCGGTTTCTATAAATACAGTTTCCACTATTTGAGAAAAAAATAAAGAATAAATTTGCTGCCACATTTCGGAAAATTAAGAAAGTTTGTTGTTTGTTAGCCAACGCCTACCCTTAGGAGAAAATTATGAAGTGTCACAGGCGCCTCATGTAAAGTATCCTCAAAAATGAAAATAACTCAATAGCCCCAGAAACGCCACAACTAGGTGCTTACTCCTGACCCGTCTTTCAAGTTTGAGGTCAAAAGCTTCTATTTTAACAGAGTTCTGCGTAACACGTACCTCCACCCACCATCCATCCATACAGACATCTTAATTTTGGGATACAAAACATGCACATATGTCATTACCTGCATCAGTATTAATCATCTTCGGTACAGTTCTAACAGACCTTAGTCCTGACTTGTGTAGCAAAATTACAGATCAATCGAATCTAAAAATGAATTTTACGACTGAGAATTGGAGATCATCGTGTGTAAGTGATTTGTCCCTCTCCATATTATAGCATAGGGAAGGAAAGTAAAAGCTAAAGAAACTGGTCTTTTAGGCATCAAGGACGAAGAGAAGTTTTACCAAAGATCAGATTTCTTCTGCGTGCTAGAAACTTCCGTCCGTTCATGAGTTGTGTTCGTCTAGAGAAGCTGCACTGTAGTTCCCATAATCGCTAGTATGTTTGGGACAGCGGCGGAGACAGCGGCGGCGGAGGAGACGGCGGCGGCGGTGGCGGCGGCGGTGGCGGCGGCGGTGGCGGCGGTGGCGGCGGTGGCGGCGGTGGCGGCGGTGGCGGCGGTGGCGGCGGTGGCGGCGGTGGCGGCGGTAGCGGCGGTGGCGGCGGTGGCGGCGGTGGTGGCCGTGGCGGCGGCAGAGACAGCGGCGGCCTGATGGTGATGGCGGTGGCGGCGGCGGCGGCGGCGGCGGCGGCGGCCGGTGGCGGGGGGCGGCGGGGGCGGCGTTGGTGGCGTTGGCGGTGGTGGCGGCGGCGACGGTGATGGCGGCGGCGGCGGTGGCGGCGGCCCAAGGCGAACCGGAGGCTGCGCCGCGCCCCTCCGCCGCGACGCTCCCATAGCGATCATGCTCCACATACATCCTGGAGGGACCGTGTCGCGACGCCACGCCCGCCGCCGGCCCGCCGGCCGGCCAGCCTCCGTCGCCCTCTCCGATACGTGAAAGCAGCGGAGGAACCAGCATTTTTTCAATGGTAGCGAGGAGATGATGTCCGTAGGTGAAGAGTTCTGCCGACTCGATGTTTTTTATTAACGATTTTTCATTGTTATGCTAAATTAAACATATCTAATGAATTAAATTTATTATTTAGAATTTTTTTAGAATTATTAATAAGGTATTGAATTGAGATATTGGTATGTATGTTATCGTCCTTTGGGAGTGGCTGAAGCCCCCACCCCAAACACACACACAAACCCAGTAGGAATTTCCTCACGTTATTTTCCCTTCAAAGTCGCAAAAGACATCATATCTACAGCTTTAATTTTGCTTTGATGTTTTCGAACATCTGTGATAAAGAATGTACAGTGTCCAATTTTAAAATATAAGATTTTATTTATAAGATTGTACACGAAAATGACAATAAGGGTTCTATAGCGAAATTACAACCACTAATATTGTTTTCAGTTTGTTAATTATCTATTCGTATCTCTTCGAAAGAATTCAAGTTGCTCAGTTGCAAACAAATTCAACGCCTACAAAATTAATTGAACGATCTACTGTAATGTAACATTTCATTAATGGGAATTAGGCCTACATTACTAAAAAAATTCGAAAAAATGTGTTTGAATTTCAGACACATCTCCATTATCCTTTCTTTCCTACAGACATAAATAAAATAATTTTTAAAACACACGAAAAATAATTATATCTTTGGGATAATCTAATATGCATTTATAAACTTCATGTAAATCTATTGAAGATTCTTATTTCTTCAAGTTGAGGATAACCATAGATAAATGTATGGCAGAATGCTGATGTTGCGATGAACTGACAGAAAACCACAAGAGATCAGTCACCAATCGACTTGTCAAACCTCAAATTCCTCCTGGGTTGACTGGGATTCGAACCACAGCGCAAGAAAGAGCGCTGATCTGTCATCACCGCCACCGCATCTATTCTCGGCCTCGCTCTTGTGTCGCGCGGCTGCGCTCGCCGCCGCCGCCGCCGCCGTCGCGGCTACCGGCTCGCCTTGAGGGCGGGGGCCGGCGCGGCGGCGGAGGAAAGCCTTGGTTGCGGCGGCGGCCGAGCGCGCGCTCGCGCATGGTCCCGCTAGCGACCCGGCGCCTCCGCCGCCGCCCTCGCCTCCTCCATTGACGCGAAGCGACGCGCCGCCCGCCCGCCCGTCACCCATTCGCTCGCCCGCCGGTCACCCATTCGTTCGCCCGCCGGTCACCCGCCCGTCCACAAGCCCACCAACTCGCCCACTCATTCGCCACCCACTCACTCGCCCGCCCACTCGCTCACTCACCCGCCCGCCCACACGCCCGCCACACGCCCGCCCGCCCACTCGCTCGCCCGCCCACTCGCCCGCCCACTCGCCCGCCCGCCCACTCGCCCGCCCACTCGCCCGCCCGCCCACTCGCCCGCCCGCCCACTCGCCCCGCCCGCCCACTCGCCCGCCCGCCCACTCGCCTGCCCGCCCACTCGCCCTCCCGCCCACTCGCCCGCCCACTCGCCCGCCCACGCACTTGCCCGCCCGCGCACGTCGCCCGCCCGCCCGCCCACTCACCCGCCCGCCCGCCCGCCCGCCCGCCCGCCCACTCACCCGCCCGCCCCACTCACCCGTCCGCCCACTCGCCCGCCCACCCACTCGCCCGCCCGCCCACACGCCCGAGCGGCCTCCCGCCTCCCCGTGCCGCGCTCAACCGATGCTCACCTCTGCTCACCGCTGTCCGTCTGAGACGGTGGGACGGTGGCCAGAGAGCAACGATCAGTGGGCGCAGGCTGGTGGGCGACGGACAGAGGGCGATGTGGGCGGTGGGCTGATTTGGGGTGGTCTGTGGGCGTTTGGTGATGTGCAGAAAGGTGCAGGAGCAATGGCGATGAGAGGTGTGGAGTGGCCAGTACAATGACGGGCGACGGACTGAGGGCGATCGGAGATGGTTGGTAAGCGAGAGGCAATGGGGAATTAGGTAGTGTGAGATGACCACTGGGCGGTAGGCAGGGGACAATAGGTGACGAGTAATGGGTGACAGGCAGAGGACGATGGTCAATGGGCTGTGGTAGTGGATGAAACGTAGTGGGCAGTGAGCGGTAGGCGGCTGGGAGTGGGCGGCGAGGAGATCCGGCCATTGGGAGACATTGTTAGTTGTGGGCGGTTAGTGGCAGGCAGGGATCGGTGGACAGGGCAAGGGGGTGGGGGAAGCGGCTTGTGTTGGAACGTGGGTTCGAGTGAGAATCGTGCAATAGACTATTGGGTTTAGGGGGGAAGCAGAAGCGAAGGGACAGTGGGCGGTGGGCAGTAGGCAATGGGCAGTGAGCTCAATGAGCGCTGGATCGAAGGCAGTGGGCGATGGGCGAGTTGGGTGGCGAGACAATGAGCGGCGAGAGGTGAGCGGTGGACGGGCATTGAGCAGCAGTCTCTATGGTATGTGGGTGGAAGGCAGAGGGCGATGGGCGCGTTACGCTACGAACCCGAACACACAATGGGCGGCGTGAGGTGGGCGGTGGATGTTGGGCAGTGGGCGGTGAGCTCTATGAGCGGTGGATGGAAGGCAGTGGGCGATGGACGCGGTGGGCTACGGCTGCGAAAGGAGAATGGGCGGCGAGGGGTGGGCGGTGGACGTTGGGCAGTGGGCGGTGGGCGGCCGCCAGGAATGCCGTCCTCGATGACCGAAGCGCGGTGTGCTTCACACACGCCGCGCGCCGCCCCGCACCGCGCCTGCGCGTTACGGGCTGTGCCCTCCGCGAGGCAAGTGCATTTGGAGGACGTGGGATGGGTGCTGCCTCTGCTTCTCAGGTGTACCAAGCCGACAATAATGAAACAATTGATGGTGATTGGCATTAAATTGTTGAGTAACTTGTTCTCTTCTCTAAAACAAAAACATACGTCATCTATCGTTTCTTTCAGATGCAGAAATGCGTGATCGATTTGTTGCTTTGCAAAAATGAAACACTTTCGGTACTACCGCACCCCGGTGGCCGAGATCGCTAAAATGGGTGTCTGTGGCGATCTCGGACCGAAGGATCGCGGGTTCGCGTCCCGCCTCGGGCATGGTTGTATTTGTGTTATTCCTATCATCACCATATGTCCTCTTGAAAGTTACCATAATGTTAAACACAATGTTGGTCGCTAGTGACCTAGATGTTAATGCGACCTTAAATAACAAAAAAACAAATAAACAAAAATATCAGTACTCGATTGTAGGGAGGGAAATACTTCAACACCATCATTCTAAGCGTAGCATTAAGAATGACATAATGCTAGTGTGCGGGGTGCTTGGAGTTTATTAATTTTTGCAATATTAAAAGAAATTGGGTTAAATATATTAGTAAGATAACTCAGTACATTCCAGGCGCTAAGCCAAATTTATTTTCATGATAATACGTAAAATTTCGTATCCGTCAGGCCAATGGAAACAGACCTACTCAATCGATCTGAACCAACTTGAGACCTTGCGAGTTTGAAATGGATATTTTGATTTTGGAGGGTATGAAAACTCAATATTTTCAAACTTTTCTTAAAAATGGCTTCAAATTTCTAAATTAAACGTCGTGTCGACGAATCTATCGAAATATCGCCGATTCTCACTTTAGTATTGCAATACGTATCTTTGCTTAATATAATCTTTCATACAATCCATAAATTCACATTATTATATTTTCAGTTACTTTGACATCATTTCTTTACAATTATTTTTAATACTGTAGAGAATTAAATATTGCTGCGAGATTTAAAAAAAGCATGTTATCGTTCGTGTTATCGAGGTTAGCCTCGATAACACGAAGGACAAAAAATGAATTTTTTTGTCAGATACTGAAATGCTCAATGTTCGAAAACGTATGTTTGAGTTGAATGTTTTGCCATACAATTACACTTGCCTAAATTGTCTTGCATATCGAACAATCGATTGATTGGTTGTTAGTGATTTCGGGAGCGCTAACTACTGCGGTATTAGTCCCGTAAGTGTAGTTCATTTTGTCATCGGGCGGTGGCGGTGATCTTCCCCTGCTGGATGGCGAGGTTCGGCACCGACCTAAAGTCAACTAGCGGGATTTTCCCAAACCAGATATCTCCCATCAGCGGGGCACCACCCCAGCCGGGATAAGCTCTAAGTTCCCGACCGATCTCCCGGCATATGTGATAGTGTAGTGCATCTCAGTGTGAGTGTGTAAGTAAGGGGTGATGATAGGACAAGGAAGAGGAAGGAAAAATCTGGCGCGGTCTGTGACCCGTTTGTTAGGTTACTGCCCTGGCATTCGCCTAGTGTAAATCGGAGAAACCACGGAAAACTACCGATCAGAGCAGCCGGCCGCTAGGATTCTCCTCCAGACGCCGACTGGATTCGATGTAGCTGACAAATTAATGTAGAAAATCCTGCCACAGCAGGGAGTGGAACTCTAGGACCTCCCGGTCAGAGGCACTGCAGTGACATCAGTTGATGCCCTGAACCATCACTCCCAGCACCAAATAATCGAAAATCACCGCTGTTATCTTCTGTAAGATTCGGCGAACGTCAACCGCAGAAAGTTTACAGCTTGTACCTCCAACCAGCAGTTTCTTGCCTTCTGTTTCGGAATGCTCCGCACGTCGTCCTGGGATTCGGATGATCGAAGGAAGAATTGCACCGCGGCGCGACGTTTTTTCGCGGGCCTCGCGCCGCGCCCTCTTTTGGGCAAAGCACACGCAGCGAGACGCATATCTGCGGGCGGGCGCTCTCCGCGCATTGCGCGTGCCTCCTCAAGGAGCCTGCGCTCCGCCCGCTCTCGCGGCAGAATGCGACTCTGCGGTGCCCGCTTCGCGAACGGAAATTTTAAGGGTTTGGGCGCTGGTTTTTGCGCCGGTCTCGGTTTCGCGGGAGCTTGGAGCCGTGTGCAAACACACGGAGCTGAAGGACGTCAGTTCGAACTCACCGAAAGCAACATTTTCTCTTCAGAAGACATGTCAGGGGGAGCGTTTTGAAACTTTTTGAAGCCATTTGTTATAAATTAAGGGTACGAAAGTATGTATATATTCAATCGTTGCTTTGAATTTTACATTTTCTTGTATAAGCAATTTGAAAATAAAACATCTAAGCGATACCTATCAATTTTTCTACAAGTTCTTTCTCTACTTGAATTTTTTTAAATTGAGACTTGAATTGAACGTTTAAATTATTAAATTAGAAAAGTACGAAAGTTCTTTAACCCATAAATATTGTACTACTGTTACAGAAATTATATTTGCTTTATTTCTGTATATTTTGGATGGGGCCAATGGAGGCATTGTCTCATATCCTGGAAACCGCCCTTGCGTCACAATCACAGATGAGGGATTTGCATGTTTGACTTCTCATCCTCACATCTCATCTGATTCATCATCATCATCATCACATTTCAACCTTTTTCGAGTCCGTAAACATACATGATCGTCATGCCTTCATCATGATAACTCTAGATTCCGCACATAGGAAAATATCATAGTACCACAAAGACTGTGATCATCTGCTCAGGAAAGGGTAAGTCTTAAGGCGTAAGCCTTCTCCCTCTTCTATTCTCAGAAATGAGTATGGGTCTCACCATTCTGCATTATATCATCACGTGGAGGCAGAGAATGCACGATATTATATTGAGAATTCTTCTTAGAAATTATTCTCAGAAATTGGTATTTTGCTACATGTCGCTGTACTCCAAAATAGTTTAATGACGATGGGAAGCTTTACAATGGAATATTTCGACACTAACTAGATAGTTAAGTCGAATTCAGCCGCTGTCTGGAGAAGAATTCTAGCGGGCAGCTCTTCTGATCTCTTCTTTTCCGTGGTTTCTCCGTTCAAGACCAGGGAATACCGGGGCAGTTCCCTAACAGGCCACGGACCGCTCGCGATCTCTCCTTCCTCTTCCTTGACGTGTCATCACCCCTTAGTGGAACACAATTATACTTTCGTATACTACCCTACCATACTTGTCGCCAGACCAGTAGGGAGCTTACAGCTTGTTCCAGTGGGGAGGTGCCCCGCTGGAGGGAGATACCTGGTCGGGGAATACTCCGTATGTCGGCATCTAGTTCAGCGTCAGATCTCAGTGTCTAGTGGAGGAAGAGTACAGCAAACTCCCACGATCAAACATGCACTACACTTACAGAACTAATGACCTTAGAAGCACAAACTATTGAATCAATCGATAATCGAATACCGAGAGGTGAGGATCGAGACACACACCATTACGTCGTTCCCATTCTGAGAACATCACGGAGGTTGTTTGCCTTTGCCTTCCATTCTATGAAGGATGTTGGAGAGATCATGAAGGAGAATGGCGATGAGAGAAGAATGATTGTGAATTGCATGAAGTTTCATGTTGGGTAAATGGCGGTATTATAATCCATCTTAGATACAACCATGTGGTACTCATGTCTCTCGAGGGACCAGAAACCACAGCCATTTGGTCCTTACACATGAACAATGCTCCGACCTCCTGCGCCACTGGGGGACGCAAAGCAGCACTTGTAGATACCCTTAAATTTCTCGACTCGAAAGATCGGACATCCAAGGGGTGAAAAGGGGTTAAAAATAAGGAATTAATATTGTAACGAAAAACTTCCCCTCTCACTGCTAACCGATATCGATCACGCCCACGAAACGGGCGCCAATGCAACGAACCCCCCCCCTTTCCTATTTACTAAAATCGCCCTACGAACTGGGCACTAATGTAATGAAAATCTCCCCTCTCAACTCCTATTGTTGATCACGAAAAACTTCCTTGCTGATCACCTGTAATATCTACAATGCACACCACTGTGCCCCCCTTTTTACTATCCGGAGTTTCGTGTTTACATAAATTTATCAGGGCGGGCCGTGATTTGTTCTCTACAGAACACAAGCGCCACGCCAATGCAGGGACCAGAATCAGCTAGCTATGTGATAAAAACACCGGTTACGTAACATCAAAACGAGAACTCAAATCTCGTTTGTTTATTTTCTTTTTAAACCAACAGAAACATTAATACCCTCATAAAAGAATCAATACCACACAACATCAACAAAACACGATATCATAAAAATCACAAAAATTAATAAACATATTATACCCAAACGAAACCCATTACGAAATAATGAGCTCAATACTGTGGCCACACCCATTACATTGCAATCCCCCCAAAAATGTTTCCAGTTTTGGCTTTGCAAACCATTTATTCTTCCCAAGAGCAAAGAAATCAAAGTCATTGACTTCACTTGGAGTGTTGCAAAACAAAAAAATATTCCACTTCCCTTTCGTTGTTAACGAACAGCGACACGGGTCCACACACACAAGATCTCACGCCGTCATGCGTAAGAACTCTGCTCCACTGCTGCCTGCTAGCGCCGAATTACCAGTGCCCCCCAAATTGGCACTGACCACGGCGACGATATGCAAAGACGCGCTCGAGTCTGCTGCACCTCGACACACCTCGTTCGGCGACACCCGCTTCGATTTTTCAATGGTCGAAGTAACACCAGTTCCAAACATTAGTAGAAAAACTTTCAAAATTCACAAAACTCAAAATTATGATCGCGCGTGGCATAGCTTTATATATTACTACTAAAATTAGTTCACATCACACGGCATACAGTTCCGCCACCTTGCGAATACAAGTCCGAAGAAGCAACACCTTCTCGAAATTTATAAGTTCGCGTGTTAAAATAATATCACGAGTGACGCGGAGTACAACTCGCCACGAAGTTATTCACTCCTCTCACAGTTTATAATAGTTCACTAGTACGAGTCCAGAAGAGAACACTTCATCAAAAAATTACAAATCCAAATTTTAAAATTATTCTTGCAACAAGCGACGCGGATTCTGCCTCTCGCTACCAAGCTATTCACCCGTCTGACCCCCATTGTTGTCCTAAAGCATTTATAGCTTTTTTCCGAACAAAACAATAAGCGCCTCTACTGTCTTCTGCTTTATAACTTATAAAATAGTTTATTATTAATTTCTAACACTTCCTGGATTGTCTTATTATATTATAAAATTCCCAATTAAAATTTCGTATCCATTCCACTTCTTAGACATCACTTTTCTCGCTTCATTTTGTTAAAAGAATGCTTTTTCGTGCGTCTCATGCCTACAAAGCATCGCTCGTTTATTTCTCAATTAACTAATGTAACATAATGTTTATCTATTAATGTTCAGCGTCCTAAAATTGTGTCACCACGTTTATAATTTGGCCCGTATTCCACGGAATACTTTGGTATATGCCAAATCTCGGTAGACACACTAGTTTTCGTTTAATTTATTAATATATCCAAACTTTTCTGAAGTGACGTCACGACCATTGTTGTTTTCGTTCTTTAACATGTTAAAAGTCAATGTCGTGATCACAAAACTCGCGATATTATGCGTTTCTGTGACCCGATTTAGCTGAAACAAACTTTATTCTGTTCCTTATAATTTTGCGCGTTGACTAGTAACACGCAACCATTAATTCCCCACTGCGTTCACATGTTCGTCCGAAATACTCGTTTTCCTCTTAGATCACCTTCACTTGTTTTTTCTATATTCCGGTCTGGAAGTTTCTACATAAAGTTCTATACCCGGTTCATAAACCAATGGTCACTTCATGTTATTTACCTATTTCATTTGTAATAGATGGCTAAACTATTACAATATCAAGTTATTTTCAGAGCTTTGCAATATGGATTGCTTTTGAAAAATAGTCGGTGAAATAATTTGTAATGGAATAATTCTTCTTAGCCCTACTCTATATTCATTTATTTCATTTTCAGAAAATTAATTTTATTAGGGATCTGTACAAAATCAGATGCTACAGGACCCGAAAATATTTAATTACTGTTGATCACGAAACAAGTGTACTGAAACTGTTGAAAGTGAACAACACTGAGAAGTGAATGTTCAAAAGGGAAAAGAGAAAAGTTTGAATAACTTTAACTCGAGTACCACAACAAAACAAGTGATCATTCTCATATCATAGAGATAACCTTTGAATGTAACAGCAAACGAAATATTTCACTGATTAATATACACATACTTGTTCACAGATACAATACTTTACAATATCAGCATTAGCGAATTCTCTCATAAATGGATCCACACACACTTTCAATTTAGATAGTTAGAAAAATGCATAGAATCGCCCCAAAAAGAACGCGCACATTCGCGCATAGTCACACAATCATTCACGCGAAATTGGTACAGAGACACCGATGTATTCAAGCGGAGAGCCATTTACACCTACACTTTGGAACCGGACGTATTTACGAAGGAACAGACGAGACAAATGGTCCCTAGCCAGTGAAAAGCTCCCAACAACAACAGGGCTGAATTCTCAGAGCAAGAGGCGCATTCCATAGGTAGCTGCGAGACGCATCGTTGAGACATCACTGTTCCGTGTACCTCCGCCGCGGGAGGCGGGGAGGCAGGCGCCGCAAGCGTCCGGTTGGCGGAGATTCCCGCGGGCGCTGCTCCGTCCCTGCCGCCCCCTGCCGCCCCCTGCCGCCCCCTGCCGCCCCCTGCCGCCCCCTGCCACTCCCTGCCGCCCCCTACCACCCCCTGCCGCCCTCTGCCGCCTCCTGCCGCCTCCTGCCGCCCCCTGCCGCCCCTCGCCGCCTCCTGCCGCCCCCTGCCGCCCCCTGCCGCCCCCTGCCGCCCCCTGCCGCCCCCTGTCGCCCCCTGCCGCTCCCTCCCGCCCCCTGCCACCCCCTGCCGCCCCCTGCCACACCCTGCCGCCCCCTGCCACCCCCCCTGCCGCCCCCTGCCGTCCCTTGCCACTCCTGCCGTCCACTACGATCCCCTTCTCCCCCTGACCACCTCCTTCCTCACCCTGCTGGCCTCTACCGTCTCCTGCTGCCCCTGCACCACCATACCGCCCCTTCCGCCCTCTATCAGCCACTACCGCCCCTCTACTATCCCCTACCATCCCCTACCGTCCCCTACCGTCCCCTACCGCCGCCTACTACTCCCTACCGCGTTCCATCTGCCTACCATATACTACTCCCTGCCGCCTCTGCCACCCCCTGCCACCCCCTGCCATCCCCTGTCATCCTGTCATCCCGTGTCTCCCCCTGCCATTCGCTGCAGCCCCCTGACATTCTTTGCCGCTCCCTTTCGCGCGATGCCCTTTCCTTCCACCACCCTGCCGCCCCTGCCGCTTCCTGCCGCCCTCTGTCACCCTGTGTCGCCCCCCTGGCGCCCATTGACACCCATTGACGCCCCCTACCCGTCCCAGCCACCCCCGCCATCACTGCTGTCACCGTTATCTCAGCTGCCACCGCACACTGTTCCGCCCACGTTGCCCGACGCCCGTCCTTTGCCCGCGCCCGCCCTCCCGCTCCACCCGCCTTGCCCGACCCTTCGCCTTCACCATTCTCACGTCCTCTGCTGCCCGTCACAACCGCATCCACCCCCTCCACCTCGACCCACCATCCCCGACCAACTCATCACTGACCTCTCCTTCTCCCTACCCTCCTCGCTCTCCACGTCCTCACTTTCTCCTACCCTCCTAATTTTCTACCCAGCATGCCCTCCCGGTCCTCTCAGTTCTTCACACCCTTTCCATTTCGTGCCGCCCCCTGACATCTCCTACCGCCCCTGCTGCTGCCCCCTTCTCCATCCCTCTTCCGCCCCGTGCCACCCCTCCTGCCACCCCCTTCCATCCCTCCTGCTGCCCCCTGTCGCCCCTCCTGCCACCCCTTGCCGCCCCCTTTCCATCTCTGGCTTCCCATCATCCCACCGCTTCCGTCCATCATCATGCGTTGCCGTCCCACCGCCTTCGCCACCTCTACCCCTGCCCCCCAGTCCCACCTTCCACGCCGTCCCTACCACCTTCACCGCCCCCGCCGCGTCCCTCGCCGGGGCCTCGATCGCGTTCCCACGTTCTACGCACGGGCTCCGCCGCCGCCCGGCCCCGCCGCCCCGCTCGCCGCCCGCGGCGCGCTCCGTGTCGTTGGTCTTTGTTGTTAGCGCGCTCCCGCCCCGCGGCCCCCGCCCCCGCCCCCGCCGCCGCCCTCGCCGCCGCCGCGAGCCTCCTCGGGGCCCGCGTCTTTCTCGTCCGTTCGTTCGTTCATCTGGAGATCTCGCTCCGCCGGTTCCTTCGCGGGCACTGCGCTCTTTCTCGCTCGGCGCTCCTCTCTCCCTCGCCGTCTCTCTCGCTCCCGTCGCGCTCGCTCCGAAGGTGCGCAGTGGGTCCCCGCTCGTGCTTTCTTGCTTACCTCTCGCTGGGAACTTCAATGAGCGCATATTATTTGCCACATATACTAAGTTGCAATTTTATATTAACAGTGATTAACAATAAGTGATAAACAATAAGTGATAAGTGGTTAAGTGTGAATATCAAACAAAAAGTTTAACTATAGGTATCAATATACAATCAGTTAAAGTAGCTACACAAATGAAAATTGTCCATGACAAGCGTAGTCAGAAACGTGAGCAAAGTCAGTTAAATAACGAAGCTGAAAGTAACCACAAGTGTAAAACAAAACAGCAAACTAGCTATGTACAAGGCCATAAGTAGCTGGCAGCCCAAATCTTCCCTGAGAAATCAGAAGGCCTTAGCCTTACATGGGATTGTGTAGGTTAATAATAATAATAATAATAATAATAATAATAATAATAATAATTTTATATGAGTCAGTTCACTTGTATTTGAATGGGATTTACTAATGTTTTCCAAATAGTACCTCGTCTTTAATTTTCAATCCATTTTGTTGTGGAAGCATCTCTTCACTTGCAGTCGTAGAAGCTTATGTAGTCTTCTAAAGATCACGCCGACATTGATGAGTATCTGGACTCTGTTTAGTGTGATAGTTTTCGTTGCAACTAGAGCCAGTGAATGTCTAGAACGTTGGGCATAGTACAAAGTATTTTTCAGAATACAGATTCCGATTTACGTGCATACTGATACATAAAGTTGGTGAAGAGAAGTGACATTCTAAGCTTATGTACTGTAAACCACCATAAAATAGAAGTTTTCAGTGAATAGTCATTTTGTTGTTCACCAGTCAGGAATTCTATGTCGCAGGATTTTCCACGTGAATGATGTAATTTCATTACGCGACTTCACAACACCTTACTTGTATCAGCCACTAATTCAAAAGAAGTTAGCCGCTGGTAGGTGTAGTTTTATGATCGTGTTAACTCGGAACTCATATAAAAGAACTGGCAGCCATTACAAAACTCATGAAGTTCTCGTACATCCGTCATTCCGTGAAAGTGATGAATGTTGTTAGAAATAGACTCCAATGAAGTATGATTGCTGACTGAGTTACTGCAAATGAAGTAGAGTATATATGTATGCACACTAACAGTTTTGTATTCGAACAATAACAAATATATTTATTTCAGACAAAACTACGACAAATACCATGCTGTTTACTTAGGAATGACATTTTATTCCATAATATGTTACATTTAATTAAACATTCTATCTTAAAATTTGTTATTGCTGCTGTTGTTCGTCTTTGTCGGAATAAACTACACATTTTCTTATAACTAGTGACTAAGAGTAGGTGATGTTCAAGAATGGACCCTTTCCTTCGATCAATTATTGCTTGTGATCGACGTAAATATATAACGACTACATACTCCTCATTACAGTCCAGATCTGTCAACGATACTTGAATTGAACGTTTGAACTACATATATCATCGTCACATCCAAATTACTCATCAGTCACCTCGTTGCTAGGAGGAAAAACTACAATTAAGAACCGTGAGACTAGAGAACAATAATTAAAGTTGACTCATGTCAGCTACTACGTACTACGTAATTACGTAACGTGCGTTCAATGGACAGTAAAAAGCTTGAGATGTACTGAACCTTGCATTCTTTTAATCTCCTGATCTCTGTCATTGTAATCTCCAGAGGATCTTATTACAGTGACTTCATGACACATGGCACAGTGAACTTATTCTTTCATAAACTGAATAAAAATTTATTAGGGACATTTATATTAATTAATTTTACTTCTATGGAGGAGACTACAACCTCTCATAAAGTGAGTTTGACTGATACAGTTCCTTTCATGAATTCGAAATGTGTGATTTCTGGGATTGGTCCAATTAGAATTACAGAAATCTAATGGCTTTTTTAATTCCTTGTTGCAAAAAGCTGTCACTGTGTAGATTCATTGATTGATTACTTAGAGGTACGTCAACAGCTAAAGTCATTAATCCCGTTAACGTAGTGAATGTTTTATCCCGCGAGGAGGCGGTGTTCCTCTCCCAATGATTGGTGAGATCCGACGCCTACCACATCCAATTCGGGGAGAGTTACCCTCAACGTATCCCCCAGCGGAATACCGCCCTAGTCAGCAGAAGCTCTAAGCTCAGAACTGGCCTCCCAACATGAATGGTAGTCGGTAGAGTATGCATGTAAGTGTGAAACACAAACGTGTAAGGGGAGAGGATAGGACATGGAAAGTGAAGGAAAGATCGCCCGCGGTCCGTGGCCCATTTGTTAGGGTACTCCACCGTCATTTAGCAGGTATTGAACAGAGAAAATACTATCAGAGCGGCTGGCAGCTAGAATAATCTTTAAGACAGCGTCTAACCTCGATCTACGTAGCTAGTGCCGAAAACTGCCACCATCGGGACTTGAGACGTAAAACATCCCGGCCAGAACCTGTCCAATCAGCATGGTATCACCGTCGTAGAATAGTCCGTGAGAGAAACATCCGCTACTAGTACACAAAGAATAGAATGGAAACACGAATGTATTTTTCTGTAATAGAGCACCACTGTTATAGAGTGCAACTAGATACGCAGTTCGACTGTTAGTACAAAATGCCCGTTGTGTATAAATTCGCGCATTGAGCTCTACGGACCGCAGGCGTCTGCCCAGTATTCCACCAGTCACCATATTTTTACAGGACTCAAATCTCTGCAAGAAAGAACAAAAAATGTGTGTATTAAATATCAGTAAATATTTTTAATACTTAAAATATTTATTGATATTAAATATACATATTTCAATGTATACCCCCTACACACACTTTCACTTACATGCACCACACTACCACAAATGCCGGGAGACCGGTCGGTAGCTTAGAGCTTGTCTGGGCTGGGGCGGTTCCCCGCTGGTTGTGGAGAACCCTCGCCAGCCGTCGGGAGGTCGGTGCCGGATCTTGCCATCCAGTGTGGGAAGATCACCGCCATCTCCCGAGCAAAAACATGAACTACAATTACGAGACTAATGACCTTAACAGGTAACGCGCCCGAAATTACTAGTAAGCTGTCGACGAGAAACTGTCTACGTGGATACAGTCGTCCTCAGGAGAATTAGGGCCCGCGAAACCGCGAGCGCGGTCCACCGCCCGGCACGGGTGCCCGCCGGGTTCTCGTCCTCGCCGCGCCGTCTTCGTCCTCTCCGCTCGTGGCGGCGCGGGCGGCGCGGGCTGCGGCGGGGGCGGCGCGGGCTGCTGGCCCCGATGACCTTCCTGCTCTCCGAAGGCACGGCGGCGGCGGCGGCGGCGGCGGTGTCGCTTCATTACCGTTCTCTGCTGCGCGCTCCTTCGCGGCGGCGGCGGCGGCGCGAGGCGAGAGGCGTCTTCTCGTTCATCCGCTGCACCTACCGGTTTAGCCGCGGCTGCGGCCACACCTCGCGCCCCGCGCACTCGTCCCGGTCGGCTCTCGCTGGCTCGCTCGCGCCCGACGCGACGGCGCGGCGCCGGCGCTCACGCCCCCCGCCCCCGCCCCCCGTCCCCCTGCCCCTCGCCGGCCGACGGAGAGGGGGAGCGGGGCCGCCCACGCCGCGCCGCGCCGCCCGCCCGCCCGCCCTCGCGGGGAGTCGAAGTCGCGCCGCCCCGGCCCCACACGGAGCGACAAAGGGAGCGAGCGAGTGAAGGGAGGTCACGGATGGGTGCTGAACCTGCTTCACATTTGAGCGGCGTGGTGTTGATGTTATTTTTGGTGGTGTTCTTGTTGTAGCTGTTGATCATCGATATGTCCGTCACATTTTTGGCCAGTTTCGTTTTATTCATTGGTCAATTCAGATTTGGAGCAGTAAGAAAGTAAAACATAATATTCTTTGGAAACCTCTGGCGTATTTTTAATATCTCATAATTTCTCAATTTGTTTTCTAAGAATCCTTTTACCCATCTATCCCTGTGTAGAGCTTAAGAGGTTTATCAGGTCTGTGTATATCAGGTGTGTAGAGCTTAAGAGTTTATCAGGTCTGGCTGTGATCCGCTATACCATTGATGGTATACTACCTCTTAATATTTTAACTTCCATAGGTTTTTTGAAACAGAATTGTCTAGCAATAAAAAATATAATATACTGCATATCTAGGTAGTGTTTATAAAGTTCAGTAAACAATATTGAGTACACATACACCAAGTAATGATCTTACATTCACGAAGATTCTTTACTCCAGAGGGGTGAGCGTTCATTCGCGTTCATTCGTTCTTTCGTTCATTTGCGTGGCGGAGAAACGCGGGAGCCACCATTTCTTATTATTGCTTCACCTTCCTCTTTTAAATATTGATTTCATATGATTATTATTATTATTCCTCTAATTCACTATTAAAGATGTCATAAGCCGGTTGTTTACAAAGCCTACTTCGGGTTGCGAACAGCTTCCTAAGGAGTAGATCCAAGAAATATCGGTGCCTCTAAAATACTTCGCGCAAAAGGTGGGCTGTTCCAAATAATGCAATTTCTTGTATTTCCCAGTCTTTTGAATTAATTACTTGGGATTTTAGCCAAGTTTGTACCCAAATATTGCGGAATAAATTCCAGAGCTCCCATGAATATCGGGACGACCTGTGCTTTTACGCCCCACATTCAGTTGATTTCGATTTCCAAACTCTTGTATTTAAAACGTTTTTCTGCCTCCTTGGTTACGTTTTGAACGCATGGCACAGTTACATTTACTAATAGACACGACTTTTTCTCCAACTCCCGTGTAACAATATCCGGTTTGTTTGCTGCTATCGTGTGTTTAGTTTGAATTTGTTGGTCGTACAATATTGTACACAGTGCAAAGACATCACTGGTTTTGGTGAGTGTTCGTACCACTTGGGGCATGTGTTTGGAACTTCAATTTGCTAGAACTGGACAAGATGAAACAATATGATCAATGATTTCTACTTGTTTCAGGCAAATGCCGCATTTGTCATCTTGGGAAATTTTGAGAACCATTTTATCATAATGTCGTGTTCTCAATGCCTGATCTTGAGAAGCTATTACATTTGCTTCATTCTTCCCCTTTTAAGCCACATAAATGATTGATTTTTATTGATCTGTACCTCGTCCATTCTTTTTAAATATAGGCCATGGAGTGGTTTGTCTCTCCATGATTTCTTTAACATTTTTTGTGTCTTACATTTCATGTTAAGTAGCATCAGAAATTCAGTGTCTGTTATTTTGCGTGTCTTGTATAGTGTTGTTCGCAATGTTTCTTGCAACACTTACAATGGCTCTGTTTCCCATTCTTCGATCAGATTTCCTAACCTGCCTCATCCTCCATCTGAAGAGGAGAAAGTAAAATGTTACAACCTTTCTTTGTTGTTCCTCAAATCATTACATACGTGAAACAAAAAAAGGTAAGAAAACAATTCTCAAATAGTTGAAGTGGTATTGCAGTCTTTTGCGGTAACATTCTCGTAGAGAAGTAGCTACTAAACCACTCACCTAGCATTGAAGATACATCAGAAGAGCTTGCGTATCCTTTATAATAATTGGGTAATCACAGCTACTGGTTATTTATTTCACCTCAATTTAATGTATTGATTGATGAGACTCAAGGCCGCAGATCTGCCCAGGCTAACTTTTTTATGTACAATGTGGAATTGAGGTCAAAACGAATTGTATGCAAACGAAGACCTGTTTTATTTTATTTGTAGAAGATGGTAAATACTTTTTTATTAATCACGCGAAAATGAATGTTTATTTTTACCGATAGAGAACTGAAGTGAATTGTTCTTGCAACAAACTCTCACACGATTATGTTACTCGAGAAAAAAGTTAGTATACAAGCGGGCCTACAATGTTAGAAAATATAAATCAATACGTTTACGTGTAGTATATACAGAGACATTTCAGGTAAAAGGATAATAGTGTGTTCCTCACAGTATTAACAATAAACAATTATTTTACATTTTAGCTTTTATTGCTGTGGAAGGTTTTTTGTAATCTGAATTTCGAAGCAGCCTCTATATAACCGCACCTTTATCCTCATTTCGAAGACACTTCGAGCTATTATAGGCCGGGCAGGTCATTGGCCTTATTTGTTAATAGGGAGTGCATTGTAATTCTGACGTCCGGCTGACGGGCTAAGGCACTGACTGCTGAAAATCGGACGCGATCGCAGGATCGCGTTTTTCAATAAAGTGATGTCAGAAACACTTTTGCATGAAATATTGAGGAGAAGATGGCGGTGAATTTTTTGTAACTGGAAATTATATAGTCACATAACACGTTAGTGGCAAACCTTTCTCGAAATGCTGTTGAATTGTAAAATCAAGGAAGTTCAAATTTCAGATCTTAGTACAGCATCTATATTTTTTAAAACATCTGAAGGTTTTCGTTTAGAAATCCGTTTGAACTTTCTTCTCATGTAGACGACCTTCAATGTAGAGGGAGGGCCCTAGTTTTGATGTCACTTGCTCTAATTAATTGGTTTGACTAACTCTATCACTAAGTATTAACAATAACTTAACACTGATGGAATGAACGCTTATCTGTAGTCATTTATTCATTATATCGTGTTGGTGTGTTGGTGTGCAACTTGCTGTCAAACTATTGAAATCCGTCGTCGTTTCGTCGTCTCGCGCGAACAAATGGGTGAGTGTGAAGTTATAATTAACGAAGCAAAGATAAGGAGTGTTTTTGAAAGCGAAGAGCTGTGAGTCATATAATAAATGCAAATCGTCAACTCGACTATTACATCTTATATCTATAACATGGGCCGGCCGACTTCACTTCTTCTCCGAAGAAAGTTTCCCTAATATGTTCAAAGCTGTAAAATGTTGATTTCCTCTATACTTGACTGCGTCTCCGCCGTTAGTACTCTAATGCCGAGAACATGTGACGTGAACAGCAAGCCTTTATTTCGAACGCCGCACTGTGTGCGCGCTTCCGATATGAATGTCCCGATAAGGTTCACTCACGTATCTTTTATACGTGTTTTCTCGCCGTAATACAGACTCTTTCAAAACTGGATATGCTGATTGTATCTCCGGGAACAGGTTATCCGCATCGACACTGCCCGCGGTGATATCTCTGTTAATCCCGTTTCGTGCGCCCGCGGCGGCGGCGGGGGCGGTGGGGGCGGCGCGGCTCCTCCTGTTGAAAGCGAGAGGCTCTCACGGAAACCTCTCGGCTTTTCATGAATGAGCGCGGCGGGCTGCCTTTGATACGGCGAAGACCTCTAATTGCGCTCGTTCTGTGATTAGGAGGGGCTATTGAAAATGAATTATTTTGACGGACGCTTCAGCTGTTGTGGCGCGCGAGGGGTGAATGAAAAGTGCGGCTTGTAGCAAGGATTTCTCTCTTTCAGAGGAGAAGGGGAGAAGGTGTTTTCTTAGGTAAGAAGGGAGAATTTTTTTTAAAAAAGAAAAAGTGATAAGGTAAAAGATGGTTTTACTTTTTATTTTATTTTCATATTTTATGTTTTTTAAAATTTGGAAAATGTAATCAAGCTATTCATTATTACTCTGATTGTTCATTGATTATTGTGGTTGTCAGCCTGACATTTAATAGAGTGCTTCTTGATCGCTATTGAAGGGACAGGAAATCATTTCATCATTACATTGCTATAAGTATTAGGTTCTATTTGAAAAGTTGAATTTTGACTCAAATATTTTCTGTTGTCAACACTTGTAATAATAGATATTTTCTCCAAACTATCTACAAACAATATCAGAAAACTGATTTTTTTCGCACATTCCTCTATACTTTATTTCCGTTTTCTTTGTTTCAGGTATCAGGATAATGTCCCAATCACATTCATCTGAAGTTCACCGAGCTCGTCACAACTGAACTTACCTTTTTTGTCTAATGCCATAAAAGTAAGATAATTTACTACAAACAGTAATTCTTATAATATTCATTAATCGTATAAGACGTACTAAATAGCCTAACAATTTTATGTTCTAAATTTTAGATTTTCAGGGGAAAATGACAAAAAGTGTTTCATCACTTTGTGTACACTTCATTACTTGCTCAATTTTTTCACAACAAAACATGTGTACGGTAATTAATATTATTCAATTTTTGAATAAGAAGTTTCTTAAATTTATTTTAGTTTACCCGAAGTACTATGATAAAACTACAGAAAACCTATAAAACTTGTGAACTCTGACAGAAACTTTGTGACACGTTTACCCCATTGGATATATAACATTTTTGGATAGATGTTTGAAAAGTAAATTTTGAATAAAAACCGACTTCCGAAAGTATAAAAAAAGAGTGTACTTCTGGAAATAAAATGATCTAAATTGCTTTACAAAGAATGACAGTAACCTAAATAGTAACATTGTATTCGATGAAAGCCGAAATCAAGTACGACAACGTCAAAGTAAAATTTAGAATAGAATAGAATATTTATTTTGCTACTTAAGAATACAAGGAATACTTCCGGTCGTAGCGTTTTCTAAGAAATTACTCAACAACAAACAAACAATAAACAGCTACACAAATACAGCAAATACAGAAAACCAACATCAAACAACATTAAAATATTTACATGTTACTTAATACAATTTTCCAAAATTGATGTATTAACCATAATAGCTAAAGCTGACTTAACAAGACAATAACATAACAAGAACAATACAAAATTAATTTTAATGTTAACATATTTAAAAATAACAATTTATTTAATCTAATTTTAAAATGTTTGACATTCTGAAGGAAGGTGTTTCAACCTCCAGCAATGCTGCAGGTAATTCGTTCCCATTTTTTATCGTTCTGTTCACAAATGAGAATTTACCTACATCTGTTCTCAGTTTTCTTTGCCGAATTTTGAAGCCATGATTTGGTACAGATAATGTTATTTTTATTACCCTGAGTAGTCACGCTACTCCAAAAATTTGTCATAAAAATTAATGCTCGGAGAGAGAGCGACGAAGCTTGATTGATTTTAACTACACCTGTATAAACGTAGTATTAATGATTTTTTATTGAATACGTCATTTTAAAATATTGAAGCCCATCGTGTCATGCCAAAATCTTTTACTTAATTATTTCTTAGGATTTTAAAATCTATTCTGGGGCAACAACATAATCTTTTATTTAGAATGATTTTGTGCTAATATTTCAACAACCAAAAACTTTCCTTATAATGTAGTTTCAAATCTGTTACTTCCTTGAACCATTACGAACAATATGAATTTTAAGAGAGAAACGAAAAAGATACTTATTAATCATGCGCGTACAACTACAAAGTAATTTTAGCGGAATTGAGTATTTGTTCTGATTGATAATTGGTATTCTCACTTCACTTGATGTCTTTAGTTATGTATGTACAATACTTTTGGTTTCTCTAAAAAACATAGCTTGCCTGGGAAAACTCTCTCTTCTTCGCTTTCACGTGAATAGAATGTGCGTTTCTGAGAGGAAGTCACTTTCAAACGAGGATGTTAGAGTTCGCAAAAGAATCTGCTAGTAATTGATTTTCTGAACTAGGGATTCCCAACATTATTTTTACATCGATTCCATTTAAATAAAATTGTTTGCTTCATCCACTTCTCTTCCATTTACTTTATAATATATTTAATCATGCCTAATGATAACACAAAGAATTGCACAAAAATGGCTAAAATATAACTCCGCATATCAATATTTTCGTAGTTGTAAAGTGAATTTTGCCAGAAATACATGAAATTCAAAATGGCTCTCTGTAGGAAAAATAGATTTGAAGAGAAAAATTATGTGGCAGACATTTTTATGGGATGTTGATTCCTATACAGTGCATTTTGTTTGTATTCTTTCATATACGTATTTGCATGGTCGCTCATTTTTCATTCATTACTTTCAGATTAAACCTGGTTTTTGGATCATGTCCATTTCAGTAGATATAGTAATTGGAGTCGCTAAACGGAAAATCGAATTACTTATTTTCTCTTCAGCTGCCTTAAAAGCTCAAAACGTGGACATGTGTTTTAAATTCCAAAGTTAAATATGAATGTTTGTCCATTGGGCCATTGTTCCAATGTTTGTCCTTACTTCCATTGTTCCATTTCGTAGCACAGCATCGAAGCTATATATTGATTGCCGAATGCTAATCAGAGATTTTATTGTAAGCGAGCAGTAAGTTATTTAAATTATTATCACCTTTCATGCTTCATTTTTTCCTGGGGCTTTGTCCGGCTTCAGGGGTTGCCGATTTCGATTATCCTGGCCGGTGCCCACTGTGTCCCTCATGGACACATATTAATGTTTACACTAGACCCTGACACACTTGCGGGCTCCTCGGTCTGTGGTCAGCAGACCCACAAGTCCTTCCGCGACAACACATACGTGAAAGACAAGGGACAAACAACCATACCCACTGCGAGACTCGAACCCACGATCTTTCGGACAGAGGCCCTGAGACGGCACACACACTAGCCACCTAGGCATCCAGGTCGGAATATCCTCTTATGCTTAATACATTACACAAGTACGTGATTTGCGTAGGTGTAAGTAGGGACAGATTTGTCCATTGTGTATTTCATAATAATTTCTGTACCGAATTTGAAGAATAGTCTGTAGTTACTTCATAATGTACTATATTATTATTTGTTCAATTATTTGCAGTCTTACTGTTCAATCATAAAAAAATCAGGGATTTCAGGTTTATTATCAATAATTATTAACCAGCACTTGATAAGCAGGTAAATAAAATTAATCGAAGGTTAAAGAAATAACTAACTATAAATACTTGAGAATAAATAGTATAAATGTTACGGAAAAGCGAATTGAATTTAAAAAAATAAGTTAGGGAGAATGGAAAATTTTTTGGAGGGAAACGAGAAACAATTCTAGGATTTGGACAATAATTTTGCCCTGAAATAAAATTTTAAAATGAAAATAAAATAGTTAAGTTGTTATGTGTTTTGTGAGATCAAGAATGCAAAATTTAAACCAATCAATTTTAAGTTCTCTGAGTATTTGATTATTTTAAATGAACCATTGTGCATTTAATATTTTTCAAAGAAATTTATTTTAAACAATTTGTAATTTATTATGAATTTAATTTATTACAAGATGAATGTAATTTATTACAAGATTGGACCAAATAGGACTGGCGTGTGGAAGAGAATACCTAGTTACTGATTTCTGAAAAAAATACCTGGCACTTTAAACATTGTATTAATTAATTGAAATAATTAGAAAATATTGTAATATTTTTTATCAAAGCTGTAGAATTGAAATAGGAAACTAAAGGACCCAGTCTAGTTAGTCTGCTCTTTTTAATTAATACTAATTTGCTACAATGGCATTGCATTCGTGAATAGTTTCAAATCAAGTGTAGATTGGAAAGAAAATTATAGAACATACCAAAAAAAGTTAACATCTTTAAAAGAGAGAGACAATTGAAGAGTTTACTTACACATACTCAATGACTGCAATTTTTGTCAGTTCATTTTAAGAAACAATTTACCATTTAAGATAATTAATTGAAAATTCAATGTCTAATGACACATATCGTCAACACCAACGTCAATAGGTGTCTGTCATCCTGCGTGTAGGCCACTAATTATTTTCCGATACGAATTTTCTAATAGGTTCCAGACAATACTTGAAAATGGGCAGACCTGCCGCCAAAAAGTGATTTGCCCAGGACAATATTTCTTTGTGCAGGTACTAAGGCATTTCTTTGTACAGGGAAATCCTTTTAAAGTTTACTCAGCTCGAACGCAGCTCGAATTGCAATTGTTATTATGTGACCCATTTTTTTGTGTTTGAGTCAAAACTGAACAACGTGACGAGGCACCTCTTTGGGCACCACTTTGGGCACCACTTTGGGCTCTAGTAGAACATATAACATTCTAGTACGCTTCATGAACGTATGAGGGAATCTGTGACATCTGACATCAATGAAAGCAGCTTTTTGTGTCGTCCCACGAATACTTATAGTAAACAGTAAATCTGAAATGATGTGTTATTGATAATTGGATGGTATGAAATATTTGGTATAATTAGTAATTTGACAACCACAAAAATAATAGATATCAAAAATGACATCACAAAATGACACAGAAGTGACAATTATTATTGACAAAAAAGGTTGTTATTCAAAGATTGAACATAGTTCTCTAAAGGGTTTTACAAGACGTGCCTTCCATTGGCCCTGTCAAGTAACACAGGATACCTCCTACAAGGAGGGGAGAACAGACGAAGATACCACCGGCAAAAGTCATACCAGAAGCATAAAAGATGATGATATTGATTAAGGTCACAGGTGTTTGAGGAGTATCGACGGTATAATATCGTTGATTTGTTTTCCAGCCAACTATGCTGACACACACCATTCGTTTCTATACAGGCCAAAACGCGGCGTGGTCGACCTTGCGGTAGGCGCGAGGAGTTTTTATCGCGGCACCCGTCATTTTCCTCGTTCTCATTACGTGCTCGCGCCGACGACGTCAGCGAGAGCGACAGTGTGATAAAAATACGCGCGACTGGTTTGATACTCCGTCGCCATCGCCACGCCGCGAGCAGATCTCGCGATTGGCGATCTCCACGCACGGACGTCAGGGTCACCGGCGAGAGGTTATCCTGCTCTAGTCGCGTTCAGGGACTCCCGGTGTTAGTGATATAACCACAGAGGGTGTCGTCACGTTTTCGTTGCAACCGTAGTCACAGATACGTCGTGAATATCGTTAAATATAATAAAACATACTTACGATTTAAACAATACTTCAGTAGACAGTCCTTCATTTTAGTCAGGAGGTACAGTAATTCTTGTTGTGAGATGGATTCGTGGACATTTATTTATAGTACTTTTATTGATTACGAGGGAAAAAAATTTATATGGTAAATTTCCAGTGAATTTTTTCTCATTTCTATCGTCTGTCATTCATAGCTTATTTTCATTCACCGATATATTTGTGCCTATATACCGTGCCTCTTTACCATTCTTTCATTAATCGATAAAAGAATAGATTGCAAAGGAGCTTTAGATATGTCATGTGTACATCCATTCAAAGATAAATCACAAAGTTGTTTGACAGTTTTACTCCGGACAGTTAATGGTGCGTCCTGTGTGACTAAAAGGGCATTTTGAGTTGGAAAAATATGTGTGACGAACTTCCGCACCATGTGATGTACAATAAATGAACGGATCCATGCCAGTTGTTTGGATAGTCTGGGTGTTCTATGTGGGTATACAGATGCCGGTAACAGCATTTAAAATATGAAATATTTTATCTAGTATCCTAAATTCTGATCTAAAATTTTTGCGTAATGATAATAATTGAATATCCACATTCCTTTACTAGTGTCGTACTGTCATGCTCCCTATTCTCTGCATCATTTTATTTTACTCGCACACATTCGATTGCTCCAAGAATGCGACAAAGCTGTAAAGGAGTCAAAGAAATTTATCAACCTGATATTTCATTTCACTTCATTAAATGAAAAAAAATTGAAAAACATTGTATATATGTATGTGTGTATACATAACATTTTTTTATATATACGAATTACAAACAGTTGTCATATTTACTTCTTGGTTGCGAAATTTATAAATATTTAAACATATTTGTATGAAAAACTTGTAACGTGCAAGACTACTCATCATTTTGTCCACAAGATAGTAATTTGCAGTTGCCCATTTTTTTGTATGAGATGAACGTATTGATTGGCTATAATTCGCTGAGATACCCGAACATCTGTATATTTCTTCAGTACATCGACTCATTCATTATTATTTCCTTATTTACCCCCTAGCAAATGATGACTGGTGCCACATTCATATGCCTGTGCGCGCTGAATGCCAATACTCCGCTCGGTGCAAAATCCTCCGGAGTGCCTAGTCATCCACGCGCTGAAACTCCCGGTCTCCCGCAAGAGCTCGTCACGGCCGCCTGTGCTACAGGGCATGCGTCCGGCGGCGGCGGCGGCGGCGGTGACCGGCGCGGCGCCGAGAGCGAGAGCTCGCGCGTGCAACCGCCACCGCCGCCTCCGCCGCCTCCATCGTCGCCTCCAGCCGCTTCCATCGTCGCCTCCGCCGCTTCCATCGTCGCCTCCGCCGCCTCCACCGCTGCCTCCGCCGCCTCCAACGCCTCCAACGCCACCTCCGCCGCCTCCATCATCACCTCCGCCGCCTCCATCGCCGCCTCCAACGCCGCCTCCGCCGCCGTCACCGCCGCCTTCACCGCCGCCTTCACCGCCATCGCCACCGCCACCCCGCCACCGCCATCGCCACCACCACCACCACCGCCACCGCCACCGCCACCGCCACCGCCCACCGCCACCGCCACCGCCACCGCCACCGCCACCGCCACCGCCACCGCCACCCCGCCACCGGGTGCAGGAATGCGCGCACCACGATTCCCCACCGCCCCCCCGCTGCTGACTTTGCCGCCGCCACCAACAGCACTACTACAGTCGTCACCGCAGCCACCGCGGGCATCTCTGGGACCATGACGGCGCTCTTTACCATTCCAGCCAAAATAGCCGCCCGTGAGGTATCATCCATGCCGTGCCTGTCTCCGCCGAATCCATTTCTGTGTTTGTACCATTGCTGCTCTCGTCTTCGCTTGTGCCGTCGACTACAGCGCCGCCTCCAATAGTGTCTTCACTACTCCCATTGTACCACGACACCATACTCTTCTGCATTGCTTACGCCCCCGCCTGTTGCTTGATTTAGCCATCTGTTCCTGCATTGAACTCCAACACCGGTTTCATGTTAATTTTTACAACTACTTCTATTGTAGACTTAAACCCAAAAAACGCTTCTAGGTCGATCTATATACCTGCAATGTCCTTTCCAACTTCGGCTCCAGAATTTCTCCAACACCATCATTCCCGTCTCCAACCATTCAATCCATTTTCAAAACACACTGAGCTTCTACTTTCTCAAATATCTCCCTCTCTCTCTGCATCCAACGCCGTCGACCCAAACGGCATCTCCTCCACCGCTCGCTCCACGGGGCAGATTCCAATTGCGAGTTAACTCCGGTGCCCTCAGCGCCGCCTCCGCCTCCGCCTGCGCCTCCGTCGCCGTTGCCTCCAGCGCAGACACCGGCGCCGCCGCGTTCTCGCCGCCACCTCCTCCTCCAACACCGCCACCGCCGAGCGCGCAAGCGGCGGAGGCGGAGGGGGCGGGGCGGGGCGGGGACGGCCGGCCAGGAGGAGGAGGAGGGGCGGGAGGCGGCGCGGCGGCGCGCGAGGCGGATGCGGCTACCTTGAGCGGGTCTTTGACCACGGAGGAGTGCGCAGACCCCGGTGGGTCGCGCCACGCGGTCAACCGTGACTCGGCCGGGAGAAGAGTCGGCGGCGGCGACGACGTCGATGGTGGTGGTGGTGGTGGTGGTAGTGACGACAATGGTGGTGACGGTGGCTGGCGATGGCGATGGTAGGCGACCACAGCGGTGGTGGTGGTAGTTGTGGTGGTAGTGATGGTAGTCGTGGTGGTGGGCGTGGTGGTTGGTGGTGGTGGTGGTCGTGGTTCTGGTGGTGGTGGTGGTAGTGGCAGTGGTGGTAGTTGTGGTAGTTGTGGTGGTGGTCGTGGTGGTGGTCGTGGTGGTGGTCGTGGTGGCTGGTGGTCGTGGTGGTGGCAGTGGTTGTAGTCGTGGTGGTCGTGTTGGTGGTCGTGGTGGTAGTCGTGGTGGTGATGGTCGGGGTGGTGGTCGTAGTGACTTTGGTGTTGGTGGCGACACTAGTGGTGGAAGCGACAGTGGCGAAAGCGATGACGGAGGTGGAGATGGTGGTGGTAGTGTCTGTGGCTGTGTTGTTGACTATTCTGGAGGTGGTGGTAGTGGGTGGAGGTAGTGACGACGATAGCAGCGGAAGACTCGCCATGGCAGAGGCGACGGCATTGCCGAGGAGGCGTAGGCGATGACAGGGAGGATGGGGACTGCAGCAAATGGTGGCGGGGGAGGAGGCGTCAGTTACGGTAGCGTTGACGCCAGCGCTATTGGAAACACATATCCATGCGAAGGCATCAGTGCTTGGTGATTGCTGTTGAGGAAGATGTTGGCAATGACATGGCAATGACTTAGTGACTTTGTCCACCTAGATCTAGCTCGTTCTTTGCACCTTTCCGACCCCGTCCTCCAGCACGCACCGCTGCCTCGGTTCCTTGGGGGTCGAACTGGCATCCCCAGGGATTCCCGCTCACCGCAGTGCGACTGTATGGCTCCGATAAGTGAAAGGTTCTCTGTCATTGAGCGACTCGTGTAACTAACATTCATTAAAACTGCGTTAAATTAACGTTGCATCCATTGGTCCCTGGTGGCCCTGGGCATCAATTGATGTCAACTGCAGTGCCTCTGACCGGGAGGTCCTAAGGTTCGGTCCTGACCGCGACAGGATTGTCGACACTAGCGAAGAAAGCTAGGCCGAATTCAGCCGCTTCCTGGAGGAGAATTCTAGTGCCGAGATGCTCTGAACGGTAGTTTTCCGTGATTTCTCCGATCAACACTAGGCCATTTTCGGCGCCATACCCTAACGTAGGGGTTACGGACCCCGTGGAATTTTTCCTTCCTCCTCTTTGTCGTATCCTCACCCCTTACTTATACAAACACCCGCGTACATGCACTACACTACCACACACGCCGGGAGACCAATCTGGAGCTTAGAGCTTGTCTCGGCCGCGACGGTATCCCGCTGGTGGAAGAGACCTGGTTGGGGAAAATCCAGCAAAGCTGACATCTAGGTCGGCGCCGGATCGTGCCATCCAGTGGAGGAACATCACCGATACATCCCACGATAAAAACATTCACTACACATACGGGATTAATGACCTTAATAGTTGACGCATCAGGAATCACCAGTCAATTAATTCATTGTCGACTCCATGTTTCTTAAGAAGAAATAACGCAAATGCGTAAAATTCTAATGAATCATTCAACTTGTAGATAAGATAGAAGAGAAAGATCCATCGGTTCGGTTTTCCCCTGGCTCTGCCATCGAACTTGTAAGAGAATATTGTACTCCAGGCGCTCTGTCCATGTCTGCTGTGATCTTCGTTGCAGTGCCGGTGCACATCTTTCACCGCACATGACGCGATGCGTTCATCTAGTTAAATAGAACTTCTAGATGGCTCTTCAAAGGAGGAAATCTCCACCTCCTGCAATCATAGCTCCATTAATAAACGTTTCCACCGACCTGCATGGCCATGGTGGCTAAGAGGGTGTACCAACTCACCGCTTTGATCCGAAAGTTCGCGGATTGGACTGCCACCTTCAGTATTGTTTTTGTCCCTTGTCTCTCACGTATATGTTGTGGCGGAGGGCATCGAGTTTTGGTGACCCAAGTTAGAGCCCGGAAGTGCGTTTAAATTAAGTGTGTAGGTGTCTAGTGTGTGGTCGAATATGCGTCCTCACAGGACGTAAAGAGTAACCGGCTGTCAGCTAGGTAAAAAAGACCTAAGAAAAAAATTATAAACATTTTCACTTCTCTCCAAAAGGGCGCTCTGAAATAAGGGCGATTGCCACACGCTTGTAGGAAAGGCTGAGAGTTCCTCCTCAGAACGGTATCGAATAATGCTGCTAGTTTTAGCGTCGCTTAAAAGTATGCGTGGTTTCAAAGTCGATCAAAATAAATTTTACCATTGCTATTAACTACAAAATTATACATTTCCTCTACATTTTGAAACAAGTATTTTATTTGGTAGTTTCATCCAGAAGAAGAAAAATATGAAACGGACTTTTCTTCTTCCCTTTCCTGAGAAACTGCCTCTGGTTTCATGGTTGACGATGTGCTGACTTAAAATTCTGGTTAAGAGCTGGTAAAAAATGAAATTAGTTTGCGCTGATTCTTAAATATGTGTCTTCCTTATGATATTTCATTAATATCATTTCATGTGTTTACTATGTTATATATCAAGTCTCTAACGTAAGTCTCTGCAAAAACATTCTCATTATCTCTCTATTATTTTGTAATGTTTTTGCCCTATTAACCAATGACTTGCAACAATTTTGTGAAGACAGTTGCTTATTTGCATATTATTTGAAGTTATTATCTTTGTCTCTCCCCATTAAGCATTCGTCTCTTCACAATGAATGTACAGAAGGGCCGTCTAGATTCTGTATTGTTACAAACTCCTCACAGGAGCTGTGAAGAAGCCTGTGAAAGCAGTGTTCAAAAATGTGTATTTCCTTTTGAAGAGCTGTGTTATTCACCTACTGAAGTGTTCTTCACCCAAAAACAGAAGAATACTCAGAGAGAATTTAGACAACGGTAACCCATTGTATGAAACCACCAGACAAATTCGAGATAAAGCGTTAAGAATACACGAAACCCCAACATATACTATCCGAGTACAACGGTCCAGTGTTATAAGTTGCGAAGTCACCCTTATAGATACTCTGCCACATGGTTTGTCCATCACACCAATACAATTTAATTTTACGATTTATTTACCTCTGTATTTATTTAGAACAATTTTTATGCAATATCGTGAATTACAGTATAGGTTCTTTACAAACATTAAAATGAATGCAAAGTAGAACGCTGAGGAATCGGAAGATAAAAGAATATGAGACATCCATCTCTTTCAAATACTTATTCTATTATTTGGGCAGAAAACTATTAAAGGGCAACGTAAAAAGTATAGCGTCTCCGCTGAATGACCCAAATTCTCAGAACGTTAAGGATTGATTATCTCTCTTAGTGTTAGATCCAATAAGGGCTACCAGAAAAATGAAATCTCATACGTATTGTCGCAGCATGAAAATATATTGGAACCCAGTGATGATAATGTAATGCTAGTTTGTGATGAGAATGTAAATTTAAGTTTCTGTGAATTGTGGATCCAGAAGCTTTTCTAAAGAAAATGCTCCTTTTTCTTATTTTCCACATCCATTAATTATTAGAAATGTCAACGGATCTATTAATTTTCTGTTGCAAGTTGTACTCTTTGTGCAGTTATGCATGAATTTTTATATTTCATATCTCATGTTGATAATTATTAATTGTTGTTAATAAAACGTGGTCAAGGGAAGCGAGAGACAGAGACAAGTGGAAGGCCTATACCGAAGAGTTTGTGACAAAGATAAATTAATGTAATCAATGGGTTTCAAGTGTTTTTATTTTGTTTTTGTAACATTCTCAGTATGAAAATCGATTCGGAGTAGCGACTGACAAGACTGAGACAGGTGGAAGACTGACGGAAGAGTTTGAGGCAAAGAGAAAAAAAAAACATTGTCTGTAAAATTATGTAATTTGTTGTAATTTCGTATTATGTAAGTTTGTGTAATTTCTTTCTGTGTAATTTAATTTTTTATAAAAGAGAAGACAACTTTTCACCCTGCTAGAGCAGGAGGCCTTTGCCCTGAAAGGGATTTTGCAGGCTCAATAAATAAATAAATAAATCACTAGCTAATTGACGTAAAGGAAGGTTTAAAACACTATAAAAATAAACTTATGAAATATGTTTCGTTTCAAAAGCATGTCAATTATCTACACAGAAAATTTGGCTAAACATCTACATGAGTTTTTTAAAATGAGTTTTTATTTTCCTCTAATGCTGTAATATTAGTAAGAAAAGCTGTGTATTTCATTCTCATGTTCGTAAAGTAGCTCTACGCAATATTTTTTATTTGTTGTCCAATGATCAGTTGGTTTTGATAATACTCCCTCACCGGGCGTGAAACAGAAGTGCGGGTGTAATTTCTCGATGATTAACATATGGATTGCAAGAATCATTAATTCATTAATTGATGCATTATTTCATCAAACACTGATAATACAAGGCCTTATTCTCTCTTCAGCCATTCGGCTTTTACTTTCGCCAACTTTATTGATTTATGGCTGGCTTGTCGGTGGCTCGCCGACTTTGAATACGGGAACCAATCGGCGTTAAATTGAAGGCTGCGCTGGCGCAGCTGGAAGAGTGAGCACGAAATTCTCGCCAGTGTGTCCGCGACAAGTGCGTCTGCACCTCCGCGACCCAGCGCTGCCCTCCGCCTCGCGATGACCGACTCGCGATGACCGACTCGCAATGACCGACTCGCAATGACCGACTCGCGATGACCGACTCGCGATAACCGACTCGCGATGACCGACTCGCGATGACCGATCGCCTCGCGGCGACCGCGGTCTAAGATATATAGGTGTGTCAACTAGCCGCCTTTTGGACAAAATGTTTGAAGCCAGTTGGAGGCTAGTTCCTCGCTAGGCACGATCGAGTTGGGCATTCATGATGTCTCGCGATTTAGTGGCTTCCACCAGAAGTTACAAAGCTATTAAATGGATCACCATCTTGTCCCAAAAATGCCCAAGTCGTTCGCAGCGCTTACATAGCGAGAACTGTGAGAACTAGCCTCACATTAGCTTCAGTTTTAGACCGGGAGTGAACGCACCTATATCTCTTACACCGTGCGGCGACCGATGGCCTGGCGATGACTGATCGCCGCACGCGCCCCTTTGCCTGCTTTGCGCGGCGCGCGCCTGGCGGTCGCGCCTGACAACAGCCTCGAGGAGCGCCGGCGTGATTAATGGGCGGAGAGGAGATGTCAATGCCTTCGTGCATGAGATCTGCGTTCGATGGGTAGTATGCGTACGATGGTTGAAACGATACTTCGACCGAATGATTGTTAACTGCTGTTTGTATCTGAACAGTAAAGTACTTAACTGGAACATTGTGTAGATATGGAACGACGAAACCACTGATTTTTTAAGGAGAGGTTTTGCTAGAGTTGAAAATCTGAAATCTGAAATTCAATATGCTAAGCATAGGGGAAAGGTTATAGCGACTTCACGGTTTATTGTAAATATATAAAGAAATGTAAATTGTGCGTGAATGTGGTGTAACTTGGTTTGGAGATTAAATGGTCTCAATTTTAACAGTGTTGAACGTGATTGTTTAGAAATTTAAAATAATTACTACTGCTTCATTTCATTCTTCTCTTCATTTGCTGTTGCTTCAACGTGCAGCAGGTATTTTATACAGTGATGTACTTACTGCATGTTGATTTTCGAACCGACTTTGAAATCAATTGCACTGATGTCACTTTCAGTAAGATTGCAAATTTTGAAATATAATCTGCTTCCCCTAAATGCACTCTCTCTCTCTCTCTCTCTCTCTCTCTCTCTCTCTCTCTCTCTCTCTCACTCTGTCGCACACACACACGCAGTAAAATTTTAATAAAGGTGCTTCAAAAAACTTCCTCTATTTGCAGTTAAACCTTTATCTTTAGGCGGAAGAAAACGACTCTGGTCCCATCAAAATCGTCCTTCTGCAAAATGGCATAATTTTTTTAGATGTGTGACTTTTCTTGAGCATCGACAACCCTCGACTCTCTTCCTCGCTCCCTCCGAGCCAGGGCGTTAGGTCTACAATCAGCTTCGCATTTCTTCCGCGACGCGACGCTCCGGGCGGGGAGCGCCCATGGCGAAAGCTCCTCGGAAAGCGATCGGCTCTGGGGGTGTTTGTTTTGCTCTCAGCACAAAGGCCCGAACGCCGACGTTTGGTTCGAAACCCGTAATCCACGAGCAAACTTGTTTGCTTGCCGCTTGATGTTGCCTTTCTGTTCTCCGACGAAACGTTGTTCTGCATGACCCGTCATTACCGACAAGGAAAGAAAACGGTAACAGGGTCGCAGTTTGTTTACGTCTGTCGAAGCAGATTAAGTTGAGTATAGAGGTATCGTGTTTCTTTTTTTTAGCAAACGAACGAGTAGATCGTATATATGGAAACAGTCGATTAATCAGAGGTCATTCCATAATAAGCAACTTGATCACCGAAACGTTTCCTGGTTTTCGGGCCTAATAAATGGGGTAAGATTGTGTTAAGAACACCAAAATCTTAACTTTAGAATGTTAAAAAGAGTTGAGGGTTGATAATTATTTGTGAATTTGCACGCACTTGTGTTGGATTTTTAAAAGATCTAGTGGTGCTGTAGATTGGCACAGGCTTTTCTTGTTCTAGTAAGTTTCCTAATCTCTGTAGCCTGAGTTAGCGTTTTGGTTTTTCCCCACCCTCTTCCCAGCTGCTACATATCGACACCTAAAATGCATTTCTTAATATTTTCTCAATTATTCAGTCCCCCTAGTAGTAAAATGAAATAATTCAGAAGAGTAAAACCAGGCCTTTAAAGCACAATTGCATTGACAATTGGAGTGATTGAAAACAAGTCGTTTGACAGTTTCTGAAAATAGGACTCTTTTGAGCTCATTTTCACAGAAAAGTTTTGAGTTTTCGTGAAACTTCATCAGATGTCATTTGAAGCATTTGTCATAAATGGAGTAAAAATATCCATAATGGAAATATGACGACGTGAAAGATATTAAAAAAGTGCATTTGTGTAATTTTTCAATGTGAACTTCATTTTTCCGTCCCCCTCCTTATCCCCACCCACTCCTTCCCTCCTGGATTATTTATCTTAGTCCCGCGTTGTACCCAACATCATTCACTCATGTCAAGTTAAATCGTTTAAGGAAGGGTATGTTTATATCTGGTGGAATAATAAGTCATAATTTTTATACTATGGACTTTTACAGTGCATTTTTATCATAAATGTATCTCAAAAGTTATTATTAGGTGAGTACTCTAGGACATGTGCTTTGTATTGTTTTAATTTTCCTCATTTTAAGACCTGTTTTATAATTTGGTGTTTTATTGTTAGTTTTCCATTGTAATTGTTATTGTTTTATCCGTGTTTATATCATTTTAATTTTGTAATGTAATTGTTGCGGACTAATTTTGTTGCTACTTTTTATAACTTTGATTCAAAAATTAATTTTTGTAGCACCTGAAGTGGTAATCAACCAGATTGCGAAAAGTAATGCTCAATTGTCACATTCAAACCATTAACAAATATTTTCAAATTGAAAGCGAAGATTTGTCATTAAAAATAAGGATACCTTACCATTACATTGTCGATTATATAAAATCGAAATCAATATTAGATCAATCAATATTGATTTCGATGATAGCATCGTAAATGCCACACCATTTCCTACTACTACTACGATTATATAAAGTTGCTCTTGGTGTGAATTTATATCATTGCAATTTACACAGCGAAATTGCGGTATTGCCCGGAAAACTGCCAGCATGATTTAGGATAGTCGGTGTCGCCGTTTCTTAATTGAAGTGTTTCTTGCCCGAATTCTTGTCGAATCGAGGGCGAAAGATAAGTGCAAAGGTGTGAAAGTGCATCAATTGATATCACAGCAGTGTTTCTGATTGGGAGGTCCTAGGATCGAATCCCGACGATGGCAGGCTTTTCAACAAAAGCTAGTCAGCTGGGTCGAATTCATCCGCTGTCATGATAATTCTAAAGGTCGGTTGCTCCTATCGGTAATTTTCGGTGGTTTATCCTATCAACACCAGGATGGTTTATCCTATCAAGCCGGAGCAGTAACCTAACAAACGGGCCACGAACCGCGCACGATCTTTCCTTCCTCTTCATAGTCCTTTCCTCACCCCTAACTTACACTTAAATGCACTACATTACCATACTTCTCAGGAGACCAGTCGGGAGATTAGAGCTTGCCCCAGATAGAGCGGTGTCCCGGTGGTGGTAGGTACCTGGTTGCATAAAATCCCGCAATCCGACGAGGTCGGTCTCGTTATCCAGGGAGGGGGAAGATCACCGCTACCTCCTCACGACAAAACATGCACTACACTTACTGTACTAATTACCTTAATAGTGGAAGCACCCGGAATCACGAAAAACCTTGCCCGAGTTCTAATCGAATGGAGTGCGAAAGCTAAGTGTTGGTGTTCAAGTGCACTCGAGTCTCCGCTGGAATCCTCCTGTCGCTTGCAGCGCTCGCATGCAGGGCAATGCATCGCGCGGAGGGGGAGGCGGGGGGTGGCAACCGCGTGCATAACGCGTCGCGCACGCGGCGGCCACGCGGCGACCATCGCCAGCGCCGCCGCGGACACCTACGCACGTACCGTCTCGAGCAGCGCCGCCGTCGTGCGGCTTCCGGTGGCGAGGGGAAGTGGCGCCATCGACCGAAGCCACTCAGCCAGCGAGACCTCGACTATCGACGCGGGTGCAGCCATAGTCCCCCCCCCATTATTCGCTCCAAGCCCATGTTGGAGCTCCCCCCCTTCCGCAGAGGTAGATCGTAACTGCGTAGGTAGACAGGATCTCTGTGGAGGGTTGTTGTAGACGACCACTCGGACTCGTAGTTTCATGGAGGCACTCACGTCATTAGCTTGAAGGTGGAGGTAGTGAGTGGGCGATGCTAAGCTTCTGGTTGTCGGGCTATGCCCGATAACCCGTCAATTCGGCTCGTGGCGCGTCGGCTTTAGGGTAGGATTGGATGAAGGAGATCCTTCGGACGCTCTGAAATTCACATATAAAAGTCCGGCGGGAAACTGATACCTATCCGACAGGTTGCCCTGGTTCTGGCGATACTCACGTCAACAGCCTAAAGGTGTAGGCAGTGAGGAAACGGGAAGGGAGCCCCAAGCCGTCCGAACCTCGGGTGGTCCCCTGTTGGGTTCTTGGCTTCTTCGTAGCAGTGGCCCGATGCTCTGGACAAAGAGGAGGGACTTGTCTCGGCGCATGTAAGTGGTGCATTGAGTTGACTCCGGTACTAGCCTGGAAAGTTAGTAGTTTTTAGGTGACAGGGCGGCCCCGACCTAGGGATGAATGAAAAGGTTGCCATGAGATTGCTTCCGAGAGGTGACAAGAATTTCGGATTCGCAGAACTATTTCTACATACGACAGCTGTTCTACTTTACTTACATCTATCTTGGAAGACGACCTTTAACATAGTAACTTTTGTGTGTGGTGTCTGCTATCACTAATTGCACGTAGACAAATTCCACCAATAGTCCCGATTTGATGGTAATATTGAGTTCAGTTTCTAATGTGTGTCAAACCACATTTTTAGATAGAAGATATAACATAGCTGGCATGACGTATTGAATGTCCCTCGTCTGTTGTGTTTTAACTAAACACTTGCAAATATTTACAACAATATTTAAAACAATTTTGTGTGTGTATAATCATGTAATAGTGGGAATACATGATTGAAATTTAAATTTTTATTTGTTAATTCTCATTATAACGGTGATATTTAAGTACGATTTGTAAAATAAACCTAAACGAAAATACCAAAATATTAGAGGATATGACAATGATAGTCTCAAACAAGAAAAAAGTAATAACGTATGTATATCAAATACCGTTTGACTTACTCCCCTTCAAGTAAAATCTTACAAAAAGAGCGTATATATTGGGAGTATATTTCAAGAATGTAAAACAAGCGTAAGAACAATGAAATTAGAGGTATACACATAAATTAATAGCCTCGCGGCTAGCTCTTGATCAGCGTGCTCTCTTTCCACAACGCGGCACCGGGTTCGATTCCCGATCAAGGCAAGACTTTAGTGTGCGTTTTCCTTGCAAGTTCCATTGTATTTTGTGTGACGATGAAAAAAATTCCCTTCTCAAGTTCAGAAGACCGAAATAAGGCGTGGGGATGTCTACGTGCCAACCATACGTACCCCCTTAAACCATGGCCGCGAGGCAGGGACGTTGCCGGTAGGCCTGAGTCCGTTCACGGGCTGTCGCGTCTAAGTACATCCATACCTATATTAATAGAGAAGCATGTAGTTCTCAGAACAGAAATGTGGCATTTTGAATGGCGTTGAATGTAGAAAATCCACATGATAAGCGGCAGGAGCGCGCCAGCTTACGAGTAAATTAAGTTTGCGTAAGCCTTTTCCGCAGTGGAGGTACAAAATCGTGGTTTCGTGGTAGCGGATCACACTTATTTCCTCATCTTTACACGTTCGCTGAGCCGTCGCTGAAAGGAAAATTACGCGTGAATAACCAATTGCATGGTCTAGAGAATCTAGTTTTACGCAAATGAAGCAGAGCGAGAATGATCTTGCAATTCTTGACAATTCTATTTTTGAGGAGTTTATATTCACTGAGTTTGTATCCATAGGTTAGAACCAGGTGAAGTTCTATTAAAACATGAGAAAATTTAAACGAAGTTCTTGGAAAAATAGAATAAATGTTTAGGGTCAACCAAAAACGATGTAATGTGGAACTACTCGCACAGCAGTACTTGCAAAAACATGCTGAACTCTTTTTTTTCTGGAGTCGTCACATACGGACAAATTTTTAATATAAATGTCTCGGTTTTAATTGTTCTTTAAATGACTCAGAAACTGAAAAGTTTTAAGCCTTGACGTATTTATATGCGGTTATTCTGAAATTGATAATTACATTTTTAAAATAAAGTAAATTAAAAAAGTTGTCAAGTACTTGTGTTACAAAGTACTTATTCTGATTCCCACATCATCACATACAGCTGGAATGCTGTATTGGCTAGAAAAAGCCATCGACTGCCCTTCCATGAAACCCGCAACGCGAGTCCCTGAGAAGAGCAGTGCCAAGCGATGGTCACGATCCTCAGTTGAATGGACAACGAACGCACAGTGGAACAGGTCAGGATTTAACATTGAATAGGCCTGGCGGGCGCACGGAAACGCTCCCACGCCCTAGGCTACAGCCGTCGCGCCCAGGAGCACCTGCTTGCGGGTTCGCATGCAACTGGCAGCTGCCCATGGCTGCACAAGACTCCACACACCCTGTTGCAAAAATCGTAATATTAGAATGAAGACTTTTCCCAGGTTATCTGACAAGTTTAAAATTTATTTTAACATTAATCTTATCTTCTCATTCATCATCTATTTTCTTCTTTTATTTCGTCTAATTCATTTGCGTCTAATTCTTCTTGAACAATTTTATTTTCAACTGATTTTTCCTCCTACTGCCATTTCTCTCCTTCAAATTAATTTTCTGGAGCAAATTTCCTATCGGGACATTGACAATCAAATACAGAGATGTGTTACAGGCATAGCTTTCTGAGAAACTAAAAAATGTTTATGATTTACAGAACTATGGGATACTTAGCGGTTTTCTATTGCGTGCTATACCACAATATTGAAGTGAAATAATCCTTATTGTTAGCGATATCCAAATCTACAATCTAGCCCGCTGCCTTTCTAGTCGTCTGTGCTATTTTGGCCGGCTTTCACTGTAATATTATTAAAATGCAAATAATTCAGGTGGAGGGGTAAAAGTTCTCAGTGTCAAGCGTCTTGTTCTTCCATAAAGCCTTTTGATTACAAGACCATCATTCATAAGTCACCCCTCTATCTTTTCAATGGTTGCCATTCGAAAACTGACGAAAATAAATGATGCCACGATAACACGAGTCTAATGTTGCTAATAAATAGAAACATACAGTATGTTAGAACTTTAAGGTTGGACATCTATTGGCTTAATTGCGACTATCACTTCGTACAACCAAGGAATGTTCTCAGAGTTAACCGCCAAGTTTCAATTTGGAATTTAATAGAAAGCCCATAAATGGTTTTGTATTAACCCATATTGTCTTATGTATGATCATCAGTGAAGACCAAACAAATAACAGAAAGTAATACGTCTCTTACACTGAATTGCACGAATGTTTTCTGAACTATTTGAGTCTAATTAATTTCGTGCATGCTATCATTTTTACTACGCATTTTCACGTCTAAAAGATTGGTAAATAGCGAGTTGAAATTGTCTTGACGGTATCGAAAATGTATTTCTGCAATATGTTTCTGTCATTAAATTGTGGCTGTTCACAGGGCTGGAGGGCGCCAGAAAGCTCGGTGCTCGTGTTATAGACACTGATTTAACCTGTTGTGAGGAAAGTGATTGGCAAAGACTCTCGGTGCTTAAACTTAAAAAGAAAATTCTATTATTCCAATGCTATGTACACATTCGTACGCCCCGCGGGTAGCTAACTGTTCAGTGCTCGCTTTCCAATGACGCTATCCCCAGTTCGATTCCCGGTCGAAGCAGATTACAGTGTGCGCTTTCCCTGCAAAGTACCAGTAGCTGTTGCTGTGTGAGAATAAGAAACCTCGCTTCTGAGGTTGAGAAAACCAGAGCATGGCGTTGAGGTGTCTTAAGTGCTGATCACACGTAACCCAAGACCGCAAGGCCGGGACGCCGCTGGTAGGCTTTGGCCCCGTCAGGAACTGTTGTGCCAGTGCAGACAGACAGGCACACTAGAATCTATGGCAAGTCGTTCCAATCTGAATGTTGTCAGATATGTCGAACAACGGGGCATGAGCTGTGTGAAGCTGGGGTATTAGCCCATTGCTCGGTCGCAAGGATGGGAAAGAGGATTTATTGGAGAAAAGTATCCCATGCAGCCATTGCTACTTTTCTCGGGAACTACCTCAACATCTCCTTGAAATTGATAAGAGGGAATCATGAAACGCCCGGTCAGAAGAGCCGGCCTATAAAATTCTCTCAAGACGGTCGGTTTGACCCATCTATTTATTTGGTGTTCAAAATCCTGCTATCTTCGGGGCTCCATACTAAGATATCTCCCACTTCGACCCTTTAAAGCCTACGGCTTCAAAGTTTTCTACGGCAGTGAGCTTAGATTTTAGTATTGGATTCATATGGTCTTACTACAACATATATGATTTAATATATTTTCTAAACTTACAACTGAAAGGAAAATTACTATTGCAAGAATTCATTTGCGTTTTTATTTGAAATACATTTCAATTTTTAAGTTCTACCAAATTAAATTACTTGTTTTGCATGAAAATATCTGAAATCTCAGACAATGACCTAATAAGATTCTCGAGGATTCGTAAAATCTATTGATATCGTGGGTTTCTGTAGAGACGATCAGTTAGAATTGTTTTCCATTCTTTCCCGTATAGGGAGCGCCGTTGCATTATTGTAGAGGTAAATATCTGGCTGAGGATTAGCTGAGATTTAAATATGTAAAAGATAAACATATTTCTGTGCAAGGTTGCATTCATGACAAACTTTGATTTACAACAGAATTAATGTGTGTCAGTAAAGCATTCACAACTGCTCAGGATTGCTGCTGCTATTCCCATTGAAAGTGTGCAATCATGTTCATTGATATCAACGGAAATGGATGTGGTCGACTACTGTGGTCGCGTATTCGCGACAGGATGACTTTGCTGATGCGTTGTGATAAACGTTTTGTTCACATTATCACGGAATTTGGCAGTGATTCGCGAAACTTTAATTTGACTTCTCGCTTCTTTTTACTTTCACATATCTTCTTTGTACAAAGACACAATTCCATTACGACATTTAATCCATTACTTTTACGATCATTTCTGAAAAATTGCTCCAAATTTTTGTTTTAACTTTTTTTTGCTCGAATTGACAAATTACGCTTATGATGGCACCTTTCTCATTTTTATTTTAACCAATCAATTTCGAAAATTGCAACAGTTTAAAATTATTTCGACGTCCTTCTAAAACTACATTATTAAAGATAGAGATTTTTAACGAAATCTGTTCTTAAAAATTAAATCTTTAAATAATGTCGTATAAAGTAATCAAAATATTAGGAATTTTGGCTAAACTCGAAGTAGTAACAATTTACAAAAATTCGTAAACAAGATTTTCTCAAAAGTGACTCCAATGTTTTACTTTCACACAAACATACGTACACGAGGTAAAACATATAGTATAGAGAAAGTAATGTCCTTGTGCAGTGTAAAGTTTCGTGTTTTTTTTGTTTTTGTTTGTTTTTGACCCAAAAACTCGTTTTCTGGGTTCCTGATACCGTATAAATTGGGTTTTTCTTGTTCCATTATGTAGTAAATATCTGTCTCTGTCACCTATTGTAGTCAGAATTGACATTTTGTGGTTCCTTTATTCCGAAAATAGTGTTTTGTTTTTCAAAAGATGCCGTCCGACCGTCTATTCATCTGTGAACAACTCTAACGCTCAAACTGTTCGTAGGATTTGTGCCAGAAAGAATGTTCTTCGATCGTTCAGTACAGACTCAAAACGCTGGACCTCTGATACATCATACTTAGTGTAAAAAGGACTTGCCGATGTTTGTATTAACTTTGTTCTTTTGGAAGATCAAATATATTGAAGAATCATCTCTGCACCCCACATGAAACATTACACAAGGAAAACATTTCCAGTTAATTTTCGTCTTCTGTCGCGTAGATAAATTACAGGTAATATATATTTTTATTTTGAGTTGTTGACATAGTTGTCAACATAGAGCTTAATAAGCCATATTACTGTAGAAAAAATGTTTAACCTTCTTAGCATGTCTTTCTTCAAAACTCTAGAAGTCAAATGATATTCCAACAACTCTGTTAAGTGGTGGCGTATGTGATTTCTGGATCATAACAGATCGGCAAACACTCGGTAACACATGGGTGATGCGTGTTTACGAATCACAGCCGAAAACGACAGAGGGTGGAGGTTTCATTCACCGAGTTGCGAGGAACACGTATAGGCTTTCTTGCGAGCAAACAGAACAAACGAACTGCGAAAACTTGCGATGCGCATTAATGTTGTGTATTCCAGAAAGGTACTTACTGCCACGTACGAGTCCGTGATACGAATACAATGATGTGATAGTATTCTAGAACTGTGGGTGGATTCCGAAGTACCACTAGTCATCATGCACATTACTGAAATGGGGTGTAGGTAGGTTCGGTGAGTTAAATAATTAAATGATATATTATAACCCATAAAAATAATAAATATCCATGGAATATAATGTTTAAAATAATGTTCTGAATTTTATACATAAGTGTTACAACTAGGTTGTAAAGCAATATTCTCTTCCTACTTCAATACCACTCCCAGGTTTTAATACGCACCTCACGTATGGGACTGGTAGCTTAAGAAATGGAATCGCCTGGAAATCAAACTTCACTCTTTCTCTCACGCCCCTTTAACTTAGATTACACTTGGATGGGCAAAAAACAACAACAAACAAACAAAAAAACGTTTTATTTCTCTTGCTGTCCACATACCCATACGTAATTGTGTGACACCTACAAATGTCGAAAGAGAAAAAGTGTTAAACTATTTGTTTAAAAAATTGATTGACTTATGACTAAAGTATAAATGTTTTCATTAAACTGAAATTAACTAAGTATGTGCATAAGCATATTCATTCCATTCAATGGCTACGTATCAAAATGAGCAAGGAATAGGCAACACTAATTGTATTTAAATATCGCAACCTCCTGAGAATGAAACTACACGCAAAATCGATCTTAAATGCAATAAAAATCTGGAATTAAGATTTTGGAACGCGTCCGCCCAGGTCCAAGTCCAGGACCCTCCAAAACTCATATCTGTCCAAATCTTGACATCGCTTTTTTGCAGCTTTATGTAACATTCTGTATAGTACGTATACAAGAAAATGATTCTTCACTTTGCCAACAAATATTTAATTTTTATTAAATCCGTGGTTTCCTACACAACAAATAGGAATTTCTTCACATTGATTTATCTGGTTTTGAATATAAACGGTGGTATGACGCAGTGGCAAATATTTTACATGAAACATTGAGATTGAACATTTGATACTTTTTTTCGTGAACCTTTCATTTTCTTAAACTTGCTTGTATGTTAAAATTTGGTTCCCAGCTTTCAAGCTGATATCCTAGAATGGAATTATCATAATGAGGAGGGCACGTAGAAATGTGATGAATATCTTATTCGGTTACTATTTTTAACTTGTTTCTTCTTAGATATTCCTTAAGAATTCTAGAAAAAGTTGTTTCCGGGATTTTTCATACACCCAAAGGGGTGAAACTCTGTAAATAACTATGCTTCTTTTGTGACATAACAGTAATCGTATTTCATCAACACGATTCGTATTGTTTCAATTATTAATCAAGTTGTTTAATGTTGGCGACACTGACATAGAATTTTTTTTTATGGAACTAAAAATTATAAAATTTAGGTATGTTTTATTAATACTTTCTCATACTCATGAAACTCACTTCGATACACATGAAACTTTCTACGCCAGACGATGTACGAGTCAAAATTATGTAAGAAAACAATTTATTATTCTAGTTCTAACTTCCATTAATTACGTAAAAATACATGAAAATATTCGCCGGAGTTGTCCCGCTAAACTAATAATTGGAAGAAAACACTTATCAATACGGAATAATATGTATCTTGCATGTATTGCATTCAACATGGTCCCACTCACATGGTAGATTTTATTTTTCCTTATTCCACTTCTTCTTCTTTCCTCCACTTCGTCTGAGAGATAATCTTCCGTCGCCTCTGCTTCCCCCATGCCCAAGCACTCCCTCCCTTGAAACCAGCGCCCGCAACCGTGCACGCGGGCCTCTGGATGGTGCTGCCCCTGGCGGCGAGTGGCTGAAGCGAGGGTCGACCTCGACGCTCGGCGTTATGAATGCAGCGTGGACGCGGGGCGACCGGCGGAGCAGGTTCTGTAAACTCACGCGTCATTTTGTTTCGTAGGTTTACTCCCCGGATTGTCGGCGGCGCTGCGCGTAATAGCTTACGCCGCGTGTTTTGTTGCAGCGTGCAATTTTGCCTCGTGGAATCCAATCTCTTGTGAATGGTTAAACGAGTCTCAGTTCATCGTACTGTGAACGAAATTAGATTTTAATAATGTCACAATGGTTTTGAACCCCGTTTCATAAATACGAACCGAAATGTAACATCATTAATAGGTGGATCGTGTTTGCGTTGAAAGGGATGATGGTCCTCCAGCGTTAACTTTATTGATTGCACTTTAGTATATTTACGTTCCTAATGTCGCTGTTCATGTCGATATCTAAACAATATCCAACTTCTAACATCGTTAGAATGTGTTGTATTACTCCTTTCGGTACAGATATATGCTCGTAGCAATATATTTGACATTATTAATTTGATAATGAGTTATTAATTTATATCAGATATATAGTACCATGTGTTAAGTAAGTCGATAGTTCCAGTATGAAGGAAACTTATTACATCGGAACTTTCGCAATCTTATACAGTCTTCAAACTATTTCTTGTTCTTGTTGATCTTGTTCTTCAGCTTATTGTTTTCATCTTGTTGTTGTTGTTGTCTTTCTTCTTCTTCTTCTTCTTCTTCTTCTTCGTCTTGTTTTTGTTCTTCTTCTATAACGACTGCCGGAACAATTTTTAGTAGATGCAATCTCTTAAAGCTAAAAATATCTTGAGATGTTCTGTCCAAAGGAACAAGGAATTTTGCATGAACGACGGAGGCATGTACTACTGCAAGGATCCCCGCGCGGGGGCAGTGACATCAGAAACGGTCACGACGCGACGGCAGCGGGCTGAATGGAGGCGGCGCTGCGCAGCGATTCTGGCGTGACACTGCTCCGAGCCCCCTCCGGTCACGTCCCAGTGGAAACGCACTCTCAGAGATCGCTGCGACATCCGACGGAAGAAAGGGCCGTCCTCGCCATGGCTTCTACCGTCCTAGGTGCTCGTGTTGCCCTCGTCCTCACGCTGTCCACGTCTTCACTCTTCCCTTGTTTCTCGCTGCACTCGTCATCACTATCCCCACGCCCCCAAACCGCCCTTGTCCTCACATTTCGACTTTGCATGAAGGTCCTCACGCTGCCCTCGTACTCACACTGCCGACATCCGCTAGCTGCCCTCGTCGTCACTGCCATCGGCCTCACACCGTCCTCCTCATCACGCTGCCGTAGTCCTCACAATGCCCTCGTCCTCTCGCTGCCCTCGATCTCACACAGCCCTCGACCTCATGCTTCCCTCGGTCTCACGCTTCCCTCGTTCTCTTTCTACTCCCATCCGAATTAGGTTTCAACCTCCCTTCTTTTCCTTCTCTTGTCGATTCTTTCTTTACCCTTCTAAACCGTTTTGATAATTTTCCTTTGTTTTGTTTCGTTTCTCGCCCCCGGTTCATTCCAATGGTACAGTATTTACAGCATTGATTTATATTCTTAAGAGATTTTCTAATTGGTAATATCATGGAACTGACATCATAACTATGTATTGGCATCGAAGAAACTAAATTGGCATCTTTGTTGACCCACTTGAAACGATCTTCACTCCACTCCACCATTTTTATATGTGCATTTTTTGATTCCATTGTGGGATTACATATGATTTTTTGTATTTTCCAACTGGGAAAATAAATATTTCTTTTTACTAATTGAACCGAGAAAAATGAAAGGTTTTAAGGCATGATAAAAATGAAGAATTTTGACAATATAGCAATTATAAAAATCTTGATAAATATTTGAAAATGAAGTTAAATGCATTTTGTTTTTTCTGAACGTGAAACATGAAAACATACCAATAAGTATTGAAAATATATAGACTTGAGAATCGATAATATCGATATGTAACAAAAAAATTACTGTTGATATTGTTGTTATTATATTTTTCTCTTGCGTTCTATTGGGATATCCATACCACACATATCGTATCGATTTAAGTATCGCAACATAGTAGTGGCTCTCTTCGCCTTGCCTCTTTCCTGGACGTCCTCGTCCTGCCTGTGCACCTCCGTGCCCCTGGTGCCCCCTCGCTCCTCCCCCGCCCTCCTGTTCCCGGTGGGAATCGGAATGCGAGCGAGCAAAAAGGCAGCGGCCGGAGCCTCCTGCTCCTCCCCCGCCCCGCCCGCCGTCCGCGCCCCGGCTCCGGTCCCCCGCACCCGCGTCGGCGGCGCGGCGCGGCGGCTCCTCACTTTGCGTCGCCTCTTTGTAATCGCTGCTCCGAGCGTGGACTGGTTGCGGAGCGCGCCCGTATGTGGCGAGGCGGCGGCGGCGGCGGCGGCGGCGGCGGCGGCGGCGGCGACGGGCGACGGAATCGGAGACGCTAGTGGCGATGGTGGCGGAGGAGCTGGTGACGTTGGATTCGTCGGCGGGGGCGTTAGCGAAGGGGGCTGGGGGCGGAAACGGTGGCGGGGCCGGCGGCGTGGGCGACGGCGTGGGCGGCGGCGTGGGCGGCGGCGATGTGGGTTGCTGCGGGGGTGGCAGCGTGGGCGGCACCGTGGGCGGCGGCGTGGGCGGCGGCGTGGGCGGCGGCGATGTGGGCGGCGGCGGGGGCGGCAGCGTGGGGCGGCGGCGTGGGCGGCGGCGTGGGCGGCGGCGTGGGCGCGGCGTGGGCGGCGGCCGCGGGTGCGGTGTAGGCCGCGGCGTTGGGACTTGTAAATTATGCATTACATAAAAAGTATAACAACTATTGTGGAAAACAAAATGTTGCCTTTCGCAGGGCAGTATTCCTTTTGACACTTCCGTTGAATTGTATTGTAGATGGAAAATATACATTAAAAACTCGGTGAGGAGAGTAGTGGAGACCCGTCCATCCAATCACCGTGTTACTAAAGAAGAAGCGGGATGTTTCGGTTGAAGGTTACCTCGTGTTATTTTCGAAGCCTCTCACGTCAGATAAAATCCAAGAGCAGGACACGTGACCCCGCCACGCCCCTGGGGTTGACCAGCGCCGGCAAGGGAACGAGTGACATCGTCCGTTCTACAACGCATTTCCATAATAAAACAATTACCGACACGGAATAAATATAAATTTAATTAATGTATCCCTCCCTGCCGGTTTCTTGCTCATCGTTTCTGGGACCAGATTGGATCAGGCAGGCCTCCCTCTCCCTATTTGCATAGGAGACTATTATGGCCGCGTCCTTCAGAGATGGCCACAGCATGACGGAAGAGCAGACCACGTGACTGAGGTGCCAACAGCGACGCCAAGCACCCTTCCTCCGCCCCCGCTCCGCCCCGCTCCGCCTCGCCCCCAGCCTCGCCTCGCTCCCCTCGCTCCCGTCCTCGCCCCTGCTTTGCCCCCGCCCCGCCCCGCCACCGCCCCGGCCCCGACCCGCCGCGGTCCGTCCCTGCCCCACCTCCGCTTCACCCCCACTTCGCCCTCGCCTCTTCCCCGCCACCGCTTCTCCCCGTCCCTCCCCTCACTCCAGCCCCCGCTCCGCCCCCGCTCCGCCCCGCACCGCCATACCGCCATGCCCCCGCTTCGCCCCACCCCGCTCCGCCCCCGCCCATCCGCGGTTCGTCCCTCCTACCCCGCTCCGCCACCGCTCCTCCCCGCCACCGCACATCCCCGCTCCTCCCCCGCACTACCCTCGCTTCGCCTCCACTTCTTCCCCACTCCGTCCTCACTCTCCCCGCTTCGTCCTTCCACACCTCTCTCCTCATCCGTGCTTCCACCCTCTGTCTCACCCCCGTCTTCGCCAACGTCCCTGCGACCCCCAGCCGCCTCGCCCCGCCCCGCCCCCACGCCTGCAACTTTTAATATTCTACCAGCGATTACGGCTGTACCAGGTGGATGATTTATGTTTTTTTCTGAATCCATGATGTGCCACTGGCATGCCAAATTGCCATCAATGAATATCGCAACGTGTACTTTCAATAGGCTGAAATGCTGCAAATATTGACAAGGATTTAGTGGTCGGTGATTAATGTTCTAAAACGACACATTGTGTTCAGAGGAGATGGCCGCTAAATACAAGGTCGTTTCGGTTGAAGTGGAAATTCGACTTTTGTATGGCTTAGTGTATCGTATTGTTTTCGTCTTCAATAGACTTAAAGTGGAATGAAACACACACTTCGTCATAAAACATACACTTGAGTAGATTGAATGTAACAGTTCGAAGATTTAATTATTCCGTAGTATTTAAGAATACAAGATGCAATACTAATATTTGACGTAAGAAACAGCATAGAGACTTTTTGAATTTAACTGTTCTGCGGTTTTGTTAGTTAAAATGCAAAAATAAGAGTTTTCTGAAATAGAACAGAAAAGAATTAACGTAGAAACAATTAAAATAACCATAAATTAATTAATCCCTTTGCAGGCAGACTTCAACCGACTAGTATTTTCCATTGGTCAAGCCAAGTTCCATTGATACGTTCAAATTGTCAGTAATAATTCAAATTGAACGAAATGATCAGTAATAAATGTCATGAAATTACCTACATTTCTTCTTATCCATTCTTTTTATGAGAAAATATCGAAGATAATAATTATGAAGTTTTCTAATGATGGTAAATTAGTTGGTTAAGAACTTTGAAAAATCAAATATTTGATTTATTGTTCGATAAGGAAAGATACATTCATTATGGATATTTCACATTATCAATGTTCACTTCCATATGTTCATGTCAGCTAAATTTATTCAGGACCAGATATTTTTCTCAAAATTTATAGTAGCACATTGGTTTCACTCTACCTTTTCAACGTCAAATTGGGACCAACTACATAAATATTAAGACAAGCTCTTTCAAATTGAGATCAAGCACATTCAGACTTACGGAGGGACTTATACAGGGAATTCACCCATTTAAAGAGAAAATGGTGTGAATGCAATATAAAATGTCTCGCCGGGGAATGATGACTACATATAATTCAATATTTGAACCCTCGTGGCACCTAATTTACATGCATGTCTTTCAGAAATAATCAGGAAATTAATAAGTATATATTTCCACCATATTTCAAACAGTTCCATTTACATATTTAAACTACTTCTATTTCGCGACTCGGCCATTACGGGGCCATGCGATACGTGCATTTCACCGGGGCTCAGACATGTTACCGGGGTAGTTGCTCGTTATTTTTCTGTAGAGGGGAATTAGCAATTTAATTCTGATACCATTTTTATGATGATGATGAATGATGAAATACACACACACACACAAAATTAAGAGAGACACGCAACACAACCACGCCCTAGGCGGGACTCGAACCCGCAATCCTTTGGCCGAGACCGCTATTACAATCCTGCTTTAGTGATCTCGGCCTTCTGATCGGCTATATGATAATTATATATAATTATATGATGTTCCTCTCTGTAGTGTCACTGAAAACCGGAAAATAAATCCGGAAACATGTGTGGATGATGCTTTAAAATTAAATAACATTGAAACTATTGTGGTTGATCTCTCTTTTATCCTCATTAATTAAAGAGTACCTCGAGATCTCCGCAGCCACCATGGAATTTATCCTTCCGAATATATAGTGAAGCAATATCATTTGTATTTGTATTTAGTCATTATGCGTCCCACAAAGGGAAATTGGCCTCGGCGCCGTTAGATCCCGGAGTTCTTAGTCGCTCACCCAACCAGGAACCTGCGTCGTCCCGAATTCCCTTAACCTTCGTGACTTCACGTAGTCAACGAATTTGGCTAGTGACGTTGGTTACGAGGTCGTTGGCCTTTCAGTAGAACCACCCCAGCATTCGCCCGAATGACCGAGGGAAACCACGAAAACCCCGGTCAGGCTGGCCGGCACGGGAATGAACCCGGGCTTCCGAATGCGAAGTCAGCGCGCTACTCCCTGAGCCACTTCGCTCTGTGAAATAGCATTACTACTTGATAACTCACTCTTGAACATAATCATTTCACACTTCGAATAATATTTAATGAATTATGTATTTTGCCAGTGATTTTGATAATGGTAGTCATAAACCGTCCACAGTCAGCTTTTGAACTCCCGATCAAGGAAGCTTAAGATGCCAAGTCTTTATTCGAATGATCTTGGCTGTCCGGGTGACGCCGCGTCGAAGGCTGTGTTTCGACCATCTTATCGCGGTCTTCCTCAGGGCTGGTCTGCAGGACAGGGCTGAGGGCGGAGGACGGCGGAGGCATTCTTTTTCGATCAGATGCTGGGAATCCTACTAAATATTTGAGATGATAAAATTGGAAATCGAGGAAGACCACGATAAGATGGTCGAAACGTCGGCGACACAGCCTTCGACGCGGTGTCACCCGGACAGCCAAGATCATTCACACGACTCCGGCCGCGGAATCCCACGTCTTCTATTCTTTATTCGGTTCGTTCATACACCAGACTCGTCCAGAAGAGAGCTGGTCTCGCGCCGCTCCCCAACGCAGCCGCTGCATTGTATTTCCTGGTCCTGTTACGTGCGGGTCTCGAGACCTGCCTCATCTGCTGGAGTGCGTGACGGTCGCCGGGGGGGGGGCGGCGGGCAGGGGGAGGGGCCCGTTGTTTGCGCTGTTCGGCGCGTCGGCCTCTGCCCTGGATGCCGCGCGCCCGCCTCCGGGCCCCGAAGAAGAAACCGCGAGGCCGTTGTCTGCGCGAGGGAAGGAGGAGGAGGAGCAGGAGCGTGACTCGAGAGCGGTTTTCTCCGCCCGCACGCGCGTGCGTCACGCGGGAGAGCGAAGCGCCGCACCGGCGGAGGCGGCCAGCTCTGGCGACGATGGGGGGGGGGACGGCGGGGATGGCGGGGACGGTAAATGACTGAGGATGACGGTGGGGAATGGCAGGGAATGGCAGGGAATGGCGGGGAATTGCGGGGAATTGCGGGGAATAGGACGGCGGAGGTCGGCGGAAGACGGCGGAGGACGGCGGAGGATGGCGGAGGCATTCTTTTTCGTGGTACAGGTGCTAGAAGTTCAGATGCTGGGAATCTACTCAATATTTGAGATGATAAAATTGGAAGTGGTCGTGTGTGTGTGTGTGTGTGTGTGTGTGTGCCTGTGCGTGTGGGTGCGCGTATGCGCGTGTGTGCGTGTGTGATGTGGTGTCAATGGCTACACCAAGTAATAATTAACCTGCAGTAATGCGAATTTTTGTATGTGCGATGTACGGTGCTGAGGAATTCTTTAGCTGATATTTCAGAGCTGGATTTGAAAATACACTGATAGATAAAATTTTTGTATTTGAATTTTTCAATTATTAAATAAAAAAATATTAGAAACAATTACCTTTGTTTTGGAACCAATTTACTTAAAATATCATTATTAATCTTAATACTGAAAACAACATCACTATAAAAATGTATCGGGAAATCTAGCATACTTTCATAAACTTCTTGAAATTATAATTGTGAACTCTCATGTTACAATTTATTTGTTCCTTTTATTAATAACTAGATGAAATTTTCAGATTCCTTTCCCTACGTACTTCCGATCCATTGTTTGACTTTAATCAGAGGTAATGTGTAGTTTTCAAAAGTAGAAAATGTGTTTAAGAGAGCATTTTACTTTCGCGAGCAAACGTGTAGTCAGCATGTTGACGTACTCGGTTCAAAAAAAAAAAAAAAAGACAACGCAAATGCTTCCACAGCACTGAGCATTCACCTGGCGAAAGGACCTTATCTGATGTGCTATAATTCTGCCAGCTGCTCTGTAATTTTTGCTCGTGAATGCGCGTCTGTTCACCTGTGGCGAAAAAATTAACGCGTGCGGAGTGAGGTCGCTTGTACACACGGATGGACTCGCGACATTACTTACAGTCACGTGACATGCATAGTGGAAACGTACATGCGTAGTACGGCATAAAGATAGTAGGTTTTTTTTTATTTGAGGAGTTCCTTTTAATTTTACTGGCTCTCATTTGAATGTTCTAGGCCGTCAAGACTCTGAAGCGTCGTTGAAGTATCTGCCAACAAACCGTTTCCTTCAGGGCTGATATACTGTTCTTTGTGAGATTTGAGTAAATGTTGTGACGTAGAGGGAATCTCACTACAGACAAAATGTCAACTATTTACAGGTTTATTTACAAAATTATTTTCGAGAAATAATTTAAAATATCTATTTACAGCTCAGGTAGATGAGCCCCAGAGCGATCCCTAACTACCTGCAATTAATCCCTGACTGCCCTAGCCACTTAAAGTCCTATGCGCACGGCATAGCACGTGATCAGTCACAAATGAAAGTGATATTCCACTACGCCTTCCCGGCACACGGGTTGCCATACGAGCTCGTCGTCTGGGCACAAGTTTTGTACAACCGCACGAGGTATTCCACTCCAACCCAGTAGCGGATCTAGGGGGGGGGGAGCATGAGGGCCATGACCCCCTCCCAAAAGGTCCAGATTTTTCGTTTGTTACTTTCCTTTATTTGTCAAAATTAATTTATATATTTATTTACATTATAATTGTGTAATTATTTAAAAATATTATTGTATGGTATCATATATGCTATAAAATAATATACAATATAATAATAAATGTTTATTATTCAACAAAAATCTACGATGGTCCCATCCAAATTGATGTGCTGGATCCGTCCCTGTTCATACCCTTCCTCTCTTTCCTCAGCGTACCCTTCCTGTCCTCACATGAGTTAGGAAACAGGCCGCAGAAGGCTGCCTTCCCGTAATGTACATCCGATCGTCATCTCTCATATTTTACTTACAATATTCTTGTCATCACTGTTTACAAAATATTTTTCCTTTGGTCAATTCTCAATTGTTTTGTGCCCGTTTAATTGTAGTTCATGTACTTACAAACGAAAATAACCATCGCCTTTGTCAGGACTATGTCAATTTGTGTCTGTGAATTACATTAAAATTACATTACATTCAATTATTTTTTGATAACTTAGCAAGGGATATAAAAGTACGGTGTCTTTTGTTTACGCAGTGGAATGTCTAGCTTTAAGTTCTTTGCGGGTTGTCAAAAAGTATTCTGTTTAAGTATTTTTAAAAAACCAACACAACTGTGTAAAATTACGATGTCTGTTTTTAGAGCATTCCTTTATTTCATTGGGTTATTGAGTGCGAGCGTAAAAATAGTGTACAGAAGACATTTATGCTTCACGAAAGTGACGAAATTATATCACTTAAATCCATTTGAAACCTTTGGTGCGCAACTTTATTTCAATTTTACTCCTACTTTCTTTTTTCTTTCTCCATCCTGTAGATAAGAGCAAAGCAATTTTTAGCCAACCTACAATTCTCTTCCTGTAATTCGTCCCGAAATGTTCGGGAGGAAGGGCGGCGGTGTTTTTCCGGCGGGCGGCGACAGCGGCGCAGCTGTGCGCTTCCGGTGGGCCCGCGCTCTTTCTTCGGGCAACCTGCGGCCGCACCGCGTCGTGATGCATCACTTTCATCGGACTAGTTTCGTTCCATTGGGTCGCGACGGTGGCCGGCCGCCCGGCCAGCCGTTTCCCTTTCCTCGGGAAGCGGTGGACCGTCGCGAGCGAGCGGCGAGGTGGCAGGGGATGAGAGGGGTGTGCAGGGACCGGACGCGGCGTGGCGGGGCATGGCGGGGAGAGACGGGAGGGGCGTGGCGGGGAGAGACGGGGAGGGGCGTGGCGAGACGGGGAGGGGCGTGGCGTGGCGGGCTGTGACGGGGAGTGGCGGGGAGTGGCGGGGCGGGGAGTGGCATGGCGGGGGATGGCATGGCGGGGCCGAGCGGGACTTGGCGGGACTAGGCGAGATTTGCCGGGACCTTGGCGGGATGTGGCAGGACTTGGCGGAATGTGTCGGGACGTAGCGGGACGTGGCGGGACGTGGCGGGACGTGGCGAGTCGTGTCGGGGCGCGTCGGGGCGCGTCGGGCGTGTCGGGGCGCGTCGGAGCGTGTCGGGGCGCGTGAGCGTGTTGGGGCGCGTCAGGAAGCGTCGGGGAGTGGCAGGGAGTAGCGGGGCGTGGGCGGGCGAGGGAAAGGGAGGGGCGGAGCGTGGATGGAGGAGGCGAGGAAGTTTGTGGAGCTGGGCACGATGCTCCTGGTCGAGGAAAGGCGGGGCTAGATGTGATGAACAGAGCAGACCGGGGCGTAGGCGAGGAGAAGCCACGCCGACCGAGGAGAGGCAGAGTTGAGGGGGAGGATTATGAACGGACGGGGAAGGGCAGGGCGGACAGATGAGTGTGGCTGCACGAGGAATTGCAGAAGGGCGTCGAAGGGCAAGATGGTACGAGGAAAAGAAGGTTGTGTCGGGAACAAAGTGTCATCATCATGAGTCATCATGAGCTGGACGGGGAAGAGCCAGACAAGACGAGGAAAAGCTTGGCGGGACAGAGTCTATATGGGAAAGAGATGGGAGGAACGGGGAAGAGTAGGAAGGAACGGTGAAGAGGAAGAAGGAACGGGAAAGAGTGGAACGGGGAATTGTGAAAGGGACGGGAAAGAGTAAGAAGGGACGGAGAAGAGTAGGAAGGGACGGGAAAGAGTGGAAAGGAAGTGGAAGAATAGGTAGGCACGGGGAATTGTGAAGTAAACAGAAAATAGTAGGAAGGAGGGGAAGAATAGAAAGGAACGAGGAAGGCTGGAAGGATCGACGAAGAGAGTAAAGCAACGGAGAAGAGTGGTTTGGGGAAAGTAAAATCACGGCGGGTTGGGGCGGGCGGAAATGGCGGGGACCGGTAAGTACCGAATCGCTCGGAGCGGAGCAAAGCGATTGTGACGGGCGGGGGAAGTGAGATTAGGCGAGATGGGCAAATCAAGGATCCAGAAGCGGGAAGGGGCCTGCGGGACTGGCCTGCGGAGGCAGTGCGGAATAGTTGGGCGGGGCGGTGTGTCGCCCGCCGCTCCGGTCGCATCCGCATGGTTTGTTGCCCCGCCCGTCCCCGCCCGTCCCCGCCCGTCCCCGCCCGTCCCCGCCCGTCCCCGCCCGTCCCCGCCCGTCCCCGCCCGTCCCCGCCCGTCCCCGCCCGTCCCCGCCCGTCCCCGCCCGTCCCCGCCCGTCCCCGCCCGTCCCCCCCGTCCCCGCCCGGTCCCCGCCCGTACCCCGCCCGTCCCCGCCCGTCCCCGCCCGTCCCCGCCCGTCCCCGCCCGTCCCCGCTCCTCCCCCGCCTAGCCCCGCTCAGCCCCCCTTCCCCGCCCCGCCCTGCCCCCGACTGGGCGGACGGGGGTAGTGCGGAAGAGTTGGGCCGGGGCAGTGTCTCGCCCGCCGCTCCGGTCGCATCCGCATGGTTTGTTGCCCCCGCCCCCGCCTCCATCCCCGCCCCGCACCTCGCCGGTGCAAGGGAAAGCGCGGCACCGACCGCTCCGCTCGCCTTTCGCCCGCCCCGCACCGCCCCGCGCCGCCCGCAGTTGGAGTTTTTGGTGGCTCCTCTGCCTCCGCCGGGGCGTTGCCTCGGCCCCTGCGATCCTCTGTAGAAAGTTCCTATTCCGTTGCGGTGAAGCGGAAGTGCAGTCGCAGATGGACTAGCTGCAGGGTACAGGTTCGGTTTTTGGAAGAAGGAAAGACTAAAGTCGACAACATTGGAACCCACATTTAAAACAAAGTCATCATACAGTAGTAACTATGCAAGTAAAAACATCGATGGCAAGTATATGCTATCAATGTTCACATAAAATGTCATTGTATTATAAGGGATATGTATTATGTGGGATAAAATAACGCATATTTTGTGGGTTATAGAATTCTTGCGAATTTTAAAGATTTTTCGCCCACTACTTTTGCAAATCCGCACAGACTTAAAATATATTAGCAACACACCGTCGTGTTCTTCCTTAGGAGGATAAATTAGCCACTGGTCTAGAAAATTTAATAATCTGTTTTAAGTGTCTGATCATGTCATAGTGTTCAATGAAATGATTCAACTCATTCTCGTTGCAAGTTCAGAACAGGTACTGTTTTTTCTTATGATTTCAGTCAATTTTATTGTTATTTCCTGATTGTATTCATCACAAGACACATTGGTTATCAAAGGTACGTCATCCATCATAAGCATGCTGATTTTGCTTCTCTCTGTAAAATTATTAGACAACGATCGTACGTTTCTTTAGCTATTGCTCTGACTTGAGCTTCAATGGAGTAGTGAATTGTTGCTATTAAAATGCGTTGTTGTAACATTTTTGGTTGAATTGTGTATTATTACATATATTTTAATTATTAGCAAGCCCATTGCGTAATATGTAGAAAACCATTTACAAAAACATTCTTCAGTAACGTTTTATCATTTTCTCCTTTAATACGTTTAATATTGTTCTCTATATTTAACATTTTTTGTAAACATGGTCTTTTTTATTTGCAGGTCTTGGCACTCACTGATTACTTCTTATATTGCTGTCAAAGGTTAGCGGTATCATAGTTTTTAAACAATTAATATTTGTTGAAATATTGTTGATGTTATTTGTTATCCTTGTGATTATTAGTGTATTTGTTATTGCTACTTTTTATTGAAATATTTGTTATTGTTTGCTATTGAAATTTTTGCCGGTTTATTTGCTTCATTTATTGTTGCGTGCAGCTTTCTTCAAGTCATATCTTGACGATCCGGTATCTTTCTTATCGTGCATTGGAGTCACCCAAAAAACAGAACCAATAATCCAGTCCGTCACTTCCCAAGAACCAGAATGCCACGAAAGCGTATGTTTTGCTCGGATTATATCATCGTAGTTCTTACACTGTGAAACCGGTTCAAATTGAGCGCCTTTCACTCTTTGGTAGATCATTCGTTTCAGAATGTAAGATAGTGTGGTACGCGACAATGTTTAGTGGGAGATTTTCGTCAGGATTATAGCAAAGTTACTCGATACACGCGGATGTCAAAAATAGAGGGGCATCAGAATTAATGGATTATGAGATTCTCTTATATCATTTATTGAATCTTTTGCCATTTTATCCCTGAGAAGTGAATATCCTGACATGAACAGAACATTCACTGAATCGTTTTTACGAATCGGTCTATAAATAAAACCCCAAATTATTCTGCAATGTATTTGTTTTCCATTCTCGAATTTATAATACATCAAAATATTGTTTACAATAGCAACACATCGTCGGGTAACCGCGACAATATAAAAAGATATTCTAGCACGTCCATGTACACCTCCCAGTTTATATTTCAATCGTATTCCCACGAACGAGTCATTGAACGTGTTTTCAAGGTTGTCGAGTTTCTTTTGTCATGAAATGTATACAAGTATACGTCAAGAATATATTAGGTACATCCGCATTCTATAGCTACTTCTCGCTATGCACTACAAAAGGTTCCCATCTATTATAAGAAATACATCGAAGTTAAAGGGCAAGCGTTGCTGAGAGAATAAAAAAAACGAACAGTAACGAATTTTAAAGTTTCAATATTTCATTTTAAAGCAGGTGTATTAATAGATTGTGTATTGTCCTTCTCGCAAGGCATGTGTGTATTATTCTGAAAAAGTATCCAGAACAACGACTGACATTCATCATCGGTGTTGAAACGCATTTCACATCCCTGCCAGCACTCAATTCATGACCTATCGGAAGCTATAAAACTTATGATGTCATTATTCTTGTGAGGCGAACAATCTGTTGCGTGAAACATGTTCACGTTTTTATATCTTCCTGATTTGGAGAGCGTATTAACAAGGTCATTTGTTATCATATTCATCCCTGTCAAATTCGTTCTCGCAACAATAGATCCATTAATACTTCCATTCTTTCTTCCTTCTCTTCTTCAGATCGTCTCAAAGAAAGTAACTCCAGAACTTTGTCTTCTTTATTATTTCTACTTTATTTCGGAAGATTAATAGCAAATTAAGAACTACTTCATAATTTTATATTTAGAAAATTGTTCACTTCTTCAAAATATGTAGTTGTGAAGTGAATTGTATGTACTGCCATGTTCAAAATGTTATTTCGGAAATTATCCCGCTTGTAAAAATTATCCGAAAACGTGAAATAAATAACGACAACAAATACAGAGGGACTTCTTCATATTTCATGTTGTTCTTGATATTTCTAGATAACCGATTACAATATTTATCTTCCACGAGTTAGCAAAGACCTCTATATTTTACATTTAAGGGAATGCTTTCCAAAGAAGAGTTAGTTCACTTGATATTTTCAGATACTAAAAAAGGAAACTATTATTCACCGCACAGCATTAGGCTAATTTATTACTCATTTAAAAGTGGATTTTGTCATCTAATCTTACTCCCAATTAACAGCCTCAGTGCTGAATCGTAGGCAGTATTTTTACCAGAACTGATTTTTCCCCTGTCGATCTGGCTGATGTCGCGGCTTCTTGAATTGAAAAGGATACTTTGATTTTTGGGGGTACTTTACAAGAACTCTCACGAACCTTTTGAAAACTTTTGCGAAAATGGCTCCAAATTTTTGTTCAATTTTTATTCTCGATTAAGAATAAAAATCGCATATACAATGGCGCAAATCTCATTTATATTCAATTTTTCTGAATTTTCGAAATTGCAGCGTTCAATGTTTTCGGAGTCTTCCTACATCTACAATAATGATGATACAGGATTTTTCGTCAAATAAAATGTTGACCGTAATTGGTTCTTTAATTCATCTCATGTATATTTTTTTTAAAATTTTTAGTAGTTCTCGTTAAATTGTGAGAATATTTGAAGTATATTTGAAAACATTTGCAATGTTAAAAATAAGCTTTTATTTAAAACAGTAATGTGAATTTCTGCCGATTAATGAAAAATAGTAATATGACCCTTCTGCTGATTAAAGGTTATGCCAGAGATAATCCATGATCTGATATGTAAATGGTAATAATGATGATGGAGTTGAAAATACTGTAGCAGTTATGAAATGACGAGCAGAACCATAAGGCAGTTCGGAGCAAACAAGTTCTGTCCACATGTTCCTCATATAGATACCCTAAATTCGTCATGTGCTCGTGTAGAAGACACATTGATACCCATAAACTTCACCGGAATTCTTTCCTTGTACTCGTAATGAAAGTCTCAGGCGGGAGAGCATGTCTAATGGCCTGGGACTGGCCACTCGCGACGAAAGCGAATCCGATTCTTAGAAACGAGGCGATCGCCTGTTCGATGCCCCGCCAGCTTCTGGTCGCCACCAGTCGCCACCAGCTGCCACCCCCGCCGTTTCCTCTGCCGCCGCCACCTTCATTGCCCCACACCACCCCGTCGCCCTTACCGTCCCTATCGCTCGCTATCGCTCTCACCTCCCTCAACGCGTCTACCTCCCCCCCAATCGCCCTCAGCCGCGCTTCGCTCCCCACCACGATCCCTCCCCGCCGACCACTCACTGTCGTGCCTTTCCGCCACACCGCACGCCTTCACCGTACCGCCCCCCCCTCAATCTCACGTCATCACCCCATCCGGCACCTTAGCACACCTCTACTGCCCCACCCGTCTACCAGCCCCCGTACCGCATTCTGTCATAGGTCACCCCCATCTCCTCCATCACCCCCCCCGCCCGTCCTTAATGTTACCAACCTCTACAATACTCCCACCGACCCACACCACACCATCACCTCACCCACCCCGAAAGCCCCTTACCCCCCCCCGGCCACACTCCACAGCCCCTTCCCACAGTTCATAGCCCCAACACCCCTTTAATCCCCCAACACCCATCGTCCTTACCTCCTCGCTGCGGCTCATTGTCCTCCCCCTCCCCCTTCCCCGCTGCACTGTCTTCTCCCTCACCACTTACCGTCAACACTTTTCATAACTCTCTCCCCCGCCAGTCTTCATTTATTCCACATTCCACAGCTATTCTCATACCACACAATACCAAACACAAGATGTGGTACATTCATAGCTTCTTCCGCTATCAAATCTATCAATAACAAAATAAAACATCCAAGAATACTGAATGTTAAATACCGTTATCTCTTGGGAAAATTATATTATACTAACTTTTCATTTCTATTTCAGTCCTTATAATACACACTCTATATCAGCAATGATTCATGTTTTGATGCAGATCTGCTTGTAGTTGACACAGCGTTGCCCGTAAAACTCATTCCAATTGTCTTCTTCGTAATAAAGGACCCAGGCGGTCGAGCATGGCTAATGGTCTGGGCCGGCACTTGCAACGAAAGCGATTCCGATTCCCAGGAACGTGGCGGGGCGTGTGGCCGGGCGGCGGCGCGGCGGTCGCTGGTCGTCGTCCCCGCCCGCGTTGCATCGCCGCCGCCCGCCACCCGCAACCCGCCCCCTCCGCTGCCACCCGCCACCCGCCCCTCCGCTGCCAACCGCCACCGTCCGCCGCCCGCCACCGTCCGTCGCCCGCCTGCCGCCCGCCCGGCGGCTTGCCCGCCCGCCCACCCGCTCGCTTGCCCGCCCGCCCGCTCGCTTGCCCGCCCGCCCGCCCGCTCGCTTGCCCGCCCGCCCGCTCGCTTGCCCCGCCCGCCCCCTCACTTGCCCCCGCCCGCCCCGCTCGCGTGCCCGCCCGCCGGCCCCGCCCGCCGCTCGCCGCACCCGCCGCCCGCCCGCCCCCTGGCCCTGTCCGCCGCCCACTGCCCACAGTCCGCAGTCCGCCAGCCGCCGCCCCCACCGTTGTCGCCACCCATCGCCCGGCCGCCGCCACACGCCACCCGCTGCCCGGCCCGCCGCCGGTGGCCGCCGGGGGCGACCTTGTGCGAGTGCCAAGTTGCAGAGCTTCTTTGTCTGGGCGTGCGGCGGCGGGCGGCGGCGGCGGGCGCGCGCGCGGCCTGCAGGAATGCACCGGTGGCCGCGTGGCGGGCGCGCGGGGACACCGCCGCCGCTTGTTTTTTGCGCGCGGCGGTGCGGCGACGCGACGCGGCGCGACGTGACGCGTTGCCCCGATCTCCCCATCCCTAGCTGATGCACTTGTTGCGGGTGCTTGTGAGGTCCCATCTCGGGTGCGCCTGGTGGGTGCTCTTGGCGACAACTCATTGGCGACTGTTTCCAGCGAGATTCCTTGTTTTGTTCGTTTGACGCGTTATCTCCATCCAAACATCTCTTCTATCCTCATTGATCCTTCGCAGAGTCCTTTGGCAAGGTTCTTCTGCTGATCCCAAGGACGCTTCCTTGTGGTTCATTGACGGGGTTTACTTGACGAGGTTTACTTGGTGAGGTTTACTTGGTGAGGTTTACTTGGTGAGGTTTATTTGGTGAGGTTTACTTGGTGAGGTTTCCTTGACGAAGTTTGCTTGACGAGCTTTACTTAAGTTTTTCTGGACGAGGTTTGTTGGGCGTGGTTTTCTGGGAAAGGTATTCTGGGCGAGGTTTTTTTGGACGAGGTTTTTTTGGACGAGGTTTTCTGGACGAGGTTTTCTGGACGAGGTTTTCTGGACGAGGTTTTCTGGACGAGGTTTTCTCGACGAGGTTTTCTGGACGAGGTTTTCTGGACGAGGCTTTCTGGACGAGGTTTTCTGGACGAGTTTTTCTGGACGAGGTTTTCTCGACGAGGTTTTCTGGACGAGGCTTTCTGTACGAGGTTTTCTGGACGAGGTTTTCTGGACGAGGTTTTCTGGACGAGGTTTTCTGGACGAGGTTTTCTGGACGAGGTTTTCTGGACGAGGTTTTCTGGACGAGGTTTTCTGGACGAGGTTTTCTGGACGAGGTTTTCTGGACGAGGTTTTCTGGACGAGGTTTTCTCGATGAGGTTTTCTGGACGAGGTTTTCTGGACAAGGTTTTCTGGACGACGTGACTTTTAGGAGTCTTTTTATGCACTTTTTATTGTTTTGGATACCTTGCGGGTGTCCCCTGCAGAGGAATTCTTAGGTGAGGTTCCTCAGCAAGGCAACTTTGCTTGTTGAAGGCGATTATTCAGTTCCATTGCTATTTCAGATCTTGTTAAGTCTTGTCTTGAGAGACGATTTTTCTAAAATCTCTTTCTCTCTTCCTCTCTCATGAGGGGTTGGTCTGGTTTCTGAATCACAAAGGATGATTACTCTCTAAAATGATATGATGGAATTGGAAATTATTTTGTGAGTTGGAGCCAAACAATTGCGTTTGCTACGAATTTGCGTCAAGATATGATTTGTAGTACCGTTAGGTTCATACAATGTTTTTAGTCTGAAATAAGCGACATTGAACTGACCGAATTGTATCTATTCCGAGAAGTATGGTGCAACCTAATAGTAAAACAAGCAAAATATACGAGATAATAGTTAAAGTGTCATGTTTATATCAGTATACTACCCTTCAAAAGTAATACTGTGTTAGAGGACCAGAAAACAGTTATTTTCCCCTTTGGGTTGGGGTTGATACTTTAAAAAATTCCATTATTTTAATTATTGTAATTACTTTAACGTTATTCTGTTTTCTTATTAATATTTTTATATTCTGCCCCCCCCCCGGTTGGGCAAGCCATTGTGACGTACTTCGATTTTCACATTAGTATTTTTATCTTAATCTTCTCAAAACGTATCAAATTATCACATTTAGTCGTGGGTTCTGATATACAACAGTAATCTTCTTACTTGTAGCATGCGTACGAGTAATTCTGTATAGAATTACAATTATTGGAAGTTCTGTGGAAGAAAAAAACTTACCATTGAACTGATGGCAACTACAATGAATTATAAGCCTTTTCCTTTAAAAAAATCTAGTTTTAACATTTATTACTATTATTTTACAAAGTATTCAAGATCTCTTGAATTAAATGATTAAACGTTCTTTCTGAAAACATAAATGTACAGTAAGTTTATTTTCAAATAATGTTCGTAAGATTACGGCTTATTCTCGGACGATCTTCTTCTGAAATGCTTCCCACGTTCGATGCTGTCCAGTTGATGTCTTCCGTAACTTTTTTTGGCTTATTGTCCGAATAAGTTCGGAATATCCCCGGAATGTCTCTGATTATTTGATATTTTAAGTAATTTAATATGTTATATGGGCCTCGCTAGGTTCCGTATGAAACGTCTGCTCGCGGCTATCTTAATCAATTTATTAATATTACTTCTACACTGATACGGAGCTATCCTAACGTAAATCCTTCGGAAAATACGAAATCTTTTTCAAATAAAATGAACTAAATTGACTTTAAGACGCGAAACCCAAAAATCACAATAATAATTTATGATAGATAATGCTTCTGAACTTTCATTTTAAATTATGTCGATCTATATGAATTAACCATGAACTATTCGCCTCAATATCTTTTACCAAATAACCCAGATTACAATGAAAAGCTAAAATTGACACATGCAGCTTATCATTTGATGTTCACGCCCCACTGCTTTTTATAAGACAGAAAATGTGAATTTCCGCAAAATCAAGACTTCCAAAGCTTACTTCACATTTGTATCAGCTTATGACAACCGGGCCAGTGACGAAAACTTCACATTTTCATGCTTTGACATGGAACATGGAATCTTTATATTTATTGACACGTTGCCTAAACAACGTCTATTCTGTCTTCCTAACGTCCCGAAAACGTACAATCTCCTCGTAATGGCAGGATTGATACCATTATTTCCATGCCAAATACTGTGGGGTCTTTTGGTATATCACATTATCCACATTACAGTTTTTACCATCGCATGGTTTCTCTTTCCAAATAAATCTTATATGCGATTTAATTCTGAAATGACACACATTTTTGTTAACGAAAATTATGTAGCATTACTTTAAGTTTTAATTAGTGGCGTTACAACAGCACAGACGTTTTGCGTTATTTGCAACGACTACGTCAACGTAATATTATAATATTATATTAACTTGTAAAAGTGTGTAACCAACAAAGTTATTCTCTCTTCAAGCTGGGTTTCGGATCCAGATAATTAATCTCCAATCACATTGCCCCTACCCAGTAGCGGATCCAGAGGGGCATATGGACCATGGCCTCCCTCAAAAGGCCCAGGGTTTTCGTTTGTTACCTTATTTCATATGGCACAATCGATTTAATAATTATTTATATTAAAATTATGTAATTATTTGAACAATAATATTGTATATTATCATATGTACACTACAAAAATAATTTACTATATAATGAATATATTTATTTTATTATATGTTAGAAAAGAAGTTGAACATCTGCAAAAGCAATCTTTAAAAAATCAGAGATTTTCATTTACATTATTTCAAAATTTCAGGATCTAGTTTCTGAAACGGATTTTATTAAAGAATAAAACCTGTAACGTCAATATTATAGATTTGCAAAGTTAAATTTTCTTTTCAGTTTTCGAAAATAAAGGAGTTCCCCGAAAATGGGATTTGCGCTATTTTTTGGTATCAAGGACCAACAAAACGTGGATTTTGATTATACAACTTGATAGAGCACATAATTTTCAACAAATAGGGAAAATATTTATGTTGTTTCACGATACCACGGCCCCAAAATGTGAGATTTTCTCTCGAAACATGGCCGATCTTTGCCGCAGCATTACAATACTTTTTGTTGCAGCATTAAAGTAGTATTAAAATAATATGGAAATAAAAAATGGATATTCAAGTGATTTAATTTTCCATTGTTAGAATCATTATCTCATTTTGTTTAATTCTTTATCTTTATTAGATGAAAGTAATAAATTTTTCTTTGCTGTCTCTAATGCTATGATTGTGATGTTATGTCCATTCCATTTCATGATTATTAATGAACGTAATTCAAATACAATTATTATAGAAACATTACTTACTGTTAGTCTACATTCAGTCTTCATAGTAAAAAGCAGCTGTGAAATAGAGTGCAGATGAACCTGTGTATTGAAAAATTAATATCTTGGTGATCTGATCTCTTCGTCATTGTTTTCCAGTCACTTCAAGACGTGTATACTTCAATCTGGTACAGTGCATGTGGAAGTCCTTGCATTCTCGGGGAAACCATTCGTGCACCAAACAAGTAAAATATATTTAAAAAAATATTTTTTGCAGATTCACACTAAAATCAAGCTTGTTCCTTTTAGAAATTGATTCTTTTCTGTGAATAATAGTACTTGAAAGCAGGCGAGTCAAAATTACCAAAATTCAATAAACACAAAACTTCGAAATTTTTTATTTTATTCTGTTCATTACTCGCCAGGTCGAATTCTTTTGACAGCTATGAGATGCAAGATGGTGTCAAGATTTCAATTATTGTTGTTCTTATTTTTCATTGCGTAGCTCTACGAACCTTAAGGAAAATGTAAGATATAGTAGAGAATAAGCATGCTGAAAAAAAGCATCTCTCGTGCTGAAATTTCAAATAAACCTTGATGACTATTTTAGAGTGAAAAGTTTTCTGTTCTTAAAACGACAAGTGCTAATGTTGCTGAAGCTCAGTACACAGAATAATTCTCTCAATTTAAATAAATTATGTTATCTTTCGTGAAGTACCTTCTCGGTCAGAAGATAATTCAAACATTTTCAGTTTAGTTTAGAGCTGAATATCCCAAACAATAACCGTTCATGAGACTTACATCCATACCTTATATTGATATATTATTTAACAACAAATAACATTTTTGGTAAATTTGTGTATAAATTAAATTAAAAAATGTAATTATTAGCCATGCTCTAAAGTTAAAGGTAGACACAGTCCATTTAATATATTGATACTTGGTTAGTTATTTCAGAATCGTTCTCATGTATTCAACACGTTATTAGAATTAGTGAATAAAAGACACATACGAGTATGTTATGTATAAAAGTCGTATATCAAATGTAGACGCTCTTAACAAACGTAGCCGGTTATCTCACTGTACGTTTAGCAATTCATTTAATGCTTGCTAAACGTTTAGCATAAAATGAAATAATCGAATGCTATACACTCTCACGATATTTTCTATTTTTTTCTGTACTTCCCAATTTCTTATATATAAATAGTATTCCAAGAACACCGCCAATGTCACTAAATGAGATTGCCCATACACATTCAACTGTGTCTAAAAAATGGTAAAGCATATTCTAACGTAAGAGTGTCAAACGAAATGCATTATACATCGGGAAAAGCCAGAAAAGGTGTAAATGTACTGTCGGTGGAGTCTGACCACGAATCTATAACATTATTAATAAACGTGAGAAAGCAAAACAAGAATAATCTGGTTTTTATCTTATCTTATACGTGGGCAAACCCTTACCATCCATTCTTATTTGGATGTTATTGTGACTCCCTTCTCTATGTAATTACTAAAAACAATGATGCAAAATTTGTTCAAAAAATGCAAAATATTTTTATATTATTTCAATTGATAATTTTTTTGCGAGCGACAGTCGTCGTTGGTACGAAATATTGAAATGAAGGAAAGAATCAACATGACTAAAACCATTGTTATGTCGCACCCTGGTGATGAATTCGAGATTCACAATTTGTTGGTAGTGTTGGAGACACTGAAAAAAATCTCAACAACAACAACCTAAGCTGGGGATGAGCCAAAATCACATCTCTTAAAGCTTGGGTATCAGGCACAAGAACAACACTATCAAAAATGTCATTAAATCTAATGCAGATTAATGTATTGTAGATTAAACTTAATGTAACCTGTTACATTAAAAACGTCTTATTATATTTGTAAATTAAATTTAATACATAAGTTAAAATAAAAGTAGATTTAATATATAGGTTCTCCCGTGTCCCCTGCCTCTCATCGTGTATTCATAATCACCAGTCCATCAAGATCATTCATTCATTCATTCCAGATATGACTATAAAGTTTTGATTCTTGCATCCTAATGTACATGTCAGTACATTAAATTGAATGTGCGTCATGATAATTACTTTGATGGAATTCACATTACACTAAAGTAATGCGGAAACATCTGACAGTGAACATTAAACATGGTGTCGTCAAAGATCGCGATTTGGAAGATATCCTGTACCCAACGCCGTTCGCGTTTACCCATTGTACGCACACGGGGCGGCGGTTGCAGGACGCAAGTTGTCTGCGCATCTCCGTTCCGCGCGAGCGCAACCGTCGCCGCCGTCGCACGCAGAGGCGCGCAGCAGCAGCAGCGCAGCGGCGGCGCAGCGACGGCGCAGCTCGGAATGCGCCCGAGATGCGAGCGCAGGCGGCAGGCGGGCGAGCGGGCGGGCAGGGCGTGCAGGCAGGGCTTCGAGACCATGACCTACCCCACGGCGCCGCCGCTTGCGACCGGTCGTCGCCGCCGCCGCCGCCGCCGCCGCTGCGCTGCACGGAGTCCGTCCGTTGCCAACTGGCGGGGACAGTGTAACCGTTTGCCACCTCTTCTCTGTGGGACCAACACGACTAATTTACTCAGGGGATGTTTCCGGACAATCTTGTATTTGTCATCCTACATCGTCCGATTTTATCTGATATTCGTCATTTCCTCACATCTTTCTTTAGAAGCATTAAGTTGTTTTTTTTTAACGAGGAATATTATATATTTATTGTGGCAGGATTAAAAATACTTCTTCTTATCTGTGATTCATTCTCTCATTTTTAACGTTTCCGTTTACAACTGACTGACATAAAATGTTGAGGATTAACCTTAAAATGACATCGTAAGTTTCTACTTCTTTCAGCATTGCTAGAGACAAAAATGTCGCTTATAGGAACTTGTAAGTTAATCAGCACCAGTGTCCGATTATCCGTTTTGCCATATTCTACTGTTTTTCATATAATAGTAAATATACTTCACATCACAACAGTCAATTCGATTTAAGGTATTGATTATTCTCTAATCAATAATGATCTATTTCATGTTATCTCGTTCAATAGTTTTAAGATTCAATAGTTTAGTTCAATAGATTCAATCATATATTTGATTCAAGTAATGGTTTCAATTTGCAATTATTTTCAACGTCTTATTAGATGTGTAAATTAAATGAAAATTTTGAAGGAGAGAGAAAAAAGAATATCCTGTGCTCTACGAAATGTTAGTGTGAATGTAATATTTTCACGTACAGTTTTAGGTATGTTTGTACATGCAAATAGGCGTATTATTCCTTCAAATAACGTCGGTTTACTTTCCAGTACAGGTGTTGCCAGTCTTTGACTTGCATTGCACTAGTAATGAACATATTTTATTCTAATCCTCCACCCAGTGAGTTTTGTGCGAGCTGAAGCGTTTCCAGTCGTACGCGTCGCAGCGCAATCGTTGCGTGGCGGCGGTGGCGGCGGCAGACGCTCCGTCCCCGGCGCCCCGCGTAGCCTTGGGGGCGGCCGTTCCCCGTTCCCCGACCCGCGCCCGCGCCCGCGCCCGCGCCGCTGCTCTGCATGCGCGACCGCTCCCTCCGCCGCCGCCACGGCCTTCGTCGGTGCTTCTCCTCCTATGTCTCCTCCTACGTCTCCTCCTACGTCTCCTCCTACGTATCCTTCTACGTCTCCTACGTATCCTCCTACGTCTTCTACGTCTCCTCTTACGTCTCTCCTCATGTCTCGTTTCCCGACCTTTCCTTGAATCAGATCCAATTCCTAGATGCCTGAATAGAGCCTGGTTGTGGGATTATTTGCCTATATGAAGTGGCCGTAGGCTTATCCTTTCCAATTTGTTCGGTTCTCTAAAGGTCATTAGTTGCAAAATACGATTTGTTATGCTCCGTGTGCTATGTGTGACAGGTATTTTTAAATTGTTTTCTAAGCGGAGAGTTGTTCCAGGTAGTTGAAACGCATGCACAGGATGTCTCCGTACGTGGAGCGAATTATTACGGTTAGAACTTCCTTGTAATCAAAGTATTTTTTCACTTAATGTTCTTGGAATAAAAGGTAAGGGAAAACTTATCGAAAAGTAATAAATAACAATACCTAGTTGACGTTCGGCTTCGGCAGCCTTCAGATATGAAACTCCATATTTAAACCCGATCATTCACTAAACAGATAAAACATTTTCTCACTTCTACGAATAGGGAATGTAAACGTAATACGCCTACAAAACCTCCAACAATAATTTGGACGTACCACAGCCCTGAGGAACACCACGACAACATGATCCCCATCTCGATCAGGTTTTTGTCCAGTTTCCCTGATACATTGAGCAAATGCTGAGATGGCCCCTTGTTTTGCTTCTGGACGTAAATGTAGCTTCACTGTACGCACGTTTTGTTGAGCACTCCTTTTGCTTGTAGTTCATTTACAGTTAAAAATTGATTTTCTATAACTCGGGAACAAACATTTTTCAAATATCTTTATTTTCTAAAATAATTATTTTCTAAATTCATTTTTGCTTTTTTTTTTTTTTTTTTTTTAATTCTGGCCCTCAAGAAAATGTGCGCAGATAAATTTCTTTCCCCACACGTCATATACAGTTTTTACTGTTTTTTGACAAATAAATAAACAAATAAATAAACAAATAAACAAATGATCGAAACGTCGGCACCTAAGCCTTCGTTGCGGCGTAACCCGGACATCCCAGATCATAATTCTAAGTCTTTCTTACTCAACAAAACAATGGGGCCAACAAAAACATCCCTCTTAGTTGTTTTTTGTCCACTCTTTTCTGAAAGTTCTTCTACCGATTCTGTCGTGAATAGTCACTATTAAGTTGAAACTATGACTAGATTGTCAGTATTTTTTGAAAACATTGATATTAAATAAGTATACTAGTGAAAAGCAAAGAAATGATAGGTCAGTTTGTGTAAAGAAAAGATGAAACCTGAAGAAAAATGTTATATGAACTAGAAATGGTATGTTCGTGAGTTATCAAAAAACACGATCAAATGTGTGGTATAACCAAACAATGCTTTGTCGTAACCCAACAACTAGACGACTTCTACGATTTTAAATCTGCAACTGACTCTTAAAAACTATTGTACAGTATAGTTGCATAACAAGCAGCTCACTATTTTAAATTATATGCTATTAAAAAAATCGTATTATAAAAATATCTGCTAAAGTGTTTTCAACTGATTGGTTTTTAAATTTAATTTCCAACAATTGAAGGAGTGAATTAAATTCTGACTATTTTCCCTTAACTTCCATAAGGAATAGTGATATCTGCTTGTTTCAAAGTAATGTTCCTCAGTACAAGATTACACAGGATGTTTGTTTTGCACCTTTCGATATATTGTAAAAACTAACATTTTTTATGAAATACTATTTTTTATCATGGAGTCTTAACTGCCTATAGCTTAGTAGAATACACTTACAGTTCGATCTTGAATTTAGAATATTCAAAATAAGTATTTAATGTGCTGTGACTAATAATAAATTTAGACTTCACCATTCAACCAAATCTATCTGAAACGTTGTTGCGTGTTACACTAAAAATCTCTCTTGCCATGGCACGTTTTTCTTCAATATTTCTTTGCAATTCTTATTGGGATTTTTATATAAAGCTTGTTTGCTAATCTTTAGTCTTATTATTATAATAATAATTATAGTTGTTATTGTTATTATTATTGCGGTTGTTGTTCTTGTTCTCCGAACTTAAGATGAAACGTAAAAAGAGGTCCTTCAGGAATTTGTTCAACCGTAGTACTTAAGATATCTACTCGTAACTATACTTTCAGTTGACAGTAACATTTTTCTACATATCGACTTACGGCGTTCCGTCAAGTCCCAGTTCATGGGTATAATCAAACTCAATGCTGAGATGCACATATGTCATCTTCCATTTTCCAGATACTCTGCTAGCTGGTAGTATTTTTTTCCGTCTCTTATTATTATTATTATTATTATTATATTATTATTATTATTATTATTATTTATTCCATTACATCACGACTAAAGATCTTATGAGTCGGCTGAATATCAAATCTGCTCCAGGTTGCAACCAGCTACCTAAGGAGCAGATCCAGTGACTATCAGTGCCTCTACAATACTTTACGCAAAATGTGGGCTGTTCCAAATAAACCAATTTCTTGCACTTCCCAGTCTTTTGAATTACCGGGGAGTTTAGACAAGTTCTTACTCAAATTTTGCGGAACAAATCCCAGAGCTCCGATAACTGTCGGGACGACCTGTGCTTTTACGCCCCACATTCGGCTGATCTCGATTTCCAAACTCTTGTGTTAAGACGTTTCTCTGCTTCCTTGGTAACGACGTTTTGATCGCAAGGTACAGCAACATCGATAAGTAAACACGATTTTTTCGCCAAATCCCGGATAACTATATCCGGTTTGTTTGCCGCTATCGTGCGATCAGTTTGAATTTGTTGGTCGTCCAACAATCCAACAGACGTCACCGGTTTTGGTGAGTGTTCATACCACTTGGCGCATGTGTTTGGAACGTCGAAGGCGGTACAGATCTGCCAAGTGGAGGTAGCTACACACCCTGTCATGTCTTTTCAGGTATTCGGTCTTTGCTAGGATTGGACAAGCTGAGACAATATGATCAATGGTTTCTACTTGCTGCAAGCAAATGCGGCATTTATCATCTTGGGAAATTTTGAGAACCGCTTTATCATGATGTCGTGTTCTCAAGGCCTGATCTTGGGCAGCTATTATAAGTGCTTCCGATTCTGGCTTCATCCTTCCCTTTTAAGCCACATAAATGATTGATCTTTATTGATCTGCACCTTGTCCATTCTTTTTAGGTATTGTCCGTGGAGTGGTTTGTCTCTCCACGATTTCTTTAACATTTTTTGTGTTTCACACTTCATGTTTAGCAGCATCAGAAGTTCAGTGTCTGTGTTATTCGACGTGTCTTGCCTAGTTTTCTTCGCAATGCTTCTTGCTACACTAACAATGCCTCTGTTTCCCATTCTTCGGTCAGATTTCATGACCTGCCTCATTAGAGGGTCATCTTGATAGCTGACTACATACTTCCCCAACCCGACTATTGCGTTGTGCCAGGAAGCCTCAATTTTTCTGAGGCCTTTTCCTCCTTCCTTACGTGACACCTAAAGTCTATGTACATCAGCTCGAGGGTGGGAAACATGACGCATTGTTAGCAGTTTTCTGGTTTTTCGATCCATGGTGCGAATTTCTTGCACAGTCCAAAACTGTATTCGGCTACAGGTACCGCCAAACTACCTATTGCAGATATTTTATTCTTGGAATTCAGAGCGGACTGCAGGACAAGTCTCACTCTCCTATGATACTCCCTACGAATTCTGTCTTTCATTGTGTCGTTCGAAATGGTTTCATATTCTTCAATGCCCAGATATTTGTATGTTTTACCTGCCTCAATATCTTGAATCACAGTGTGCGTATCAATTTCAATGTTCTCAGACGTCAGTTTCCCTCTTTTTAAATTGATTTTTGCACATTTGTCAAGAGTAAACGTCATGCAGATGTCATTGCTAAAGTCATTCACAACAGACAACATTTGGGGGAAAATTGCTTCATTCTTAGCAAAAACTTTCAGATCATCCATGTAAAACAAATGTGATACTGGCCTTTCATCACCATGGAGCTTGTAACCAAAGTCAGCTTGCGACAACTGTCTAGATAATGATATCAAACTAATGCAAAGCAGCAGAGGGGATAGTGAATCTCCTTGAAAAATACCGCTGTTAATCTGAATACTTCTGGTTTCTACTGCTTTCTTTCCTCTGTAGTATTAGTAACCTGGTACTTCACGACTTCATACTAGCCTTGCAAAATTCAATAAGTCTAGGATGATAGATCTCCAGGGTCTTGAAAATCCAATCGTGTGGTACACTATCAAAGGACATTTGGTAGTCAATCGAAGCCATGCTCAAATTTCGTTTTCGTTTCTTTACATCATTCAAAATGACTTTATTCAGTAGCAAGATTTCCTTACAGCCAAAAGAGCCTTTACGATATCCTTTTTGTTCAGCTGGCATCAGATGATTCTTATCTAGATGTCTGTACATTTTGTCAGCTATGGCTGCAGTTATGACTTTGTACAGTACTGGCAGACAAGTAATTGGCCTGTAGTTCTTCGCCAAAGAGCTGTCTCCCGCTTTGGGTAGCAAATACGTGATACCGCGTGTGAGCCATTCCGGGAGTTCCTTCGGGTTTTCTAAAATTTTATTAACAGCTTTTGCTAGAGGAGAATGTATTGCTGTTAATTTCTTAATCCAATAAATCTGGATCTTGTCAATCCCGGGGGACTTCCAGTTTCCCATGTTGTTAATTGCTTGGAAGAGGTACTCTTCCGAGAATTGGTGAACATCTTCCACTGTTTCCACAAGTTCATCGGCAGCATCAACTTCAGATTGAATCCAAGATGCATCTTTGTTGTAGGATCTGCTCTCCTCCCATATTCCTGCCCAAAATGCTTCGACGTCATCTTTTGAAGGAGTGACAGAG
>JAHLJT010009436.1:209958892-209976007 GCA_031308135.1 Acheta domesticus | reverse complement strand
AACGAACGCCGACCGAATCTGCTCGGGAACAGGAGCCATTAGAATCGTCACCGGAAATGTTAGAAGGGGAATCACCACCCGTCTAGTCCGTATGGACCCCCATGCTAAACCTACGAGGGCCTTGTTTAGGTAAATTTCCCATACAACCCTTACCAATAAGATAGAATATGCAACCAACAAAACCACGCAAATAGACTGCAGAAATAACAACGCGACATTCAAACATGTACAAAGATATGTTCAACGGCGACATGCAACAGGTACAAGAAAACATCCACATGTACCAGAAGAGTGTTCAACGCGAGATTCAACACCAAAACCAGGTGTTAGCTACGGAGTTGAAAGAACAGCAAAATGCTTTAGCTACGGAGTTGACAACCAAAATAAGTGCTGTTAACGACAAGGTCGAAGCAATTCAGCGAGCACAGGAAACGGGGGCAGCCGAATTGAAGAATGAAGTTGACAAGAAGTTAGAAGGCACAAGCAAGAAAAGTAGAGGACATCTGAGAAGATTGAAACTGTACAAATAAAATGTGAAAAATGAACACGCGAATTGATTCAATAACTGAATTCGTCGAATTCGTACGAAACGACTGAAGACAAAATCGCACAAGAACTGAAAAGGGGATTTCAAATCAGGTAGAAGTGGCACACAAGAACGTTTGAAAGTGCTAACAAAACTAAACGACTTGCAAAGCAACGTAGATACCATGCCGGCAGCTGTAGTTCGACGCACCCGTTAAACTTAATGTGCCACCTACCTTGAAGTTTTCGGGATTGCCCGAAGAACATCCATATTCGTTCTTAAAGGCACTAGATAGTTTTATGGCTCTAGGGTCGCTTGCCAGAGCAATATAAAACGCATTTATTGTACCAGATTTTACAAAAAAATGCAAGAACATGGTTAGAAACGCTTGAACCGTTGTTCCTCAAACAATTCAAGAATTTAAAAATAAAATGTTTAAATAGATATTGAGCGAGGAAAATTCAAACTCAACCACAAGATGACAGTTATGAATACGTACTACAAGCCGACGCTAGCAAGCATGCGCGATTATGCGGCGGGGAAGATTGCTGCACTCAAGTTATGTTCGCCACCTATGGAGGACAAAGAAATTATTTGTTTATTAACAAGACATTTCCCATACAGCATACAGAACTTGATAAGAAGCATAGCTCCGCGTGACATTGAGGCATTCCAAAGCTGGCTAGGTAATTAATGATTTACAGCAGATAATGTCATGAAGGGAGGCAAGACTAGTACGACGATTAATGCCATCAGCACGAGTGTGGGAGGTCAAGAGGCAAAATCATCGAACAGAGCGATCAACCAAACAATAAAAAGAATGATCGAAATACGGAGAAAATAACTTTCGGAATGAAACGAAAGGACCGAACTTCAAAATCAGGAGGGGAGAAGACTAATAAACATACCCTCAAAACAAGCGCAAGACTAAAGAAGAAGAGAATAATGAAGAATTAGGGGACAAACTCAATGTCAGCCATCAACATCGGAAACTGCCACAGTCGATGTGAGCGGAACCCCATGTCGAAACACGTTCAAGCTGAATACAACGTGTTCCTGTAATCTCTGTAGGTGAGTCCACCGACGGGTGTCATATGGAATATGGTCACAACGAACGAGTATCCATATCGTTGTCCGGTGATTGAAGTATGCTGCGGCGACGTGGTGATAGAAGGCGTTAGTGGACACTGGCTCCATGGCAACCATAATGGATGAAGACGCCTACAATGCGTTAGGGAATCGAAGATTGAACTACCTCAATTGCCAATTAAAGTACGCGAATTACAACTGCGATTGGAAAACAAGTCGAGCCCGATCAAAAAACAAATTTATGCACCATTAGAAATAGGATGCAAGGTCTATGACACGCCATGTCTCGTAGTAAAAGGACTCACGTACGCAGTAATTTTAGGCATTGATTTTCCTCGTGGAGAATGATGTAATTGTAGATACCAGAGCCGCGAAAATTCTGATAGGTCGTGGAAACGCGAGAATTAACACAGTGATGAAAATTTGATGAAGAAAAGTTAATTGAAAATGAGGATGAAATAGATTTATGTTCGTCCGCGACAAATGACTTGATTGAATCAATTGAAGAGAAAGTTAATTCCGCTGATCTCCTCGACAAAGAACAGAATGCCAAGTATCGGAAGTTACTCATCAGCGCCAAAGGGTGTTCGAGAAAAATCGCGAGCCAGTGAAAAATTACGTGTTTCGTATCCAACTCACAGACGAGACGCCGTTCAATAGGACGCAGCTATCCTATACCAGTGGCGTACCAAGAAGCAATTTCAAAACAAATTGAAGAAATGTTAGAAGAAGGCAAATCAAAAGGGCGACTACGGCGTATGTCAATCCAATTGTAATAGTGAAAAAGCAGAACGGCACATTGCGCTTATGCTTAGATGCGCGTTACTTGAATTCGCTGACAATACCGTATAGGGATGTACCGCCCAAAATTGATGAAATATTGTTACGATTCGCCAATAAGGGGTACTTCTCATCAACGGACTTCAGCAAGGCATATATCAAATGAGGTTGCATCCGAAGGATCAGAAATACACAGGGTTCGTCTACAGGGGCGAAGCTATGTATTTCACGTGTCCCATTTGGATTGCGTAACAGTGGAGCTGCGCTGGTTCAATGTTTGGACGAGATTATGAACAATGCTGGGTTACAAGACACCACTCTTTACGTTGATGATATCTTAGTTCATTCGACAGATTTTGACGTCACCTTGAAGCATTGGGAAAGTTATTACCATTGTTGATTCAAAATAACTTGGTATTAAATCTTGAAAAATCCCATTTTTGTGTACCACAAATCAAAATTTCTGGGATATGAAATCACGAAGAATGGAATTCAAATGGGATTGGATAGAATTAAAGAAATCGAAGCCATACCCCGACCAAAGAATAATAGGCAACTAAAGAGAATTTTAGGAGTCTGCAATTATTTTAGGCAGGTTTTGCTATAATTATGCTCTAACGATAGCTCCATTATATCGATTATTGCGAAAAGATCAGAAATGGGAATGGACGGAACTTCAACAGAAGGCGTTCGACGATCTTAAGCATATGTTTGTACAAACATGCACGATTTCACATCCAGATTTCACGCAGCCTATGTATCTACAAACAGATAGTAGTGATTTGGGTGTGGGAGCGATGTTGTACCAAGTCATTGATGGGGAGACAAAAATCATCAATTTGGTCAGCACTGCTTTAAAAGGGCCGCAGATCCGTTTTAACGACATCGGAGAAAGAAGCCTATGCCGTTGTTTGGGCCCTAACTAAATTAAAGAATTACTTAATGGGGAGGAGTTTTGTCATCAAAACCGATCACAAAGCCCTAATCTTTTTAAATCGTTGCAATTGGCAAAACGATAGGCTGATGAGGTGGTCACTGTGGCTACAACAATTTGACTTTCGAATCGAGTATGTCGAGGGGCAGAAAAATGTATTACCTGACTTACTCAGTCGTCAGTTCCCAGCTCCAGAGACGAATATCACCCATAAAGGCGTCGAACAAGTCAATGCAATCGATCTAAAAATTCCTCAAAGTTTTCTATGGGATTGGTCCACATTGGCAGACCTTCAAAATCACGACGACGAAATTAGTAAGTCAAGCGTGTGCTTGAGGGAAGAGGGCAAACAGAAGACGAAGAAGTCGTGACGAAATTGCAGAGAGATCCCGAGAGGTGGAGATTGACCAATGACATGGTGCTGATTCGATTGGACACCGCTCCAATTACCTACAAAATTTGGATCCCAAAAGCGCACGCGGAGGAACTAATTAACTATGTCCACGCTCAAGCCGCACATTACGGGTCCACAAAAATTAAAAGCATTATAAGCGAACTATGTTATTGGAAAAACATGGATAGGGATGTGAAACGAGTAATCAAGTCGTGCGAGACATGCATGAGGACAAAGTTTCCGAATCGATCGTATGCGGGTACAGTGACACCGATCATTCCCGAAGGGAAAAATGATATCATTGCAGTCGATTTGTACGGGCCATTACCAAAATCGAGGCCGCGGGAATAAGTATATCATGGTCATCATCGACTTGTTTACAAAGTTTACACAAGTGTACCCCATTAATAAGATCACCACTAACCAGTGTTTACGACAGCTGGAGAAATATTTAGCAATAGCAGGACAGTATCGTAGAGTCTTGAGTGACCATGGAACTCAATTCACTAGCCAACTGTGGAAAACAGCATTACAAGAGAAAAATTTAACTCCAATTTACTCGTCCATTCGCCACCCGCAATCAAATCCAAGCGAACGGGTGATGAAAGAAATGTCGAGACTGTTCCGAACTTATTGCAGCCAGAAACATGACGATTGGACCGAGTTAGTGCCCCATGTGAATCGATGGTTGAACCACGTGCCGCATGAAAGCATCGGGATGAGTCCATACGAGGCCATTTCGCCCGCAAACCACCACATGTGTTGGGATATCTAGACCGTGAAGATGTGACCGGACCGGAACCCTACCACACGGAACAACAAATTCTGGATAGGCTCCGCAAGGCTGCCGAAGAACGGAAAAAGAAAGTAAAAAGCCGACCATATGTGTTTAGGGTGAATCAAAAGTCATGCTACGAACTCCAAAAGTATCAGTACCAAGGCTAAAATTATTTGCTAAATTCTTTCACCTGTACGAGGGACCGTACACAGTGACAAGATTGGTAGCTCCAAATGCAGCCGAATTAATAGATGAAGACGGAAGAGTAATAGGAACATATAACTTCTTCAACTTGAAACCTTACTAAATAACGGGTTGCTGATTCGAATGATCAGGTAACAGAAAGATGAAAAGTCGATGGGAAAAATAAAAGAATTCTTGAATAGTTCTCGTTGAAGATTCTTCTCCATCATTTTAAATGACCGTCGAAGAATCTTACCGTTATGGGGGCAATGAGACGAAAATGGACGAAATCCATTCGTCCCATAATCAATCTACAACCAGCCCGAACACCATAAGGCGCAGGCAGCTTTGAAAGCCGCGCGCCGTCGACGTCAGCGGATGACGAAGGCGTCGAATAATTTCGAAGCCTACAACCGGAACCGATGGTCGCCAATGAGGAGAGAGCCGAAAATCCCACGATAGCCATTGGTCGGCGTAGGTCACGCGAGGAGAGTAGGACAGAGGCAGCCTGGTAACCGATGTAGAATTTTGGTCTTCTAGAAAGAGTTTCCGACGAGGCAAGACGGGTCTTCTAGAAAAAGTTGTCGACGAGGTGAGACGTGTAGGACGTTTCTTCTAGGAAAAGTTGTCGACGAGGCGAGACGCGTAGAATGTTTCTTCTAGAACAAGTTTTCGACGACGTGAAACGTTGCTTTTAGAAAAAAAGTTAACGACGAGATGCAATATCCGCTAGGAGCAGTTTTGTTCTAAAACAGAATTCATGACCAAGTATAACGTGAGTCGGTGCGTAATTCACAACTTCCAACGCCACCAGAACTTTCAAAGTGCACGGGAGCAAAGTGAAACGAGCCCGATGTTCAAATCAAGAATTATTTAATGAACTGTTGTCCGGAATGAGTTTGTGAGGAAGAAAATTAAAGACGTCTGAACTTTCTGAACTGACGTGTAATTCGCATTGAAGGAAAACGAAGAAAGAAGAAGGGAGAAGATAGAAGAAGAAGGTACAGCCGAGAAGTTGGTACGTGACGTGGAATACAGCGAGTACGAGAGGCGCCGCGGTGCAATTCACCGTTGCATCCCGAGGTCGCCATCGGACCCGCCGCTACTCCACAGGCTCGCCGAGGCTTCCATTTGTTCGAGCGGCCGTGAAGACAGCGAGGTCATCGCTACGCCCTTCCCGGCTGCTAGTGGGCGAACGGGAGGTCTCCGGAACGCGCGCGAGAGGGGGAGGTGTAACGGTATTTCACCGCCATGCAGCAAACGAGAGTGAGTACCTGTAAACTTTGACACAGTGCTGTAAAAATACAAGGTATTAGCAGAAATAGGAGAGGCTAATGAGGACAATTCTAGATTTGGATTTGGTCTTTCTTTCATGTTCAAAGGGTCGTTCCAAACAGAATTTAAAATAGAATACGATGCTTACATGCATCTAAACCAGAACAATAAGTAACTTTGTTAAAATCAGTCTTTTTCTTTATCGAAAGAGTCAGTGTACATGTGCTTTTATGTGAAAGGCAATAAGTAATGCCACACTAATTTAAGTAGTAGTGAAAATCTTAAGAGAATGTTTAGGTAAATCCAGCTGGAAATAGGATTATCGAAATCTCTCTTAGGTGTAATGTGTACAGGCAGTGTAGGGCAAAGCAGTGGTTTGCCCGCTGCATGTTGTAATGTTATGTAATCAATTTTGGTTAATGAATGAGATATAAAGCATTTGTGGGTTGTGATTTTCCCTGGTCACTAAACCATGTAGGATTTCCTAGGGAGGGAGCATCCTATAAAAGAAAATATTTTGATAAACAACCGGCAGGGCCTGGCGACGAGGCGGTGACTGGAGCGCCGTGACGTCCTGGTGACACCCACGCCAGAAGCATTTGATTCTCGTGGGGTATATCCGCCCTAGCCCATCAAAGGTTGGTTAGTGCCGGCATGTCGAGAGATGGCATGTTCCGTTGCAATATATATATATATATATATTTGAAAATCTGAGTAGGCTTCGCGTAATTCTTACTTCAAATAAAGACAATTTTAAAAATGTTTTCTTAAAATGGGCTCCAAATGTTTTCTTTAATATTTTTTCCTTGATGAAGGGAAAACCTCTCAGAAAAAAATCACAGTCAGACCAAGGCACAGTCATTACGATTTTACGGTATCAAGGACCGACAAAACATGGATTCTGACTATATAACGCGTTAGAGGATGTAATGAGTTGTTCCCTATCGGTTATTATATTACTCATTGTTAATTAATTAATTGTGAAACACCATGTTCTAGAAGCATGCACATCTTTATTTTACTGCAATTTAATCTCAAGCTCTTAAAAATCCTGTAGTCAAAACCAATTGTTAAACACAACATGCAAATCGGTTTGAGTCAATTCCAATCACGGAAAACATACGATTGAAATTACCTAAACCAAGTTCTGTGCTATGAAATTATGTTATTTCCATTGGTTTGGGTCGATTTAACCCTGGAAACTTAAAAACTTGTATTCATTATTTAACTGACCCATCACTCAATTCACTTCATTCTTTAAAATTATTTGAAAGAAGGGCATGCTCACATGGAATCATAACAAACGTTTGAAAACGTGTATTCATACTTTGATCGAGCCATCACTCATTTCACTACTTTCTTTTGTGTTGTTTGAAAGAAGAGCGTGTTCACACACAACACCGCTAAGGGCCAGCACAAGGGCACGCCAGGTCAACAGCCGATGAAGGGTCGAAGAAGGTTCTCCCGTCCATTCACCGCAATGCACCTTTGCAAAATTTCCAAACAAAAAGATCCAGGTCAACGGGAATAATTCGTACGGAATTGGAGGACGGGAAGTAGTTGATTGATTGATTGTTAGTGATTCCGGGCGTATCAACGGGTAAAGTAGTTTGTCCCGGAAGTATTGTGCATGCTTTTCCTGCTGGGGAGAGTGATATTTCCTATTGGATGGCGAGATCCGGCGCCGATCTGCCGTCGACTAGCGGGGTTTGCCTGAATCAGGTATATCCCACCAGCGAGGCACTGCCCCCACCAGGACAAGCTCTACGCTCCCCATAGGTCTGTACATTGCACCCTGTTAGTCTGCTCCCTATATGCTTCTAAAAACCATAGAAAAAACAATTTTTATTTTTAAATTAACCATCCTTATCCTATATGGCAAATCATTGAGTATCATACAATTGATTGGAGATACCAGCATTAATGTCTGGATGAATTTACTGAGAATTTATTAAACAGTTAGTGAATATTTTCAAATTTCACAAACTATAAAGGAGCAGTGAAATATAAGAAGTTTAAAGAGAGAGTTAAGAGAAATATAAAAAAATTAAAATACATAAGCAACTTTATCCAATTTTTAGGGAATTTTTTAAACGTAATTTTGAGCGCTTATCGGAGAACGTCTTGGCCTTGGTGTATTTTGTTATGCACTTCAAAAAGTTAGCTGTTTTCTGCCAATTTGGATTTTGGGTGAATACTCAAGAGTTTCTATGAGAGGGGGCAATCGAGCTTAACTTGGCCACTTTCGAAGGATAGATTCGATGTTTTTTTACATTTTCCCCCAAATTTGTACACTACAGGGAAGGTACGCTTTGTAGAATACTGCTTATAGCCAGTATAAAGCATTAGAAGTCATTGGGCATGCAGTCGATGTACTAAAAGGTGATAAAAGAAATGTGTTCATTTGGACAGCAAAATGAAAACTTAATACGTTCCTTCTGAAATAACTTTCTTTTTTGCAGAGCGGTCTCTTTTCGTTCAGTTATTATTTAAGAAGGAACTGCTCATTATGGGACGCGTGGCAAACAGAAGAATAAAGAAAGTAACCCAGGTATTCAGTTTGCTTTATTCTTGAAAGTACATCAAGTAAAATAAAACATTCAAACAGAGAATACCTCAAAATGTTCTCAACGTCGTACATGTACGAATAGTATCTCAGAGAAAATGATGACCCCTGAGAGACGAAATGACTTTTCCTGAACAAGAAATATTCACAGGATTTTAAATGTATTCTAATGATTAATATGGAAATTGATAATCTGCGAAATTTATTAATAACATCAAGTACCATAAACATTAGCTCAGATCACATCAAGAAATTAAACTTTTTGAAAACTTGTATTAACATTTTTATCGAGCTATCATTCAGTAGGCCTCTTTCTTTTGTATTGGTTAAAAGGAGAGAATGTTCACACAGCAGCACTAGGAGGGTGAACACAAGGGCACGAAAGGTCAACAGCAGAAAGTTCACAAAGAATGCTCCCCTCCATGCACAGCACCTCACAGCAGCTTCGCAAAATTCCCAAATCAAAAAAACGGCAGGTCAACGAGTATATTCCGCGGGGGATCGGAGGACCCTACAGCGGAGAGGACCACTGGGGCTGTATCGCGGGAACAGGGGCAAAGGTTTTTTTCGTGGCAAAGAAAGTTCCCGACCGCTCTCTTTTCAGACGCTCATAATGAGCTCCTGCGGGGTAACAAGGCAGAGATGAGGAGCCGCGAAGGGATGGAGAAAACGCAGTTATGCTATTCTCCTGTATCCCCGGCTGTTGGTCCACGGCGGTGGCAAGGGGGAGGCACAGTGGCCGCACAAAGCCAGTGGCTTCTAAAGCGTGGCGGGACGAGTTCCGGTAGGCCGCGAAGGGAATGTGTTTTGTCACCGCAGACACAATGCCCCTGGCTCGCATTAACTGGTGTTCGATCCGCCAGGTAGCAGGTCGGTGGAATCGATTGGTCATGTCTTGGATTCTCATCAAATGAACATATTTCATAATATACTTTTATTTGAACGAGTCGATAGATGTCGGTTTGTTCCTGAAGCCTTTTAATCCATCAACGTCCCAGAAATGGAATGTTCTGTGTAAGATTTCAAAAATCTAATTTCTTTATTAATGAATCTTATCTCAAAATACCTACTACATTTACATGAATTGAATTTTTTTCTACAGGCACTTCTGTTTGACATTCATTCATGTAGTTTTGACAGTCTTGACAATTCCAAAACCTGCACCTGATTCCTACGATTTATATATCAACGAATCGAAGGGCGTCACATTAAAAATATTTTAAAAAATATATTTTCTCCGGTGGCTCTACAGATTAAATCACGCCTTTGCATAACATCCGCGCAATTACAATAAAGTAAGAGTTTTCTCTGCTTGAGGGATTGATTATTTCATATGAAATATGCACCAAATTGAGATACAACATATAATTTCATTGCACAATATGGGGTGAAAGAAAATAGTACATAGTAGTAAGTTTTCAGTTCATAAAAGATGGCTCTGTCAGATCCGGAAAAACATTGCATTACGCAGTGCAATTATTAAAAGACATAATGTTAGAAAGTACTTGCACTCCTTCAAATACTACGTCAGAGTTATAACAGATTGAGGCGTAATATTTAAATATACAGCACAATGAGTATCCCAATAAGTACTTTAATGTTTCGTTTTTGTATAATATAATAATAACATGCAAATAAGATTTAAGGATTTTCTTGATAGATCCGACACACGCGATTACTCCTTGTAATTTGAAAAACATGTTTTAATAACTGCGTAGCACACCACTGGACCCTGAATTGTTTACCATTCAAGAACAAACGCGGAAGTGAAGCGAATTTCAAGCTAAAGAGCATGATATATTTTTAGCGCGTTCGATTTTTCAGCCATCAAAATACTCGTAGAACTAAATCATATTAAATAACAAATATTATAATAAATATTATTGCTCCTGGAGCACAACTGTTTTGGGATCTCGAATATTACGTAGTTATAATCAACCTTGGAGAGAGCTAGCGTAAATGCTAGCGCGTGGCTGTTACAAATGCTCCGCAGAGTTGTAAATTTCAAGAACAAACAGGTGAAGTGCGTTAACCGTGACGCTCGACCTTCAGTAAATAATCATTTTCTTGCTTTATTCTAGTCTAAATTCAGTTACCAGAACTTCTAATTTCCCTGGTGAACGATAAGAATATCGTGCAATCGTAGTCCTTAAATTCTAAGTTAAGATGAATTTCCTTCTTTAGGTTCTCTAGGATTTAAGAGACCTTGTAATCCTTCCGGGTTTACACACAGTTCCATAAAATTTGCTAAATTGGAGATTAATGTTAGGGATTTTGAAAGTCGCGAGATGTTTGAAATGAGATACTGGTGTGCCCGGTACCGCGATATTTAAACATCACGAAGGTGTTTGCACAGTTTTAGGTGTCATATCAATGTCGAGCTTACAGCCTCATAGAACGGAACAGAGCCCGATTTGGACAAGTATTTTGACCTCTTCACTATGCAAAGTGTGTTTAAAATTTATTCTTTAAAAATTATAAAACAATTTTCGTTTTATATTTTTATTATTTCAGGAATTGTCTTTATATTTAACTATTACTTGAAAACAAATACGTTCACTTCTGTCCTATTATTTGTTGCATGAAAATATCTCAGAAATGGTAGTGGATTACTGAAAACTATCCATTATAAACTTTATAATCTTCACGAATTTCCAATAATTTTCCCAAAACCTCTGAACTTCACCAACGTTATTTTTTATAAAAATATTTAACGTTAAATATCCCGCCTAAATATCTGATAAATTAGCTGCAATAAGTTGATAAGAGAAATGATAATGAGAATAAATATTCAATAAATATTTCTTACAACGAAATTACTATAACAGTGAAATTACAAAACAAAATCGCATTCTGCGCATTTCCGTGCATTCCTTGCATTGGTAGCATTTTATCGACACCTTGGATCTCAGTGATAAATATATTGACCCTCAATTTCCGCCGTCAAGGGCATCTTCTTAACCCATGTGTACTCCTGGCATTAAATACTACTTCTTATATCACATGACCTGTTCGAGGAAATTTGCCTTCCTATCCCCAAATCGGGAAGCTTGAAAAGCCATATTTCACCATCGGAGAGAAATTTGCGAAAAAGGCGCAAACAAAAAGCGGCGCTGCGTCCCTGAGCGGCGCGGAGCGGACCTTCGGGCGCGACCCTGCCGCTGGACGCAGCGCGGCCGCGGCGGCGCCAGCGCGGAAAATCCCGTCGCCCAATCAACGGCCTCCGCGCTCGGCTGCCCGCGCGTCCGGTCCATGCCCGCGCCCACCCGCCCACGTTATCACCCACTCGCCCAAAACCCTACGCCCCACGAGCTCCGCGTCCCAGCCGCACCGACCCCGCCTCGTCCCCCGCCACGGACCTAGATCCACCTCGTGCGCCTGTACATTTCACCCCCCTCACTGCGCCTACCGCCGCCGCCATGATCTCCCCCACGCCACGCTCTCCCTCCCGCCACGCTCGCCTCCCCGCCACGCTCTCCTCCCCGCCACGTTCTCCTCCCCGCCATGTTCTCCTCCTCACCCAGCCTTCTAGCTCCACCTAGCAGCCCTCCATCTCTCACCCACTCCTCACACGCCCACCCCGCCCCATCCCCCGCCCCGTACCCCGCCCCCGTCTTCGCCCCTTCCCCAGCCCCGTTCCCCAGCCCCGTTCTCCGCCCGTCCCCCGCCCCGTCCCCCGCCCCGTCCCCCGACCCGTCCCCCGACCCGTCCCCCGACCCGTCCCCCGACCCGTCCCCCGACCCGTCCCCCGACCCGTCCCCCGCCCCGTTCCCCGCCCCGTCCCCCGACCCGTCCCCCGACCCGTCCCCCGACCCGTCCCCCGACCCGTCCCCCGACCCGTCCCCCGACCCGTCCCCCGACCCGTCCCCCGACCCGTCCCCCGACCCGTCCCCCGACCCGTCCCCCGACCCGTCCCCCGACCCGTCCCCCGACCCGTCCCCCGACCCGTCCCCCGACCCGTCCCCCGACCCGTCCCCGACCCGTCCCCCGACCCGTCCCCCCGACCCGTCCCCCGACCCGTCCCCCGACCCGTCCCCCGACCCGTCCCCCGACCCGTCCCCCGACCCGTCCCCCGACCCGTCCCCCGACCCGTCCCCCGACCCGTCCCCCGACCCGTCCCCCGACCCGTCCCCCGACCCGTCCCCCGACCCGTCCCCCGACCCGTCCCCCGACCCGTCCCCCGACCCTCGCTCCACCTCCCACGCCTTCACATCTACCCTCTCCGACCTCCCAACCATTCACTTCCGCTCCCGTCCCGCCTCGCCATCCCAACTCCACCTCCCAGCCCCCTACTTCTCATCTGCGCCGTACCCCGCGCTCCAACAGTCCTACTCCGTCGCCCCCGCACCGGTCCCCGCCGCGTCAACCCGCCTCGTCCCCATCAATTCACCCCGCCCTCGCACCACCGCATTCCCCCGCCCCTTCGTGCGTCGTCCACATCCACCTGGTACCCCGGCCCGGCCATCCCCCCTTCCGCTCCCCCCCCAGCCGCCTGCGTAACTGCCTGGGGCAGCGCTTCTCCCCCTCTGCCCTCCCCGCCACGCCCACATCCCCACTCCGCCCCCCGCCCCCACCCGGGGCACCGCCAAAATCGCAGCGCAGCGTGGCGTGCCGGAGGCCGAAGTCGCCGTCCTCAAATATTGACCCCGCTCCGATCGGCCAGACACACAGGTGCTCTCGGCCATTCATGCGGGATTTGTCAATGGCGGGCCCGCGCATTATGCATACAGAGGCCGCGCCCGCCCGCGGGATGGTGGTGGCGGCGGTGATGGAATCTGAATTCGGTACTGACAGTGGGTGGATTGGCTGTGAAGACGTGGCGTTGAGGTTCTGGCCGATGGCCTCCTCCAAAAGAATTGTTGGTGGAAGGTGCGTGAATACTTTCTTAAACTGTTCAGATACCTACCAAGTGCCGCCATGATCCAGTATTTTATTTACTGGCACCAATACTGGCAAAATTCGAAAAATATTTTTCCAAAAAAACATTACTATTTACGAATACCTCGTTAAGAATCTATACAATACAACAGTTCGTTACTTACGAATATGCATAAATTGCTCTTCATTAACGCAAATACTTTATTGTGGTGATGTATCTTCCTTGTAGCCTTTCTATCGCATGATATCAGTATCAGAAGTAGTATTTACTTACATATCGTATGGGGGTTGTTTGTAGGGAGGCAGACATTGGCCGTAGAACAGAACCTGTATTTCCTACCCAGGCTTCCTTTGAAGCATACCCCCGGTGCGGGTCTAGAATATCTTTTCCGAGCAGGCGTGTCTCATGTGCGTCCCCTGATACTCTTAGGAGTGTTTTTTCTACTTTCCCCACGAGATGTTGGTCGCAATTAACTACATCCGAACTCTCTGGTTGGAGTAACGTGAAGGTCTCATTGGGACGGAACATTGGCGGACGGAATTAATTTTGCCGGGCACCTGTCACCTTTTACTAGCCATAAGCATGACAAAGCCGTTGTATTACATCCTTCGAAAATCCATACACTTCAGCTGGGACAGAACTCTCGCGCTGGTGATTCAGACAGTGGTTCAATACGCAAGTGGCAGGTAATTAGCTGATGATTCAGTAAGCTAACCACTCGCCTCTCGAGGCCGTAAGGAGTGGCTCACCGAGAATAAGAATTCAGTCGGTACGCGCGGTGTGAGAATAGCCGCAATAACAATCACAAACTTCCATTTTTCACTCAGAATCGAAACTGTTTCACTGTTTTTGTATTTTTTCTGAATTATAGGGTGCATAACAAAAGACGTCTCATATGGTAGGACTCTGCATAGATTTTTTTTCCTTTTTTTTTTCCGATTTCTGCATGCATTGGAAATTTGTAATACAAATTTCAAGGTCTTCATTAGAATACGGTAAGTCAATGGCGTCAAAAAATGTTAAATTCTTTGTTACGATCTCGATGACGAATGGTTTGATCCTTTGCTCTCTGTGCCTATCGACATGATGTCATGTTGCTGCCTTCACTTTCGTGTAGGTATCGAGAAGCGCGTGGGTGCGGGAAATAGCGGCAACTTTCAAAGGACCCGACGAGAGTGGTGAGTTGAAGCAAATACGGGAGAAGGCAGCAACTAAGGATAGCTTTTTCCCTTTCGTTTGCCTTCGATACATAAATCAACAATTGATACATCGCACCCTTCAAATACAAAGTTTATTTAAAATCAAATACAATTTTAGGGACAATTCCTCTAACACAGTTTATATAAAAATAGTGATATTTCCTGTAGTTGTCATTCGGCCAACTCAGTGCGTGTTCTTGCACGTCAAACGAATTTTCTATATGAAATCTAATAGATGATTGTCTAGAAGTATAAGATGAAGATAACTTCAGAATATGCACCAATGATAAAACAAATAACAGTAGTTAGGATTGACACACTTAGAACGGTGAATACTAGTGAATGTAGTGAAAGAAATCTGAATAATAATGGAAATAAAAAGATTTCCCAATCTATTTATCTCTTTTGCGTTTGTTGTGCAATCTCGACAATATTAAGACTATGTGAAGTTTAGATCTGACATAAATAAAGCAATAACACTTGTTAACTGACTAACAATTGTTAATAGTTGAAATATTTGTATAATGTCTATTTTTTAAACAATGAATTAAAATTTATCCCGAATAACACTTTTTTGTTATGCGTATTAGTATACAATGAATATAAGTTTGTGTTGGGAAATCTTATTTTTGCAATTACGATGTACATTGCGACTTAAATTTTATCATCCAAAGTATGTTGCCTAGATAATGCAATACAATCAATTTTAACTTTATTAACAAATCTAGGGAAGTAATTAATTTGAAAACATTGCATTTTTAACACTATTGTTAATGTACAATAGTATTATCAATGGCATTGCATTTGTTTTAGAAATATATTTGTGACGTCTCTATTGTATTGCTTTCTCAACAATTAAAACTACTTAACATGTCGCCTAAATAGTGGACTTGCCTTTGTAATAGAACTGTTTATTATAGTCCTGACCATTTATAATACGTAGTAGGAAAAGGTAGATTAACAAGTAAAAATATTACGTGGTTGTAGTATTTCAGTAAAAATAAATGTCATAATTCGTCCACCCCCAATCCTCAAAATTTATTGTGGCCTCAGTGATATCTTTATTTATAAACTTCACACTTTACAATGCGTTTGATATTATAACGTACATCACTGACGAATCTTGAATTGTTCTATTTCCAAACGTGTACATGCAACTTCACTTTCTTCGTGTATCGAGAATAGCACAATTCCAGAAAAAACACCAAGAACGACGCGCTTAACCCGATGCCTAGAAACTCATACGGCTGGCTGAGGTGGAGAAACGTCAGTCGCCGCGATTCGAGTGGCAAATTGCCACGATTTAATCGCACCAACTTCATCTGAGTCGCCTTTTTTCTCAGAGAATCGCCATACAGTTTATCAACGATTCCCGTCTCTACTAACCGTTGCAAAAGACCGCTAAAATAATCCCTCATAGTCCAACCCTTCCGAACAGGGAAAGCCAAATAAGCAGGAGAAATAGCACATTCTTTAACTCTGTGTAAAAGAGGGTATCCATCTTTACAGGTCTCTTGATACCTCATAATAATATCCAACGTGTAATCCGTGGAAAGCAGCGCTACTTTCCCGGTCTTCAATGCCTCTTGTGCGTACGATGTCCACATACTGATATGCGGAGACTTCCTCGACTTTTTCGACATCTGAAAGACCGCCGGCTGGTCCTCTTCTCGGATACTATCGATCATCGACCCGGAAACCGGATCCACGTACACGATATCGAACTGCGAGCCGACTTCTTCGAGGGTGTCGATCTCCGCCGACTGCTGCGGGGCGACGAGCGATCCGACGAAGCAGCCGGCGAACGCGTTCATGGCGAAGATGTGGAAGAAGCCGAGGACGAGCAGCATGCGGCGGCGGGAATGCGGGGAAGAAGCCCGTGATGGTGGCGCGGACCTGCGACCGGCAGAAACTACTTAACCCTCGTACCATGTCTGCAATTCACAATCAAGTACTATACCTGGGGTCTTTCTGGACCCCAATTTACTGTCAATTGGAACTGGTAAACACGAATGTGTATGGCAATATACTGAGTGTTAATAATTGGTTTTATATAACAATACATTTTATAATTTATTTTCAATAACAAAAAATATAATTTATTCGTACTAAAAATTTCATATAAAGAATAACCACTACCGTAATTTCATTTTTGATACATAATACTTCAGAAATATTTATAATAATTTATGAAAGTTATTTCGTAATAAATCAATTATTGACGATATCAGACGCATTTTTTGAAGTTCGGAACAATATATTTCAAACGAGAATGGAAAAATAACAGGTTGTACCTTACGTCAAACCAGTCACATGTAAGGAAAAAAAGGAAATAAGTCTAATCAAATTAGGAAAATAAGTGAAAATGGTTTGGTACCTTCTTAATAAGTGTACGAAGTCATTTCTTGAAGTCTGAAATTATCGTGAAATATTTAATAAAATATCAACAAATTAATGAGGATAGGGTCCAAAAAGACTATAGATACGGTACGAGGGTTAAATCAGAATATCA